>JAMXBD010000513.1:0-600000 GCA_024138025.1 Combretum micranthum
TTACTTTTCTACACACACACATATATTTATATATATTCATAAGTGTAAATAAAACATAGACAATTCAATAAAATTGATGTATTTGACAAATACGGTGATTGTCATCTAATGAAAAAAAAAAAAAAACATGAAATGACAACTTGAAAGGATGCTACTAAGCATGGGGGCAAGCGATAATTTACCACATAAAAGAAAACTAATAAAAGGAAACAACTTATTTATATCCTAACTAAAAGAAACAAATCATAAAACAAGCAATATAATATTGGTCCCACCGGGGATAATGAATTGACATAGCAAATAATTAATAAAAGGTTACGTACTGCATCAATTTGACAACAAACAACTTAGAAAACATAGCATATTATATGTCATCAAAAGGTTGATTTTCAAGTATATAGTAAAAAATGCGTATAGGATTCATTTGACAATGTAATTGTATATTAAAATATCAATTAGATATGGGTGTTAATAGCCTTCCAATTTAGCGGTATCTAATCTGTTACATTAAAAGATTCTATCTAATTTTTTTTATTGCAATCACCGAAAATAAAATAAAAACTGGTAAAAAGAGTAGATCCATAAATTTTATGAATGATTCCAGATAACTGTTACTAGTCAAATGTCACCAATCCAATCTTTCCATTTCATTTTCAGGTAAAATCATATAAAGGCCAGCGTGATGTGGAGTAGAGGGCCACGCATCGTATGACTATATTATGACTATTTAAGGTCAACATTAAGGACCACTCTTTCTTAATCTCTTTGTTGTTTTATTTGATCATAGAAGCCATAATTAATGAAATCACGTTGATTGTTTTGATGCTGGACATTGAAAATCATTCTCAGATCGAATGCAATTTAATTATCCTAGTTGGACACGGACGTATCACCAAACCATATCATAATTTCACCTTCGTCAAAACTTGAAAGGTTTAAAATCAGGAAGTTGAGATCTTCCTTGTCAGAAAATGTTATTCTATATAAGGCACGAGTAGTGTGACTGTGCCATCATCATCCTTTTAATTAATAATAATAATAATAATATATATCAGGTATTAGGATAAGTAATGAATAAATACTAATATCTTTTCAACAGAATTAGAGGCCAATAATTGTTAATATTTTTTTGATAAGGAGTAACAATACAATTTAACGTTTCTAAAGCTGTTCACATATTATAAATTTATAATTTTAGCAATATTTATGTACCACTGATTAATAAAAAAATACAATCTCTAAATTTTTATCTATATATGAATTCACTTCCGAACTTATGAAATTCATATTTGGACTCTTTAAACTTTTCAACATCATCATAGTTAAGGACAATTAAAATTTTATATTTAAACTAAATAGAAGAAATTGCAAATTATCCCCTCAAACCTTGATTTATATGTGGATTTATTCCATGAATTTTTATTTATATGCACATTTACCTCCTAAAATTTGAAAGTATATATAAAAAATGTTAATTGTCCTTAACAGTATCAGGGGTTTAAAAATGTATTTTGAAAGTTCAATAGGTGATCTGCAATGAGGTAAAAGTTTGGGAATGAATTTTCAATTTTTTCCTTATTAATTTAGCTAGCGGATCATCATTCATCAGTGCTATTGAAGTTTTTTTTTTTTTTTTTTCCCAGCTCATAGATCTGATGGCTCTATTTATATATCTGGCTATAATCTGTCAGAAAAAGTGGTATGTGGATCAATACATATGATGAGTGCTTTAGCACGTATCATTGATAAATTTCTGTAATTTATGGTCGGGATATACAAGGTTATGGTCCATGCTTACTGATATTATATAGCATGCATTTTCTGTACTCCGTTTACACTCAAGAATATATTATAAATAAATGGATATATTTCTTTTATATTCGTGAGATAAGCAAGAAGGCGTAATCAATATATTGAGACTATATGGCATTAAAAGCCAAACTTGATATCGACCACCATTAAAAAAAAAAAATGTTATACGTACACGCGTAAAACAGATTTATTGGATTTTAATTTCAAGTGGTCCTGAGAAGTGAGATCAGAAATGAATATAAATCTTTAAATTGTTAGAAGAAGCTAAAGTAACATTTAAATTTCCAAAATCTTTTTGCACCCAATTAATAAGTGGGGAGTGTCGTAGATTTCAATAAACAAACATCTCTTATTTTGTTCTTTGACCCGCTAGCTTGGCGTTTTTTGCAGTCTTAAGGTAGTATAATGCACGAAACTCAATAAAGATTGTGTCCCCTTCGATGATCTTCATTTCCACGGAACTGAATGTGGTTTCGTCTTGCATATTGTAATTTGTAGGGACACGCACCTATACAAAGGCCAAAAACATAATAATTAAAATACTAGTAACCTAAATTTATGGTATAAAAACTTGGAAGATAATCCTGATTTCCTCATACTATGTTTGGTTTAAAGGAATTAGAAATGAATGATTAAGAGGGAAGGAAATGAAAGGGATTAAATTTTATTTTTTTCATTTGTTTTGAAAGAGAAAGAGGAGGAAAAGGATAATTGATGAAATATATTCCCTGGGTCCAACTATTTTTTTCCTTTTTGTCTCCTAAAAAATGGAGAAAATAAGGAGAAAGGGGATATTTCTTTTGAAATTACTCTTGTACTATTTTTTAAAAATTCTTTATTATATTTTAGGAGCATTAAATAACTTATCATTATATCTTATTATCTCTTATAGTGATTAAGATTCCATTTATTTTCCCCCTTCATTATCGAAATACATGCAAGAATTAAAATTCTTCAATAATTCATTCTCTCCATTTTCTTTCCTTTCATAATTTTTCTTCCTAATTCATTCTATCATACCAAACAAAGTCTTTCAACGAACCTACCAAGAGAAAACGATGCCTTGCTAGATTCACAAATATTATTGAGTCTCCACAAAGAAGACATATATAATTTGGTGATAATGATATAGCTATATATGGTTTTACTAAAATTATACATAAGTATCTCGAGAGGCTGAAATAAACTTCAATATATATACATATATTATATATGAATTTATCATTAAAATACCTGAATATGATTGGTGTAACAACGATGAGATAATGAGTTCGAAATAGCCGAGCGGATATTTACATCTTTTTTTTCTTATTTTATTATTTTTCTGTCATTATATTTAATTAGGAATTAAAACCATTCCGTTCCTCCTTTTGGCCAAAAAAAACAAAAAGAAAAAAGAAAAAAAAAACCTAAACTAACCATGACGTAAGCTTGAAAACCAGAGCTTCTATCATGGATACATTGAAACTCAGTGCCATTGAAAGGAAAAAAATAATAATGATGTTTCAACGTGTATATCTTTTTTTTTTTTTCCCCTTCCTAAAAGAAAACAACAAAACTAGCACAAGGGTTTGTTTTGTTAGTCGTTTTAGTATCTTATTTTTATCATTTTTTAAATAGATTGTTTCTTAAAAACAGATACAAATAAAAAATTTACTCATAAAATATATCAAGCAGGCTAAATATAGATAAGATACAGATAAAAGAAGATAATTAAAAAAAAACACATGATAACTATTTAACAACTAGACTAGAAAACCTAACTTAGCTTCCATGCCTAGCCTAAGCATGTATCTTGACTAGCTAGACTAGATCATTTCACCAACATTGGATCCATTTAACTTGGTCCATCTTATTTGTTTTTCCTCCCATCCTATATCTAACTCTTGTTAGAAACTTATTTGTAATGCTCTAATCTTAATACACTATCAGTTTGTCACTTGTCATCATAAGATGACGATACGCTAAAGCTCAAAGGCCTACTAATATTCTCAAAAAGCATTTAACAACTTCAAACTCATATTAAATAAGTAATTCCATCAATAATCATAAATGCAACAATAAATACTTCATACTAAAGATGGCATACAAAAAAGCCAACTCATATCTATTATAACTAGAAAATTTAAACTTAATCTATTACATAAACCAAAACACTAAACATCATTCCTACAGCACCAACCTTAAAACATCTTATAAGTCTAGTGATCAATAATCTGCTAGATAGCTAAGTCCACTATCGTCATCCTCATAGTCCTCAGAAATATCATATGCCGATAAGATGAACACTATAGGCTCTTCATAAAAGGATTGAGTCGAAGCTTAGAATGCCAAAACTAGAAGCACACATGCATGAACAATCATCACATATAGTTACATGAAATATGACATTCAATGGTGTAACCATAAGCTAGCAATAAAAATATAGGTTACTCACACCTGACCCTAAAATTAGAGTAACTCATTACTCCACAACAAACACCAACTCTTATATATATATATATATATATATATATATTATATGATATTGGTTATTCCCCAACACCCTGGAACAACAACCGTTTTCACCTAATCTACCAGAATCCTTTCTAATGTAACCTCACTCAGGACAATGTTATATAAGCATCATCCGGAAAACCTAACATAGCATCTAGAGTAGATAACTTAACTCTACTAGAAACACAATCACAACATAAAACTCTAACTCTTTAGTTTTGTTATGAAAGAATGCATACTCCTAAGGTTGTCTAGATTCCTAGTTCCATTCTATGTCTAGAAACACTATTTACTTAGGTTTAGGTTTACTTTGATGTTAGGACTAGCTTTTGGATGTTTTGGAAAAAGCATTAAAGAGATTTAAACAAAATTAAAGACCATTCTATCTCACATCCATGGGAAGGGCTTGATAGGCTCAGTGTATCATCATACAAGTGGCACACCTTTAAAATAGGTTGTACATGATGGCACTCCTAAAGCATGACCTTGCCTTATGTAATGCCTAGTTACACTCCCCTTGGCCTACCCGTATGGGAGGGTGTATGGGGGCTACAACCACACACAGCCTCCATGGCCATGGCTTGTGTTGTGTTCGATGCACGCCCTCAATAGCCTTTGCACAGCCATGACTCAGCTAATATGTCTACCACTATATGAAATTAAAATAAAAAATAGCTTTTTACCTTGATCCAATTAATTGTTCTTCCCTTCTTCCAAATCAACAACCTATCACACAAAGTCTATCTATTTTTTATTATAACTAAACCACATGTTCTATCCCTTACATCAATGAAAACATATTAAATGATCCTTACTGTGAAATCCAACAAGAAATAGTAAGAAGGAAAGTAAAATAAAGCAGCTTACGTTAATCTCTTATTGATCCTTCAATAGAGATGTTAACAGAGGAAGATTTATGGTTTGGAGGTTATTGAGAGACTACTATAGAAAGAAAAGGCATGTAGATTAAAGTGAGGAATGATTTTTTATCTTTTTTCATTAAGAGTTACCAAATTGCCGCTTTTATTATTTGTTAAATGACACTCCCTTGCCCTTTTATAAAAAACTATTTATTTTATATTACATTACTTTTATAATAAATAAATAAAACTAATCGTCATATCACAAGGTTCTCAATAATAAAGGATATGAAATAGGCATAAATCTATATAACTATTTATCAATATGCATTGATCATCTACCATTATGGAAATTGCTTACCAAAGAAGAATGTTGCTAGAATGGAATTCGGCTAATTAAAACCGAAAATGTGCAAAATAATGCTTTTCTTTTGGAAATAATCCCTAAATTATGTCTTGTGAAAACTTATTTCCAAAAATATCATATACAAAAAAAAAAAAAATTTCTTCCAATTGCATTTTTTGAAACATAATCTTATCATTTGAGGAAAAAAATTATGTTTTGAAAATACTATCTTGTTAAAGAAACTCTAAAGTCCCGTCAACAAAACCTTAATTAATTATTAGGCAATTAAAATAATATAGTAAATGATATATTAATATTTTAGTGGTGCAATCATGGTTAGGTAAGAATTTGAACAATTAAATAATCGACGGTACCGTTCCATTAAAAAATATGATGGAATCATAGAATTTTCATTAAGTAATAACACAACAAAACCCTCTTCGTCACTCATTGGACATTACTCTCTAACATAAAGTATAAACCATACATCCTCCCTTTACAATGAGAGGGATTTTGCATCCTATATGTGTAAAATATTTATTTATTATAGTTTTACCTTTTGGTTATGGCATATATATTAATTGATATTTACTATCAATTTATTATAAAAATCAATACATAAAACTTATATAATTTTTGTTCCTAACAAAAATAGATTAGAAGAAAATATCTCTCTATATATATAACACTTAGATGTTATATGTAAAGGCTATTATAAATTGATTGAGTTTCTAACCAATTTTATTTTATGAAATCGTTTAATTTATTAGTAAACAATTAATATTGCCAAAATAAAGTTTAAGACCAGTCATCTAAACTGTATTCATATAAGAATAAAACCAAAGCCAAACTAATAAAGAAAAACTTTCATCACTACAATGAAACCTAAATATAAGTAAATCCTCAATATAGAACAAACTAAGTCTAGTACATCTAACTGCTCCACTCATCAATAGATCGTCTATACTCATCCCATAGCCTAGATAATGATAATGATCTACATCAAAGTCATCATCCTCAACACCAAAAAAAGGAAAAAGTGAGTCAAAACCTAATAAAAAAGTAATACAGGTACACATGATGATCACAGCATGTAATCTAATATAAAAGCAACAACCAATAGACTAGATCCTTAATTTAGGTATGACAAACAATAGTGAGGCACTCAAATTACTGATAATCTATCATGTACATAGTATTGTGCTTATTGTTTGTTATGATGGCATCCTAAAATAAATTAATACTTAAAGGTGGCTAAATAATTGCTTAGTTGTGCTTAAGTCGTTGCTTTTGATTTGGGTTGATGAGCGATAACCTTGTTGTGCAAAATGCCAACATATTAGTTCAACCTTTAGGCTATTGAAGTAGCTTGACAGGTAGTTGATATGGAGAATGGTTTTTAGGTAATGCTTAGCTACATTGGTGAGAGTTGCATTTGTGTATTTCAGGACTTATGAGGTCGATGAATTACATAGTGGGATGAAAAAAAATAAGTAAGGGTGTAATGGCTGTTAATTGTAAATAAGGCTACTACATGACTAGAGTTAGAAGATAAAAATATAAGGCCTGCTTCATCAACCCTTTGAGCAATTATTACTGCTCAAGACCTCAAATCCCAGCATGTTGCTAAAATTTGAATGCTCCATTATTGTTTGCCCCATCTAAATTAAAAATCTAATCTATAGGCTATTGCATTTTCTTTAAACTATATGGGTGTGATCATATCGTGTGTACTTGTGTTACTTTTATACTGGGCTTTGGCTCACATTTTTCATTTATAGGTGTTGAGGATGATGACTCTAATGTAGATCATTGTCACTATCTAGCTTTGGGACGAAGATAGACGATTTGTTGGCTGTTAATATGTTTGTTTTTGAGGGTTTATTCGTACTTGGGAGGTTTTTATTGTAGTGATGAGAGATATTCTATAGATTATTTTGGCTTTGGTTTTGATCCTACACGAGTACTTTTCGGGTGATTGGTTTATTCATATATACTAGTAGATGTTTAGACATATTATTACTTTTGTTGAACTATAGAGTAGTCTACCTGTATGAGTAGCTTTTGAAATCTTTTCAAAAAATTTTATTTTGGCGATATCAATTATTTACTAATTATAATCAAACAATTTCTTAAATTAAAATTAGTTAGAAACTCACTCAATTTATGGTAGAAAATAAAGTGCATGTATGAATTATCACGTGTTGCCTTTTGTTTGCAATTGTTTGGATAAGGCAATGGGAAGAAGTTGAGAATGTAAAAATTCGTAGTTAAAGATTACTTGTTGAAGACAATATTTTAACATGGCTTGAGATTGTCTCTACGCGACATTTTCGTCTTTTCCCTTGTTAAATTTCTTGGTCTTTAACATCACAATCGGCTCATGATATGATCGCGTGGTTCACGAGAAAGCTTCAAAACAATAATTACTACCATGACAATGAGCTTATAAGTCATTTTCTATCTCAACTATGTAACATTTATCAATACTTCACAGTCATCTCTCAGATTTATATTGTACCTTATAATATGATATGTGATTTGCTAATAGTGTCAAAGTTTGGCATTTCATGTATACAATAAATGCATGAAGATTGGAATATTTGGACCACTTATTTCTATTGTTTGAATAGAGAATGTTGACGTATACAGTGTCGAAAATTTGTTTTTCTTTATTGGTCAGTAAAGTCTTATCTATTTAAGTATCCACTAGAAAGATTTGGATATCTTTCCTAAGAGTGACTAAACAAAGACCCAAATGTGCCATATGCTTCTCTATGTATAAGACCACAAACGAGCCGTACCGAGCCAAGTTGAGCTTTTTAAGACTAGGGCTTGGTAGCTTGGCTCGACTCTTTTAAAATTTATTGGGTTCGAGCTCAAGCCAAGCTTTTTATTGAGCCTGACATCTACGCTCGAGCTTGGCTCTTTTAGCTAATCGAGCCTTATTTTAAGTTCGTGCACAACTCATTTACAAATTGAGATTAAGTTGAGCCAATCTTTTTAACAAGTCCAACGAGCTTTTATCGAGCATGAAATTAAAACATGAGCTCGACTCGTTTAAATAGCCATTTTTTTTTTTTTAAACCTAAAAATAATATATAAGTGTTGCTAAATATATATACATATATATTAAGTAGAAATTAGTTTTGTTGTTCTAATCACATATAAATACACTATAAATATAGAACTTACGAATTTGCTAGTGAATTTATAAATGATCATACTTGTGAGTCTATCCACGAGCCTAAAATGAACCTGTTCACAAGCCGGCTCACGAACATGAATCAAAGCTCGGGATCAGCTTGTTTAGATAAATGAGCTTAATCATATGCTCGAGCTCAACTCGCTTATTAAACGAGCTTGAGTTGAGCTCGAGTAGCTCGCGAGTAGCTTGGCTCATTTACAGCCCTATCTATATATGTATAAACGTACTCAAATCTGCATACATAACTTAATTAAACAAAAAATCCTAATAAGATATGGTTGGATCTTACTAATAATTAATCATTCTTGAAACCTGGCACGATTCTAATATCATATTTATCAAAAATAAGTATGTTTAATTTGTTATTATATCATAAGTATAATAAGTTCGTACCTTCGTGAATAATAATTGTATAGAAATGCTAAAAAAATTGCAAGACAAATTAAACAAAAAAATGCTGATAAGATATAGTTGGCTCTCAGTAATAATTAATATTATTGGAACCTGACATCATTCAAATAATATCATACTTACTGAAAATACGTAGTGGAATTTATTATTGTTGCATATGTTGGGTTTGGAGCCTGAATACTGTACACTTTTCCCTGAGAAGGGGGATACTTATAGCAGGATATTAATATGGTATTAATTGGATTACAAATCCACTTTATTAGCAAGCAATGTAATGTAAGGGTATTTCAGGTAGTTCACGTAAAATTATCATTAGGGTTACTTCCCATATAAATAACCAATCAATGTAATGTAACAGTGACTCTCTCTCATTTTAATTAGTGAAAACCTGGCTTGGTAGCGCCCCCAGACGTAGTCACAATCCGTGACGAACTGGGTAAACAATTTTGTGTCTTTGTCGTTTCAATCTTTATTTTTTTTCGTCTTCGTCTTTCTTTATTCCTTACAACTGGTATCAGAGCAAGGTTCAGTGGGATAGATATGATGGGTGATGGAAAATCACCGATTGAAAAGTTTGACGGAGCAGATTTCGGATTCTGGAAGATGCAGATCGAGGATTACCTGTATGGTAAAGATTTATCAGCCTCTGGGTACGAAACCAGAGGGCATGAAGGATGAAGACTGGAAATTGTTGGACAGGAAGGCGATGAGCGTGATTCGCTTGTCTCTGTCCAGGAACGTTGCGCTTCATACAAAAAAGCGAAAACCACTAAGGAGATGTGAGACGTTATCGGAGATGTACGAGAAGCCATCAGCAGCAAACAAGGTTCATCTGATGCGGCGTCTCTTCAACCTAAAGATGTCAGAGAATACTGTGGTTGCCGATCATCTTAACGAGTTCAATTTGATCACAACCCAATTAAGCTCTGTGGATATTGATTTCGATGATGAGGTCCAAGCCCTAATTTTGCTGTCTTCCTTACCGGAGAGTTGGAGCGGAACAGTTACAGCTGTTAGTGCTTCATCGGGGAAAGAGAAGTTGAAATTTGACGAAGTAAGAGATCTGATCATTAGTGAAGAAATTCAGGAATCAGGTATTACTTCAGGGTCAGTTTTGAACACAGGAAATAGGGGCAGATCTGATTCGAAGAAAAATCGGGGTAGATCGAATCAAGAGGTCGGAGCAGGAAGAAGTGCATCGAAAAGGGACTTGAGTAAAATCAAGTGTTGGAACTGTCAGGAATATGGTCACTTCAAGAATCAGTGCACAGCACCGAAGAAAAGAAGGAGGCAAATGCAACAGTAGATGAAATCGAAGATGCATTAATTTTGAGTGTGAGCAGTCCATTGGAATCGTGGGTTTTGGATTCTGGAGCATCATTTCATTCTTGCAGTGATGCAGAGTTAATGGAAGATATACTTCTGGTGATTTTGGTAAGGTCTATCTTGCTGATGACGAACCTCTGAAAATCGTGGGGAAGGGAGATGTTCAGATCAAAACACCGAATGGATCTGTATTGCAGTTGCATGGCGTAAGACATATCCCTGGGTTGAAAAGAAATTTACTCTCGGTTGGGCAGTTAGATGATGAAGGTTATGGTAATCTTTGGCTGCAATAATTGGAAAATTACAAAAGGAGCCATGGTGGTGGCTCGAGGCAAGAAGGAGGGTACATTGTATACGACGACAAATTCAAGGATAGTATTGCTCTTGCAGGAGCAACAGTGATGCAGATTTGTGGCATTGCCGGCTAGGTCACATGAGTGAGAAAGGGATGAAGGAGCTGTGTTCAAAAGGAAAGTGCCAGACCTCAAGACAACTGAAGTCGGATTGTGTGAGGAGTGTGTACTCGGGAAACAGAAGAGGGTGAGTTTCTCGAAGGCTGGCAGAACTTTGAGAAAGCAGAAGCTTGAGTTAGTACACAGTGACTTATGGGGACCAGCGCCAGTGACATCTCTTGGTGGTGCGTCATATTACATGACTTTTATTGATGATTCCACTAGAAAGGTATGGGTTTATTTTCTAAAAAATAAATCTGATGCTTTTAATACTTTAGAAAGTGGAAAGCTCTTGTAGAAGTCGAAACAGGCCTGAAAGTGAAGTGTTGAGATCTGATAATGGTGGTGAATATGAGCTCAGTGAGTTCAAAGAATTTTGTGCTAATAATGGTATTCGCATGGAAAAGACTGTGCCAGGAACCCCAACATAATGGCGTTGCAGAACGCATGAACAGAACACTTAATGAACGTGCTAGGTGCATGAGGTTGAAGTGTGGGTTACCCAAGATGTTTTGGGCAGATGCAGTTAACACTGCTGCCTTCTTGATCAATAGAGGACCATCAGCCCTTTGGAGAACGGCATACCAGAGGAGGCTTGGAGTGGTAAAGAGGTAAACCTGTCGTTTCTTCGAGTATTTGGTTGTGTTGCTTATGTTCATGTTGATACTGCTGCTAGAACTAAATTAGATGCTAAATCTGTTAAATGTACGTTTATTGGATATGGCGGTGATGAGTTTGGTTATAGATTCTGGGATGAACGTAATCGAAAGTTATTCGTAGTCGAGATGTCATATTTAATGAGCAGGTTTTGTACAAGGACAGATTGGATGCACCAGATTCTAACAGTGCAGGTACCCAGGTTGTTGAGTTAGATATTTCGAACTCAGGTGGGAGCAAGGCTGTTCAGAATGATGAGGTTGTTATTGAGGCAGAGCAGAGTACACCGCGCCCATAGCTCCGCTGCGGAGGTCTACCAGAGTGTGTGGTTCACCAGACAGGTATTCACCGTCAGTTATTACCTGTTGTTAACTGATGGTGGTGAACCTGAATGTTACAGAGGCTAGCAAGGGACAGATCGAGCCAAGTGGAAGCTTGCGATGGATGATGAAATGGATTCATTGATATCCAATGATACTTGGGAACTTGTCGAGCTTCCAAAGGGCAAGAAACCATTGCATAATAAATGGGTCTATAGAATTAAGCAGGAGGTTGATGGAAGCAAGCGTTACAAGGCAAGGCTGGTTGTGAAAGGGTTTCAGCAGAGACATGGTATTGACTATACTGACATTTTTACTCCTGTTGTGAAGCTAACCACTATACGTATTGTGTTGAGTATGGTGGCTGCAGAGAACTTGTATTGGAGCAAATGGATGTAAAAACAGCCTTCCTCCATGGTGATTTGGAGGAAGATATATACATGATGCAACCAGAAGGATACTTGTCAGAGGGTAACACTAACCTTGTGTGTAAGCTCAAGAAGAGCTTATATGGCTTGAAACAGGCTCCGAGACAGTGGTACAAGAAGTTTGATGGGTTTATGCAGGAAATTGACTTATCAGATGCAATGCCGACCATTGTTGTACTTCAAGAGATTTGACCAAAGCTATATCATCTACTGCTATATGTAGATGATATGTTGATAGCAGGGTCCAGTGCTCGAGAAGTGAGTAAATTGAAAAAGCAGTTGTCCGAGCAATTTGCTATGAAGGAACTTGGAGAGGCTAAGCAATTTTGGGTATGTATCATTCGAGACAAAGAGGCGGGAAGTTGTATCTTTCACAGGCTGAGTACATCGAGAAAGTATTAAAGCGGTTTAATATGCAAGATGCTAAGCCAGTGAGTGTCCCGCTAGGTTCAGTTTAAACTATCTAGCAAAGAGTCGCCTAGGAGTGAGGAGGAGCGAACCCATATGAAGAAGATTCCCTATGCTTCGGCGATTGGAAGCATTATGTATGCCATGGTTTGTACGAGACCAGATATCGCATGCGTGGGAGTTGTTAGCCGTTTTATGAGCGATCCGGGCAAACAGCATTGGGAAGCACTGAAATGGATCCTTAGGTACTTGAGAGGTACTACAGATAGGAGTTTGTGTTTTGAAGGCAAGGATTGCGAGTTAGCAGGATATGTTGATGCAGATTTGGCATCCAGTGATCTAGATAAGAGAAGGAGTACAACCGGGTATGTATTTACTTTGGGTACAGCAATATCTTGGGGTTCTAAGTTGCAGAAGATTATAGCCTTGTCTACTACAGAAGCAGAGTATGTGGCAGTGACAGAGGCAAGTAAAGAGATGGTATGGTTGCAAAATTTCTTAAGTGAATTGGGGAAAAAGCATAAGACTGGTACCCTATACAGTGACAGTCAGAGTGCTATTTTCTTGGCTAAGAATCCAGCATTTCATTCAAGAATGAAGCACATTGAGTTGAAGTATCATTACATACGATATCTCTTGGAAAGAAAGATCTTGCAGCTAGTGAAGATTCAAGGGAGCGAGAATCTTGTTGACATGTTGACTAAGGTTGTGACCTTAGAGAAGTTGAAGCTATGCATGGATTCAACTGGGCTTGGAACTTGAAGAAAAGTCTTGGCGCTACCATTTGGTGCAAGTTACTGATGAGAGATTGAGGAGTTGTTTACATGAGATTCAATTTCCGGTGAGAGATTGTTGGGTTGTGGATTTGTAATCTAATTAATATGGTATTAATTAGATTACGAATCCACTTTGTTAGCAAGCAATGTAATGTAAGGGTATTTCAGGCAGTTTACGTAAAATTATCATTAAGGTTACTTCCCATATAAATAGTCAATCAATATAATGTAACAGTAACTCTCTCTCTCATTTTAATTAATGAAAACCCTAGCTTGGTATCGCCCCCAGATGAAGTCACAATCCATGACTAGGGGTGTTCATGGACCGGTTAACCGGTCCGTGGCCTTATTTTTTGAACCTAACCGTAACTATCGTTTTTAAATATCCGATCCTTAACCAGTCCATTATAAACGGTTAACCACTTTAACGGTTAACCGTTTTATTCGGTTAATTATTCGGTTTTTTAACCATTTAACGTAATGGTTTCAACAAATCAAATTGATAATTTCAAAAAACCTTTTTTTAAGCCTTTATCATAAATTTTTTCTTTAAATTATTATATATATTACTAGAGCTAAAAAAAAAAAAAGAAAATGAAATTAAGGAAAAGGGGAAAAATGAACCTTTGAATGTATCATTATTAATAAAATCAAACTAAATCAATTACCATATTAACTCCATCAATCATAAGATAATAGTATTTTAATCGAAATTCAATGAATATTAACATAGGTAAATTATATGTATATGAAAATCATATGTATATAAATAAAAAAATAATTATTTGTATATGTAAATTATATATATAATATATTTATAAATACTGAAACGGTTAACCGTTAACCATCGGTTTTTTGTGGTTACAAACCAAAACCGAAACCGAAAACCGGAAAAAATAAAAACCGTGATCCTAAACCGAAACCAATGGACCGGTTAACCATATTTTTCGGATTGGTTTTACGGTTTCGGTTCGGTTTCTCGGTTTCATCGGTTTTTTTGCACACCCCTATCCATGACGAACTGGGAAAACAAGTTTATGTCTTTGTCGTTTCAATCTTTATTTTTTTTCGTCTTTGTCTTTCTTTATACCTTACAGCATACGTATAATAACCATTTCATTATAATTCAACTAGGTTACTGATCAACTCGCGGAGATAAGCAATTATAATTAATCCATTTATTATAGTACATACGTAACATACAGAAAATCTCCAAAAGTAATCTACATCAAGAAAAAATAAAAAATGGAAAACAGATAATGTGGTCAATTGGTAAGTTTCTTTACTGTATATAGATTCATGAAGCTGTAAGATATGATTTTTATTATGTGTGACATATTACAGGCGGCTAAAAACCAAACAAAACCACACACCTATTCGATCATAAGTAGATCGGAAATACAAATTTTGTGCGGTTTTCTTTTTCTTTTTTCTTTTCAATTTGATTTGGAAATTTTCCAAATAAACTAAATCTAATATTTAAAGTCGTCTTCAACCGGTAAATTAAGCCAAATAGGAAATAAAAGCAAACCATTATAAAATATGACCTAAAATGTCGCTTGTGATTAAGATATTCCTTTTTATCTACCTTAGTATTAAGAAGTTTAAATTCATAACTTTCATTAAAACCAATACTGTGAGAACGAGGCCAGAGGTTTGATTTGATCGAACCAGAGTCGAACTAAGGTCAATAAAAAATAAATATATAAGGCACATTTTAATTATACAAGACAAACATATTAGTATTACTTAATTAAATTATATTTTTATCAAATCCACCAATTAGCTATTAACTTCATACAAGACATATATTTTAAAAATAGAAGAATGTATAATATATGATTATATTTTATAAAGTTATAGTATAGTATAAATACGGTCAAACCGCTTTTAGGGTCGATGAAAATCCATGCCACATGCATGGATCGTCCGCTGTCATAGTTGATTCTAGTGGAACAAGGTCGAATTGTTGAGCAAGTCCGAGTTTGACAACGTTGATTAAAATATTTATGAATTTGCTATATGCTTATAGGTTATTAAAATTGAGTGGAACAAGTGTCTACTGTTGTTTAAAAAAATTAATAAATACAATTGTACAAAAATAATTATCAAATTGCTATCTCTATGTCGTATGTTAGAGCAATGATATCAATTTTTTACTTGTGTTGCATATATAAGTGGGTATACAACGATTGTACCAGCTCAAACTTGTAAAAGCACATATATGACATGTTGACTAGGTGATACTTATGCATCACATTTTAACTAGGTGATACAGGCTTGTTTCATCTCCGTCAATTGATAAACTCCCACGACCAATACAACAACGGACTCCAACTTGATCAAGAAAAGGGACCACATAGAAGGTAGTGTAGATTAAGTGGAGATCTTCAACAATGGTTGATGTCATCTTCTTCGTCACTCCTAGTAACACATGCATGACCACAATAGTGGAGTATTAGCATATCTTTGATGCCTGGGTTGGTTTTATGGCTGACTTCTTGTGTTTAGCATGTCTAGTTGAGTTTGAGAAAAATATTGGGTTGGTGATACACGCTACGTGGATGTAAACATGGTATGTAACTCCCAATTATATGCTAGCACATCGATCATGTAGTGGGTGGTTCTTAAAGTAACTACTATCCATATATCCACGTGATAGAATATCATTGGAAGTTACACACCACATATGTATTACATGTGGCGTATAATACCTACTGAATCTTTACTCTTGTGTTCATGGATGAGTCAAGTCGTGTACATTTTGTGGGTTTCACTTATGGAGTGACAAAGAAGGCGGTTTAGAGAGAGACTGCCTAGAGAGAGAGTGAAGAGGTGGTCTTGTGACAAAGATAAGCCCCACCATATATCGAACCTATTATGTGTATCTCACTTCCACAAAACAAAACCTATATCGCACCTCACATATGCAATATAGTGACGATATTTCTGTAATTTTTTTTTTTGAAAGAACAGTATACATGTAATATTCTTGATTAAAATTTGCGTATATCACTTAGTGAGATTCCTTACCAAGACTAAATCCTTTAACTATATGTTGATTCATTACTAAACCCAAATCGGGATTTTGTTTTTAATATATATCTGCATCTGATTTGCTTTTATAATTGACATATATTCAATATATATAATCTATATATAAGTAACTAATTCTTACCCTTTTATCAATTTTTTAACAAACGTATAATACTAAACAAATATTGAATAAATGCCAAACAGATAGAAGTCAAATAAATCAAATAAAACCTTGCTCTATTTTTACAATATTTTTGCGCAACATGATAAAACAAACAAAATGTATTTGTGTGTTTATAATGCGAGTTATAAAAAAAAAAAAAAAAAAAATCATCTCTTCCACTATGCTTGTTATAAGAAAATTTGGAGGGAATGATTGAAAGAGGGAGGAAATGAGGGAAGATTGAATTTCATCCCTTTATTTGTTTCAAAAGGGAAAGATAAGGGAGGGAAAAATAAGTATTCGAATTAGGCACAAGCTCATCAATGGTCTTGTAGTTTAGTGGCATCTCCCTTAGTCTCTCAAGTAAGAAGTATTATGTTCGATCCCTCCCTCCCCCCATTGTAATGGACCCCAAAAAAAAAATAAAAAGGAAAAAAAGTTAAGCGCAAGTTCCTAAAAATGAAGCATCGCTTATTCTTAGGCTTGCAGTGATCCCCTTTTATATTCTTTTTGTTACTTTTATTACCAATGATGAACAATATCTTTAGGAATCTATTTATTTTCACCACCTTGTCTACTTCATTTATTTTACAAGAATTACTTTTGCTTACAATCTGTATGTCAAGAATGTTAAATACATGTAATTAATTACTTTAAATCATGTAATCAATCTACCACTCCAGCATTATTGTGTTCCTTTTGTTTTTACTTGTATGAATAGATTAACTCAAAATTTATATCAAATGCTAGATTAGTGAATATATACTACATAAACTTCTTTTATAATGCTAATGAAAGTCATTATCAATAATATAGTACTAATGATATTATATTACATGCATGTAAATTTCATTTGTGAGATCCCATGTTTAAGGAGGTGAAATTATGAACTCCATATGTGTCTAGTTCAATATAAATTGTAGGAGGAAATTTGTATTGTCTTATAAGGTTAAGTAGTAAATACTATCGAAAAGAATCATTTGTGAATGTTAGTTTAACTATTGGCTACTTCCGGTTTTAAAACGTTACCTTATTAGATAATGAAA
Source organism: Combretum micranthum (assembly GCA_024138025.1). Lineage (NCBI taxonomy): Eukaryota > Viridiplantae > Streptophyta > Magnoliopsida > Myrtales > Combretaceae > Combretum > Combretum micranthum. The sequence continues at coordinate 17,746 of JAMXBD010000513.1, forward strand.
TTTGGTTTAGTTTGCCAATCTAGTTAAACTAAATTGAAATTTTACACTTTGGAAATTTTTAAAATCATTCCATACAATTGGACTTTGAAGCAACATGGTACAACCGTTTATAAAGTTCTACATCTCTGAAAAAAGAAGAGACCATTGTAACCATAGCAATGTTTTGGTATGACAATACTTACTGCTCGTTCACTTCATTGTAATTGTAACTTCATTATAGTCATATTCCTTACGAATAGTTATTATAGCATTTAGTTCATCGAATAGCGATTCCACGATGAATCTCTATTACATAGAATATTGAATAGCTATTCTTTATTCAAACCTATGAATATCAATTCAATGCTACAACTGTATTTTTTTTTTAAATACCATTATTTAAATAAAAAATTAACAAAGAAAAGTTTTATTACAGCTTTATTCATTCAGCGAAGTGAACAAGCTGTTAATGTTGAGTAAAATTGACCTTTAAACTATCCTATCGATTACAAGGCATCAACTTACAGTAAATATTAAACACAAACAAATGATTTCGTTGTGCCACCAATGACCATCACAATTAGGGATGCAACCGGGGCGGGTTTGGGACGGGTCGTATAAGACCCGAACCCGCCCCGCTTCCTAATAGGGTTTCCCAAACCCGCCCCGCGACCCTACAGGGTTTTCTACTCAATACCCAAACCCGCCCCTGTAGGGTTTTGACCCTGACCCGCCCCGTCCCATGACCCGTTTAATTTTTTTTTCCTCTTCTCAACACTTAGTTAAATTACAAAATTTAACGATAATTTTATCCTATAGGAGCATAATAGTTAGTTACAACTATGCTTGAATGAATTTTACAAGATATGTCATAACTTTATTAAGAAATATAAAGGTTTAAAACTATCATAAGAAGATTTTCAAATGTAAATGAAAAGACATTACTTCACTTACATAAATATACATAATACATATGTAGGAACCGTGCCTTGTAAAGACTCAAGAATAGAAAAATATGTTTTCAAAAATGTTGATAGTGAGAGGGAAAGCGAAGAAGCAACAATGTCAGTGTGTAATGTGTTTACTGTGTTAAGTCAAGAAATAATAAAAATATATTACATAATTGTGATTTTAAAATTTTAGATTTAATTTTTTAAATTATTTATATTATGACGGGTTTGGGTTACCCATCGGGTTTTTTTAATGACCCAAACCCACCCCTAAACCCTATAGGGTCAGCGAGTAATTTTCCAAACCCGTCCCGCGACCCTATAGGGTCAGACCCTATAGGGTTTTTAACGGTTCGGGCGGGGCGGGTACCCTATAATGACCCGCCCCGGTTGCATCCCTAATCACAATACCGATGCTCTGATTTATGAGCAAAGCGGGTTGAAAGAGAAGTCAACATGCATAGAAATTCAATAAGATTTCAGATATTTATTAAAAAATGAATTAGGTTTGCTCATTTATTTTTTCCTCAAACATGTACTAATAATACAACACCAGAAATTCAACCTACATTAATAAATGTTTTTCTTGTAATAGCTGGAATTATCTTTCTCTTCTATTTGGTTTGTCGTTCTAGTATTGTTTTGGCATAATTTTGATACCAAACAGATACAGATACGATAATGATGAAAAATCGATAATTTTCCTCATAAATTAATCAAATCAAAACGATACTAAACTGATGCAGAACTGATACGTATCCGATGTCTGACAATCCAAACAAGCCTAGACACTCCAGGTATCCTTCTTGCGTTCTTGATCAAAAGCAGATAGGCTCACGAAATTTGAAAAGCTTCAAGGATGAAAGTTCTGATAACAGCAAGCGGAAAACCAAATTTGAATTCATTTTTGTATCCAAAAATTGACATAGAATGGTCCAATACGAATCCTTCTTAATTAATTGGCCCATCTTGAAATCTTGCTCGTGCTGGTCCTATCTAAAACCCCACTCTAATGTCAAGATAGTGCCAAGATGTGCTTTTCATGCTATAATCACACAACTATATTGTCACTAAATTTTAAATAAATATATTTATATATATATATCTTAAAATAAGACAATATCAAGAATATATATACTTACGTTATTGGTGATTATGAAACCCTAATATGCAGTTTCCTTAATAGAGAGAACAAATAATCTTAACCAAAATTATGGGATCTGAAGGGTCACCTAGACTTCCAACACTAGATTTCACTAACGACGATCTAAATCCAGGAACAAATACTTGGTTATGTACATGTAAGGAAGTGAGACAAGCACTTGAAGACTATGGTTTCTTTGTAGTTACTTATGATACTAAAGTGCCCTTAGATGTGCATAATGCAACTTTTGGTGCCTTGGAAGAGCTCTTTGATCTCCCAACAGAAACCAAAATGAAAAACAGGTACGAGAAACCACTGAATGGTTATGTTGGGCAGATTCCTAATCTTCCCCTTCATGAAAGCTTGGGCATCGATAATGCTACCACATTTGAAGGCACTCGCAATTTTGCTGAACTCATGTGGCCTAATGGCAATGATCGCTTTTGGTAACTCTCCTCTATTATGCTTTCTATCTGGAAAACCTGTTGGTTGCATCAAAATTATTTAACATCCTCTGCGTTTCCGATTATTATTTTAAGCCTCCGTATATACGTTCATTATCTGGGTAAATCTCTTGTCATATTTTTTTTTCTTATCTAGCATGGCAAACAACTGATAACAAACTCAAGAACTTGTTCCATAAATGTATAATTAGGGTTACAAATGGTAAACGTGGATAATAAGTTTTTAAACAATCGAATGTGCTTGGCCGAAGTTGTGATAACATATTGACATTTTTAAAAGTAGTGAAGGAAAAAGGTGATGAAAGGATTTATTTGAAAGATGACACAAATAAAAAGGATTTAAATGATTCTCTTGAAAGATTATATAAATTTACTCAAACTTTTTAGAACTTTGTAATTTCACATAATTTATCAAAAAACTTTTTAACTCCTTATATTTTGCACCCTATTAAGAGACTCATAAAATATCACTAGTTTCTAAATTGAAATGAATTTTGTAATCAATACATATTCAAATTATTCCGTATTTCATAATTCTAGAGAAGATGTAATTCATCTAAAGTTTCTATGTCCATTAAAGATTATAAATAACTTTTTCCTAAAACCTTATATTGTATGCTGTAAATTAAATGTGCTCAAAATTTGTGAAGTACTTATTTATATAACTTCACTCATATAGTGGTTCCAAGTCCATAGTTTACCTTATGTTCCTAGCCAAAAAATATTGAAAAAAAAAGTAACGCTCCAATTTTCGATGTATATTATTAATATGCTACAAAGTTTTGTTAAGAACCGAATCGTTTGTATATAAAATGATTGTATAATTTTTTAAATTATATAATATAATTCCTAATTACAAAGTTATGTTGTAAAAATACTCTACTCTAATGTTCGTAAATTCTCGCAAAAATTCGTAATACAACTCTAATTCATTAAAGCCATTCATGCTGCTTTAAAAGGCAAAGCTCTCGCAATATTTCATTACTCTGGGCCCCTTAATATTTTGACCCCAAAATTATTTCTTATACCATATGTCGCTATGTGTGAATAAAAATAATTATAATTATGAATACACGCCAAAATATTAGTAGGTGAAGTTACAGTATACATCATCTCTTAAAGTATGAATTTATCTTGGTATTACTTTTTAATTATGTATCAATTGCTTTGCCTATTGCTAAAAGCCTAAAACTACAAATCCGTTACTACTAAATAATAAAGAGAGAAAGCGTTGGGTTCAGTTGGTTTAATTAGAAAAAATAAAAAAATTTTATAAATAAACAAAAGCATGCTGTAAAGGCTTCAAAAAGTTTTGATAATGCATTTATATTACCAACTTGCATATAAAAATTGTCATTTGTGTAGTCAATTTATTATTAAAGTTCAAAAGTATTTGCATTATTTCAAAGTTTAAGAAGTATATCCGTATATAAATCAATATTTGCCCAAAAATATCTTTCGTTTAAGGTACGATATTATTACTAGTGCTAACTTGAAAGATGACTAGGAGCAATAACTTAGAATAACTTTATTAATATTTCTTTATTTTAATTTTTTTTTTTTTTTTTGAAATCAGCAAAGTGATGCACTCGTTTGCAAAGCTAGCAGCAGAGTTGGACCAAATAGTGACAAGAATGATATTTGATAGCTATGGAGTAGGTAAGAAGTATTATGACTCATACATAGAGTCAACCACTTACCTTCTACGAATGATAAAGAACAGAGCACCAGCTGAAAATGAAATCAACCTTGCATTTATAAATCACACTGACAAGAGCTTCACAACCATGCTACATCAAAAGGGTCGTATAAATGGATTGGAGGTTGAAACTAAGGCTGGAGAGTGGATTAATGTGGAGATGTCCCCTTCACCTTTGTTATCATTGCCGGGGATGCTTTGATGGTGAGTGATAACATTATATAATCATAATAATTCTTCTTGAGGATTATTGAATTATATGCACATGATTGATGGATTAAAAGTTATGGCATTTCCAATCCTAAGTCTCCCCATCAATTTAAGATTAAGAGTCCATTTCTATCAAGCAAAATGTCGTTATTTTCAGCATGATTTTAATATTTATTGTAATTGAAACTTTGTAGATATGACATTTTATTATGTTAATCTACAGATGTTGCCTTTCCTTATAGATAATAGGGTGTGTTTGCTTGGCAAAATAATATTTTCTATGCTTTTTTTAGTATTATCATAATCAAAGTAGAAGTGTTGTGTAACATATATTTATTGAATTATACCTAAGAAATAGTGATTATTAATGCTTTTTAGTGGTGATTAAAGTTTAAAGAGGACAAGTAGTGGTGGTCATGGTAGACCATCCCGGAAAGTTCATAGAAAATGAAGAAAATGATATTCAATTTATGAAAGAGAAAATCATTTTTATAATTTTCAATCAAGGCAGTTTCCAAAAAATCCTCTCTTTACACCATCACTAATCCTAAGGTTGTGTTTGGTTGCAAAGACTATACTGGATAAGACAGGACAAGAGGAGTTGAATAGCACAATATAAGGAGTACTGGATAAAACAATTCTCTTGCACCACAATTGATATATATGATACCAAGCAATGATTTTTATGCCCTTCGGTGTTTGGTATGCACAAGTAGATGATAAGACATCATATTTTGATTATTATACCATTATAATGTAATATATTTAACTAATTAATTCATTATATTGTTTAAGAAAGAAGAAATGGATTACTAGAAGTAGAGATAATTTTGGAATTTTCAAAACTGAAGTTGTTTATCTTGTCCATTTGATTTTTGTACTATGAAACATATGAGACAAATTTTTTTAAAGCTTGTCGTGTGCCTTAGGACTTTTTTTTTTTTTTTTTGGTCCAATCCAATAATTGATAAGAGAAACCAAACATGGAACTAGAGGTTTTATCATATCCCATCCCATAAAATTATTGCAACCAGACGCAACCTAAAGTCACCATTACTACTGCTACAATCCTTTGTTGCTATTATGATAGTATTTTTAATTATAGACCTTTCATTGTTATAAAATTATCGGAAGAAGTCTGGACTTTTTTATTTTTTATTTTTATTCTTTTACAAAACAAATACGTCGTTAGCAGTTGGTGATGTTGGGGAGGCAAAGATCGCAACCAACAATTGGTAGCTTTCAAGCTTCCGTTTCTTGCTTTTGGCTTGATGGTTAAGAAAATGGGAAATATGATTTTTATATTTTAGGTGATAAAGATCGTATTCTTCATTATGAGATGGCCACTGTTTTCCATAGTTGCTAACCATAACTTATGAAAGTCGGACCATTTTTACTGTTTTCAACTACTCACTAATGCACAACTAGAATCTATAATATTTTGACACTATTAAGACGATGTTAACAAAAGTTTGAAGCTTTAATTAAAAAAAAAAAAAAATTGTGTAAGAAATAAATTCTTTAAAATTATTGTGTCCTATACATAAAATCTAATTCCATTCTCTAAACTTTCTTTTCCAAGATGTGACCTCATATTATTGTACAGTCATGAATAAATAGAAATTCATCTGATTTTTTTTTTCTTTTATCATAAGCTTGGTACTATAATAGCCTAAAAGATCGATACTGATTTTTGCGTGGCCTTAGTAGGCATGGAGTAACGACAGGATACAAGCTCCAAACCATCGAGTTACTATGAAAGAAAAAGAAGACAGATATTCTCTAGGGCTTTTTGCCTTCAACAATGGAACAATACAAGTGCCCCAAGAGCTAGTTGACGATGAGCATCCTCTAAAGTACAAGCCATTTGACCATCTGGGCTTACTTCGATTCTATCGTACGGATGAAGGATACAAATCCAAATGTCCAATCAAAGCATACTGTGGTGTGCCTGTTTAAAGTGAGAATAGAAGTTGAAAGAGATTTTATGTATTACTATGTTCTGAAATGTTTGTAAGGCATTGATTTGAATGAATCTCGGTATGCTTGTGTGTACACAAATTGAATCCAATGAGCTTTCTTCTAAATTATATTCTATTATATAGTTTTTCCGATTGGACTCCATATGATTAGATTTAAAAAAAAAAAAAAAAGTGCCTATAACCCAGAAACTCTAACCCAATATATTTATACTATCTCGAATCTTAAAAATGTTTTAAATAGCTATTTTAAACTATAAATATTGATATGAATGTGAAAATATGATTTTAGAGTTATCAAACTATTCTTTGACACCTCTTAAACTTTACATGTTTTTCTATTTTTAGCTAAACTGGCAAATGATCTTTTTGTTGCTTGTTTATGAAAATATAAGAAGATTTTTTAATAAAAATGTCAAAGTATATGTTGATGTGAAGAGACAAAAAATGCTTTTATGCAAAATTGGAAAGAAATTAACTAGTGGCATTTTCGTAATTTTGCATTTTGCATTTTGTGTTATTAGTACCCTATTTTAATAGGAAATTGACACAACAAGTTAACGTAAACACAGACTAGAGCACTAACCAAGTGATATAAAATGCACAACGATTGCAAATGATGCAATCTCAAAAAGAAAACTCTCTTAATTTAAGGTTTCAAAGCATATAATATGTTATTCTTATCAGAAGGACTATTTATACTATTACATGGAAAACGATTAAAAAAAGATAACCAGAAATAAAAGATGTCAATTTAGGCTAGGAGTGTAATAAAAGCTGGCAGCCTATAATTAACGCTGGCAGCTTAAAAAAATCAAAAGACAAAACAGTCAGTAATGTAGGCTAGCTTCAATGCTGGCGACATATCTTCCAGAGTCCATGGCATATCTTCTAAGGCCGCGTGGCATTTGGGTAGCCTAGTACTGCTTTTTTCTCTCCTTCTTGGATGACTTTTCTTGTTCAAATGTGTGTATGGTATGTTGTCCGCATCATTCTCTCACTTGAGAAGAACTCGACCCCGGTTCTCTTCTTGATGTAAAGGTGTATCACTTGGGTAGAAAGGAAATATATCAGCCACATCATCACCAGCTGATATTGATGTCAGTGTAAATGAAATCTCAATCCTGCAATAACTTTCAATAAGTCTTGTAGGACTGCAACCAGATGAGCATTAATGCCCTTAATCACACAAAATTGCTCATTCCTCCACCATTCTTCTAGCTTAATCCCAGACCACTTGATCTCGAGCATTGCAAGAATGCATTGGGTTACAGTTATAGTAAAAAGATAAGTCAAGAAAGTGACATTAAGGGATTGCACAATGAACTAGCTAGAGAAAAGAGATAATACTGGAAGATAATAGTAGATAACCATGAAAATGGAAGTGAAAGGATAGATGTCATGCCCCAATAGGTACCCTAAACATGATGGCCCGCTACACACAATATTAAAACTTAAGTATGATAACCTTAATCATCCAAAATGTCTCGATATCGAGTGTAAGGCATACTTTCATGATCGAAGCGGACTAAACTTTGAAACAAGCCGTTTAAGCAGTTATACATAATAGCAATTAAGAAGGTAAATCATAACAATATAACCAAAGTTAAGAAATATAGAGGGTCGTACAACCATTAAAGGGCATTCCCTTATTAAAAACAACTAAATCTAACAGATTTCATCTTCAAAATAAATACACTTTTGAGTTTTACTTGGAAATCTATATCTACTTCTAACTCTTGACTTCTACTCAAAAGCTCTTGATTCCATAAGGAATTACCTGCGTAACGTATCCCCTAGGCTCCAACCAAAGATACGTGTACTATAGAGGGTATAAGCTACGCGATTAGTGATAATTATTTCCACAATTAAATACCCAACAACCAATATTCAAAGCAAGTTAATTTAAACAATCATATAAGATGCACAAGTACGTGAGCATACAATACAAATGGTTTTTTGAGGATCATATGTTGAATAGATTTACCCCTCCATTCGGGGTTAGGTGTTCTAAGTCGTATAGATCGATTTTGGCAATTATAATTCTAATGTAGTTTTTGTTCAAGCCACTATCCAGCTATAAAAATATAACTCATTTATTTATAGTTTTTATTCAAGCCACTACCCAGCTGTAAAACAGAATTTTATTTAGGTGTTTATGTGCTGCAATTTAGATCTCATGGGCTCTACGAACCTCCTTATTATGTCTAACAGAGTTCATCTTCAAAATAAATACACTTTTGAGTTTTACTTGGAAATCTATTTCTACTTCTAACTCTTGACTTCTACTCAAAAGCTCTAGATTCCACAAGGAATTACCTGCGTAAAGTATCCCATAGGCTCCAACCAAAGATACGTGTACTACAGAGGGTATAAGCTACGCGATTAGTGACAATTATTTCCACAATTAAATACCCAACAACCAATATTCAAAGCAAGTTAATTTAAACAATCATATAAGATACACAAGCACGCGAGCATACAATACAAATGGTTTTCTGAGGATCATATGTTGAATAGATTTACCCCTCCATTCGGGGTTAGGTTTTAGGCCATACAAATTGATTTTTGCAATTACAATTCTAATGTAGTTGTTGTTCAAGCCACTATCCAGCTATAAAAATATAACTCATTTATTTGTAGTTTTTATTCAAGCCACTACCCAGCTGTAAAACAGAATTTTATTCAAGTGTTTATGTGTTGCAATTTAATTCAGGCGACCCTTTATCATTTTGTAGATCTTATAGGCTCTACGAACCTCCCTACTATGCCTTTGTCCCACTAAGGGTATAGTAGTAAATGTAAAAAAATCACCCAATTATATACATGAATCCATTTAATTAAATACTCATGGCATGATTAAATATTTTACGAGTGATCATAGAATTTGTAGACAATCATTCCTATACTAGATCAAACATATATTATAAACAATTTCCGCCTAGATATACTTAAACATAATTTCAACCATGTGTAAAGCACATGCACTTTTTCATTTTATCTTTTCTCAATTCTAATGCCACTAATTTACAAGCAAAAATAAATGCAAAAATGTAAGAAATAAACTCCCTCAACCATTGGCGTGGAAGCTTCTAATCAAAGTAATCCTTGAAGTACAGGAACTCGATCTCCACGTCACATATATAAAAGAAATACCCAAAATGAGTATTTTTTGGAAGTTCTACTTAAATTTGCTAATTCTATTTCACTAAGTTCGTCAAAAATCGTATAGAGTGATATTTCAACTTAAAATGGTCATAACTTGCTCATTTTAACACGTAATTTCGCATATTATATACTTTTTGCTACCTACTCGAAAAAATCTGTCTATTTATAAGGTTATTTTTGTCATAAAAAGTCTTTTGGGTTGTGACATAGATCGGTACAGATTCACCACGAAAATCCTAGCCTTGAAACACAATTTTCCAAACTTTTCTATATCCAAAAATCCTTTGGCAAAAATATAGATATTTATATGGTTGAAAAATTCTTTGGATAAATAAATATATATATAGACATATTTAAATTTTAATGGTGTTGTCTCAATAATTATTTTTCATAAACAATTTGTCTTGTGTTGAAAACTTGAACTTTTAACAATTTCTTCTTTAAGTGTTTTGGAAGGACTTTATAAATGCTTAAGTTATTATAAATAAGTATATTCTTATTTTTTTTCTAATTATTTTTTCTTAACTTTGGTCTTCTACAAATTTTACATCTAGTGATAAAATGAAGTTTCCAAATTTTTTTATATGTTGTTGATAAATTCTAACAATTTGAGTTGTATTACATAAATTTTTCCTTTCAAATGGTTTTGATTCAAAATTATAAATAAGTGTTTTCCTCTTATATTTTTATTTCCTAACTTCTCTATAGGTAAGTTTTTATTTCCAAGAAGTTAGTATTTTAAGTTTTCTACAAAAATTTTACTTAGAAGAAACACTTTCAAATTTGTCTTAAGTTATTGATAATATCTATTTTTTTTTAGATTATTATGTTCATATTATTCTATTTGTTTGAAAATGGGTTTATCATTTAGAAACTTAGCAAACTTTTATTTTTCTAAGTGGATTTATAAACTAGTGAGTTGATTTTATCTTAACTTCAAAAACTAGTAGAGTTCTTGGTTTTTGCTATGCAGTTAGTAAAAATTCTATAAGTAAGCTTTTAAAGAAAATTTTCTTATCAAAGAATTACTAACACTAAGTTTTAATAAACTTCATGTTATTTATCATCAAAAGATAGTATTTATTTTCTTAGTTAATTTCTTTGATAAAATCATCTTTTTTTCATTTAAGAGAATTTATGATGAGTTTGAAAAGAAGTTGGTAAAATCATTTCTCTATGTGTTTGATGACAAAGTTATATATTAAAAGAATTTGGTTTCACTTTCCTTTATTAAAGAAAATTTCTCTTTAGTTTTGTTGCGACAACATCATTATGGTGATGCGTGTATATGAGTATGTAGTATGAAAAAGATAAGAATATCACATAATAATATAGGAAAGATATAAGAAGCAATAATAAGCAATATAATAAGGTCAAGTATTGGGAACTTTAGTTTTATGAATGTAATATACAAATAATTAATCTATATTGAAGGGTAGTATTGTAATATAAGATTGTTTAAGAGGTTAATTTTATCATGTGACAGTTGTTTTTTAACACGAAGAAGTTATTCACGAAGAATGTGAAAGGGAAGACTTAGGCCGGCTTTAAAGCTGCCAGCTTTGGTGTGCAAGGCTGCCAGCTTTGGTGTGCAAGGCTGCCAACTTTAAATGGAGCACCGTCGGCCTTATAGGAGCTTTAGAGCTTTGGAAAGTTTTAAAGGAAAATTGTGAAAAATGGCTGTGCATAACGAACACCGGACTAAAGCCGTCGGCTTAAGTTTCAAGGCTGCTGATGTAGGCAATGAAGGCTACCAGCTTTGCATCTGCTTATGTGATTCTGTTCCTTGTTTTGATTTAAGCCGCCTTTGAGCTGCTAGCATGGTTCTAGCCTATATGTTACATGAATTAAAACGTCTTTCTTAGAGCCAGGGTTCCCTAATACATATATAAACATCAAGTTCCTTTGTTTTCTGTCCATAGCTCAACTTAAGGCAAGATCTAGGTAAGGATTCCTTTCAAAACTCTTTTGGTTGAGTTTACGAGTAGATGTTGTTTTCTAAAAGGTTGTTTCATATTTATTTTGGAGGAATCAAGTTGTTGGAGACGATTACGTTGGAGAAGCAAAACCCTAAGTGAGATTGAAGATCTTGGTTCTACAGTCAGGAAGGTATGACAGCCAAAGTTCTAGGTAAGTATTGAATTTGTTCAATCTTTGTTAGTCTAAAGATGGAATCTTTCATGATAGTTATATATTTTTTTTTTTTAGGATTTTAGGGTATTTGAGGAATTTGGAGAAATATGCATTTAGGGTTTCATGGTTTGGTGATCCTAGAAGATAAGTGTGCAGATTTAATATTATAAATCTTATGTTTGAGATTGTGGATTTAGGGTTAGGGTTTAATCATGAATGTAGAATTAGATTTTGATTTGATGTATGTTGTTATTCAGGTTTTGGTGAATTAGGGTTTATATCTATTGTAAAGGATTTGTGATATTGAAGTGGTGGAAGAGCTGAAAAAGGTGCAACCTTACCTTGTTTGTTGCTTGTGCGTGTAGGTTTAAAAAATAATTTGACTAAATCTTATTTGACATATAAATTGTAAAGAGTGTTGTTTGTATATGGCTTTGGTTAGTAAAGGCCACACAGAGTGTAATACTAACAAGATGCTCTAATGATCCTTGTGTGGCATTGACGTCAATGGAGTTGTACTTGGAAATGATTCCGGTAGATTAGGAGTTGTTTTGGTCCGTATGGCGGTATGCAACAATGTATGGGGAGTACCCAACATCAATATATATGTATATAAACTATTTTTATATAAAGGCTTATATCGGAGTCATGAGTTACTTCGGGTTTAGGGCTAGAGTACTATGGTTCTAAACTCTGTTGCTTGTTGGACTAATAAAGATAATAATTTGTGCCTATTGCATTAGTTTTAAGAATGTATGTGATTTACATTGGCATGTTCATGCGTGTTTGGTTGTAGTATGGTGTGCTAGGCATTTTCGCTCACTCTTTATTTTTTTCAGGTATAAGTGATGATGATGTAGTATATGATCTGTCTGGCTACGATATATTCATGGATCATGAGAGTGACGATAGTTGATTAGACTATCCAGTTGATGATTAGTATATTTTAGATATGAAAGTAGACAAGAATAATTATTGAGAACATATTGAGATTTAGCATTTTAAAACTTTATGGAACTTGTTATTGGGTTTCTTTTGATTTAGATGATTTGAAGTTCTGGATTGTACAGTTTATGAGATTTTAAAGTATCCATTTATGAGATTTTTGATGATTTGAATTGATAAGTTTTGTGGATTTAGTATATTATAGCTTTAGCGTACTCTTAACAAGAGAAGGACACATGGTGGGTTGTAATACCTTCAGGTTAGGGCGTTATAATCAAGGTATCTCGAGACTAAGAATAGACTAGTCCTAAAAAAAAGAAAGAAAAGAAAAAGAAAAAGTATAATAAGAGCAATAATAATAAGCATGTTAGTGAGAGTTAGTGAGCATTTAAGCTCTAAGAAATTTATAGATATACATATATTTAATAATATATATACAAAGTTAGATTAGGAGCATAATAGCAATAATAAAAACATAACATCATAATAATAACAAAATATCATAATCAGAATTCTTGGCATATGCAAGAACAAAACATGAACATGTTGTTGCTTCTATAACTCACATGAGCTTTAAGAAACAACATCATGGTCATGCTAAGTTACATGACATGGGAAAATAAATATAGAGGATCTTTACCTAAGGTGTGTATTTGTTGAAGAAAGAAAGTGATGGTTGTAGGAATATATGGGAGATGGTTTTTGTGTGTAGAGAAAAGGAAGTTGGGAAAGAATTGCTTAGAGAGGATGTTGGTAGAGAGGAATTGTGGAGAGATTTTGGTAGAGTTTTGTTATGTAAAAGTGGGTGTGTGAAAAAAGTGGAGGGAGATAGGGTATTTATAGTTGAAAATTGAGGGAAATTGAGTGTAATAAAATAAAATAAATTGATGACGAAAAGAGAAAAGGGGCATCGGTTCTAAGGAGAGAGAGGGAGAAAAATTGTTTAATTTTCTTTTTTTTTTTTGTAATGAAAAGTAAGTAATATGTAAGATATGATGTGATATAAGATGTATGGGAAAGGTAAAAAGTAAGAAAATAGGTATATAGGTAGTAAGAAAAAGTAGAAATAGATGAATAGTAGAAAAGGATAATGATAGTAAAATAACTAATAATTTACCAGTAGTAAAAAAAAAATACATATAAATGCGATATTTGATATTTTTAGCTATCAAAAAATTATAAAATTGATATTTTAAATTTCTCGTATTATTACGAATCTAATGGTGTAATCATAATATTTTTACTGTCCAGTGTACCGAGTCATGGTTTTTGAAAAATGATTCCGTTTGGATCCAAAATACACTAGAAATTATGACAGTGTTTCAGAGCCAAGATTATCGAATATATTCTAGGGTTTGATATAGGTTTTGTTGACTTTAGGGTTTCCGATTGACTCCTAGTTCTAAAGTTTGAACTTAAAACTTGGCATAAAAAAAATCTAGGGGTTTATAGTAGAGCCCGATGTTGAGGTAAGCAATCCTTTGTAAAAACTTCATCCTAGTGCTGGCAAGGAATGCATTGTTCCTAGAAAAGAATATCTCAATAGAACCAGTAGCCCAGCAAAGAACTTGACGGAAACAATCAATCAAATAAATGGGAGCAGTTCCTCGTAAGGCATCCTTAGTGGCTACATAATAAATAGACCTTCAACCCCGATTATGCATCTTATATCCCATGACAACATCCTCTATAACAGAAGCCATAAATCCAACTATTCACCATCCCCACTCGCTCTTATTTGTTAGATTTCCGTAAGGTTTAAAAAAATTTATAAATATCAAATCTTTTGTAGCGAAAAAAAAAAAAAAACCTAACCTAGTATCCATGTGTTTAATTAGATCAAAACAAAACAAATAATTCAAATTTATAGCTTTAACATTGAAGCTCAAAATCAATTGGCAGATCGGATCTATAGGTATTGTGAATTCGTAATCCCCTCTATGGTATCCACATGAATGAACACTCCTTTCAAAAGGATTTTTTATGTGCTAACGTAATCTAGAACACTTCTAGATAAGATTGAGAAAACTTTTCTCACGAATCTCGTGCTCCTCTCTTTTAGGGTTTACAGAATTTCTCTGCAGGTATAATGTTGACAACACATGTTGTTCACCCTAAAAGAGACATCTTTTGTCTTATTTATAATAATGTCAATATGAAAAATGACATCAGTGCCCCTAATCATATTAAGGATAAATCAATTATAAATTAATTTATTAATATAAGAATTCCTAGTCCAATTAGGAATTATTAATGTTCTTAACAAATTATATTTATTTATTATTATTAATAAATTAAGATTAATAAATAAATTCATTATTCTCGCTAGACTTGTTTAAATTTAGTCCATGATCCTTTTTGTTCTTTCTTTTGTGTGCAGTTGAGTCAAAACCATTTTGGTTAACAAAACATATGTAACCCCTAGCAAGACATTGTGTTTACCCAAATTAAGTGAAGATTGGTGATCTAATTTTACCTTACCCATAACTTATGTCATTATCTTTTTGTCAGATGATATTTGGACTGAACATAAGGCATGGACAGTGTCATCTTTATATCGTTCAATTTTATCAGTTCTCGATCTCCTAGCAAATTGACAAAACAAACGCAATTCATCATTATCAATTCATTTGAGCACGACCATGTATTTCTCAATTTCACTTATCAAGGGGCCTAGAAATATCTCTCTCATAATGAGAGGGACAAATCACATCTTCATCACTCAATTTCCTTTATATGATTTATATTATGCTCAATCTCACCCTTTATAATTATCCAGTTAAAGACAACGTTTGATTGATTCGAATCATAATATTTCTCATGTTGGAACCTATGGTAATTTCAAGTCTAAGGATACACTAATATTGCTATTGTGAGAATCACTTATGACACTAATCCATGTAGTGATCTCATAGCGGGTCAGTCCAGTACATAATCCTCTAATTTGTGCTTATGAGTTTAATTTGTATCCCCATATAAATAGACATTTCATGACTATCAATCAAAAACTCATAGTAGATTTAACTTATTATCATTCTCACAATAATGAATATCTAGGGATATTTAGAATAACTAAAATTATTCATGGATCTCTATTATAAAGTAAAAATGCAAATAATATAATAGAAATATCTCCATATCAATAATATATATGTGTATAAATCATAATATCTAGTAATTGGCCTAGGGCACAATCACTAAAATTATCTTCATACAAACATGAAATGACACCAATTGCCTCTGCTTCAATGGATGGTTCAAGAAGCTATGCGGGAATAGTAAGAGCACTACGAGGCCACCCGTTTTTCACAAATGGATGATCAGTGAGTGGATAGCATTGGAATTCAACAATGGGGATGAAATCAACAACGAAAGTTGAGTCCCCAAATCTCTTGGGAAGAAGAGAAGGATTTGCTTCATGGTCAAAATTTGGCATGTCAAATAAGAAGTCATCATTTTGGGGAAATTTCAGGGGCAGAAGCAATAGAAGCAGCTTTCTTGCAAAAAATGTTACTAAAACAACCTCTTTTCCTTTCCTTAACTCAAGGAAGATCAAAACCATAAAGAGCAATTCGGCGAAAGAGACATCTAGTTCCAACATAAACTGGACCTTGTAATCCATCAAGTGCATGCATGTTGACATCAAATAAAATAGTGTTGTGATTGGCATAACGATCAGATGGATCAATACCCTCAAATCTTTGGGGAAACTAGCCATGAAAAATATGATCACCACCACAATTCATCATGAAGCATATGACTTCCCTCAAACCTTGAGTGTACGCCCTAAATTTAATTTAAGGCATTACTGCCACGTATAATACTCTAAGTATTACATACTTAGGCTTCCTTGAATGATATGTTTGTTATAAACATTTGCTACTTATTTTTAAATTATGAAATCCTTAATTAGATTCTCAAAACAACTAGATTTAAACTTTCAAAATAAACTTTACAAAACATCATTTATGAAGTAGAGGCCTCTCTACTCCTACCAGACTAGACCAACTTTCTAATAAACAAAACTTTACAAAAACATTTTATAATCTACTTCCAAAAGTAAATCAACATTCCCAAAAATAAAGCTTTTAAAGATATTACAAAACATATGGGCTTCTCAACTAAGCTCTTAAATGATCCAAAAGTGAAACACCTCTTCAAAGGGCCGTTTAATAGGATGTTTGGATTCTTGCGACTTCCCTTGTTTTCTTTCTTCTTTTTCAACACTTTCTCACACATCCTACTTCAATTTAAACACCATAAAAAGCAACATAAAAACTTATTTTCATTACTTTAAACACTTCTATACTCATTCCAATTTATCAAACATCTCCAAACCACTCATCAAACCCTATCTCCATTCATGCGTAAATATATCCAAGTTTTAACATATATGTTTCCATATCTTCCATCTATGAACTTAATCACAAACTCCACATAATTCTAGTTCTAATTTATCAAATATATGCATATACAAAAAATAAAACAACACTAAACTATTATACTTAGCTTATTGGCAAAAACATGAAATTGACTTCTCTTTTCTTGTTATTGGGTTACTTCTATCCTGATTTCTCTTCTTCTATCTCATCTTCTAGCTTGATTTCTCTTTTAATCTTTCTTGAATTTGAGATTTGGTAGAGATAGAAGAGAGGAAAGAATAAGAAGAGAAGACAAAGAAAAGAGGGAGAGAGAGAAAACGAAAATGGAGAAGGAAACAAAGAGAAAAGGAAGGCAGGGAAAGGAAAAGAAAAAGGAAAAGATAAGGATAAAATTAAGATTTTTGAGAATAAGAATTAGATTTAGAATTTTTAGATAAATATCTTTAGTTCTAGAAATATTTAGAAGATGATTTTAGAATCGGTAGATTATAAATTAAGGACTTAAAATAAGAACTTAATTTAGAAATTTATTTTAAATCAAAATGATATTTAATTCAAGTTTAGATTTAGGAACTGATATTTTTATATAAACAGATGAACTCAAACTTTACAAGGATTAAAGAATTGGAATTTAAGCTAAAGTTTAAGGGTTTAGGAATCCACTAAACATTTTAATGAAATGTTAGGGGTTTAGGAATTGAAATCTCTAATTTTAACTTAATTAATTACTAATCTAATTATATCAACTTATCTAATTATTTCTTATAATTCATTTGACTTTTCTGATCTATCTAAACTTAATTTCTAATTTAGGTAATGGTTTGGGGTATTTCATTAAGAGTTGTACACATAGTGATCATAATCCAAGTTGAGGGTGAAGAGACCATTAGACATTACAATAGAAGCTCAAACAAGTACATTCATTGCACCAACTTTCTTCTTATGATCATAGCCATATCGCTTTTCATGATATACATGGACTAATATGGGGAAGCAGATGATGACACTACTGAAGTGAATTGAAGATGTATCTTGAGGTTTTCCTCTCAATGGGACATCACTTGGAGGTTATAGCATCACTTATAGCATCACCTGGTTCATGACATGCATGAAGGTGCTTAGTGCGTTGCTCAAGCCGAAAGGCATGACCAGCCACTCATAAAGCCCTTCTTTGGGTTTGTATCTTCCATTCGTATCCTGGTTTAATCCTTATTTGATGATATCTGCTTCTCAAATCAATCTTTGAGAACATCACAACTCCACTCAATCGGTCTAGCATATCCTCTAATATAGAAATTAGGAACTTATACCCAATAGTGATTTTGTTAATGGCACTACTGTCCACATACATCCGCCAACTCTTGTCTTTCTTTGGAATCAACAATACAGGTACATCGCATGGACTCATGTTCTCTCTAATGAATCCCTTTTGGAGAAACTCTTGTAGTTTCTTTTGTAACACTTCCGTTTCCTTTGGGCTCATTCAGTAATGTGGAAGATTTGGAAAATTGGCACCAAGAGTTAAGTCAATATGGTGTTATTTGTCCCTTAGGGGAGGTAAACCATCGGGTAAGTCATCAGGTAACACTTTGTTTAACTCATCTAATGGCACCTTAATACTAGCTAATACCTCTTTCGTCTTCTCCTCGTTATCAACTGCCAACACTTGTTTTACCTCATAGCATGTATAATGGGATTCCCTCATAGCATCCTTCATCTCCTTCTCTGACTGCTTAATTGTAAGAAAGGAATGTCCCTCTACTTTGGAATTTTGATGATGTTCTACTAATTTTTTAGTTTCATCATTTACCTTCTTTAAATCATTACTTTGTGCCAACATCATAAATTCTAGGGTACATTCACATATCAATTTCCTTCCTTGATGACATCTTCGATGTTGTTCAAACATGATCTTTTCATAATCAAGAGGAAGAAATTCTTCTTCCAATAATAGCTTCATCTTATACTATGTTGTAACAGGTGCTTTTTCTTCATGACTTCTCTTTTCTTGTAAGCTCTTCTACCAAGCAAAAGTGCCCCCTTTAAATCTACAAGCCACCAAGTTCACCATTTTCTCTTCAAGAATCTCTATATTTTCAAAGATCTACCCAACCTTAGCAATCTAATCAACAAATTCCTTAATCCTTAAATCCCCTCTAAAATATGGAATATCTGCACTTAACTTGAAATCATTCCTCCTATATTCATTCTTACCTCCATAATAATCAACAAAATTACAACTTCTACTTCTATATTGACATCTACTACCACCATATGCCTTACCTCTTCCATATCAGGCACCAATGTCTTGTCTTCATGGCTATTCTTCCTCCAGCAACTCATCTTCCTCCTCATAACCATCTTCGTAAGCATGTAACCTACGATTCATAGCAACAGGTATGATAATAGGATCGCTACATGGATACTCAGCCTTTGGTCTCATCCATAACTATTCCTGTTCCTATTGGCATCAAATCCTATCGCATCAAAACACTCGATTAGGTCATCAAAGCACTATTTGCAATGCCCAAATCTCTTATTCATGTTATCTAATACTGCCCTTCGAGCCTATGACTAGGTTCATAGGGCTTCCACATCCCGAACAACATTAGGGATATGATCTCCTCCTAAGCTGTCATCTCCTGACATCTCCACAAGAACTTTCCCACTTTGATACCACATTGACATACCGATTTAATGTAAACACAAACTACAACACTCATCGAATGATCTAAAACACACAACAATTGCAAAGGATGCAATCTTAAAGGGAAAACTCTCTTAATTTAGGGCTTCAAAGTATGTAATATGTTCTTCTTATAAAATACAAGCCTGAAGGACTATATATACTGTTATATGGAAAATCTTAAAAAAAAAGATAGCAAGAAATAAATGCTAACAATATAAGTTGGCAGTGTAAAATAATGTTGACAGCCTATAATTAACACTAACAGTTTTAAAAACTCAAAAGACAAAACTATTAGTAATGTAGGTCGGCTTCAATGCTAGCGTCATATCTTCCAACATCAACAGCATTTGTGCGGCTTAGTATTGCTTCCTCATCTCCTTCATTTGGGTTGTCAAAACCAATCTAATGTATTTTTGGAAATTTTTGAAATTATAATAAATTTTAATTAACGTTTTTGTTTTTAATACTGTTTTTTACTTTATTCTTATCCTTTTATTTATTTTATTTTAACAGACTTTTAAGAAGTTTCCTTTTTTTCCTTTAAGAAAATTTTAGGTTTTTTTTTTTTGTATAAATTTTACATGTTAGAAAGAACATTTAGGTTTTGGTTGATTTATGAAATTATTGTGAGCCGTCTCCTTCTTCTTCTTTTTTTTCCAAAATTCAGGCTGCTAATGAAATTACGAATTTGATGCGTATTCATATTAGTATTCTTTGAATCAACAAACATATAGAAGATTGTTATCTTGTAATCGTGAGCGATTCAACAAATTTTGATTTTCTTTTTATTTATTTATTTGTAGTTCAGTTGCATCATATATGCAATAAAATCAAAGTATATGAAAGTCATTTGCATTTTCCATTAATGAATGTTTGACAATGATATCTTTGGGATGGTCCAAAAGACTCCAAACAAGGCATTGTGGCGCAAACAAGGCTACGAATCACGACCACGATAGGATTAATAGCTTTTTCCTTTTTTTTTTTGGACATAATATAGCTTTTTCCTTATTAAGCTAATATTTGGGCAGAACTAAGGAAAAGTTGTAAATCTCAGATCCTAGATCCATCAGATTGAGAAAGATATAATTTGAGTTCCCAGATTCATGTTGCGGAATGAACAACGTAAACTACAATTGATTGAGAAACCGACTTCAAGATCCATCAAATAATTAAATTATTATTACATCTCCATCAGTTCGAGTTCATCATTAACTTTTTAGCTTTTGAATACATCCATAAAGAACACTAACCTATTCTGGACTAAAATTACAATGATAATGATTGAGTTCGTGCGCGATGATTATTTTGAGTATGTGAGTTCGTCTACAATGATTATTTTAAGAACGTTCTTCGAAAAGAAGTAATCCTTACACAGCCGTCAAACGCTGAAATGAACTCTACTTGCTGCATTAAAATCATGGCATATGCCTTTATCTCGTATATCCTGATATGTGCTTTTGTTGTGACGGATAAATTGGCTTCTTTGTTCATTTAAGCCAAATTTGGAACTCTTTAAAACAAGAATTCTGGTGAAAAGGAAGAAGACTAACCATGAAAGGAACGCTACCGACCCGATTTATTATAAGAATTAAATCTCTGTTCAATGAACTAAGCTTCATACGATCGCAATTCCGACTTTTGCAGCTTTTTCTTAAATTATATGTTTTGGCCTATTCCATCGGCGTGGTTTCTACATCAAATAAGATTTATAAATACATATTTGAGATTTTACTTCAATTTTAACAAATCCAATAATCTATTACGTCTTCAACTGCATACCATCCTCACATGTAGGCTTAATACATGCTAGTTTTTTATTTTCATGAAAATGGAGCTTTCTTATTGTCTAATTATAAATTAATGATTATGGTGTAGAAAATGATGGATTTTTGGACACACTACGGATCCTAATATCTCTAAAATGATTGTCCCACTCAATTATACAAAACTTGCATGGCCCAATTCCACGTTGGCATGTAGATGAGGAACCATTCAAATTAATGATGAATTTTATCATGTGGTCCCTCGTTCAGCGCAGCTTGCATATAAGACTGCTCTTAAAATTATAACTTCACAAGATACAAATTACCTCTTTAAACTTTGATGATAGTATGAATACACTTTTCAACTTCTAAATGTTACAAATGACCTTCTAAACTTTAATAAATTAATAAATAACACTCAAAAGTTGAAAATAACAGCTTTAATTTCAACTTTAACACAAAAATAACTATGAAAACTTATATATACTTCAATAACCTCAAGAATTAAAAAAAAAAAAGTCAAATATTTTTCATGTTATGAATGTTAGTTATTGTGCCCTAGGCTAGTTACTAGATATTGCCATATATTATTGATACATAGGCATTTCTATTATATTGTTTCCATGTTTAATTTATAATAGGAGCCATGAATAATTTAATTATTCTAAAAGTTTCTAGATGCTCATTATTGTAGGAATGATAATGAATTAAATCTAGTATGAGTTTTTATTTGATAGTCATTGGATGTCTATTTATATGGTAATACAAATCAAACTCATAAGCAAATATTAGAGGATTATGTGCTGGACTGACGTGCTATGAGATCACTACATGGATTAGTATCATAAGTAATTCTTACAATAACAATCTCAGCATATCGTTAGACCTAAAATCATCATAGGTTCCAACATGAGGAACATTATGATTTGACTCAATCAAATGCTATCATTACCTAGATGATTATAAAGGTTGAGATTGAGCGTAATGTGAATCATGTAGAGGAAGTTGTGTGATTAAGATGGGACTTGTTCCTCTCATTATGTGAGAGAAATTTCTAGGCCCCTCGATAAGGGAAATTGAGAAATGCATGGTCATGCTCAAATAAATTGATAGTGTGATCAATTTAATTTATTTTGTCAGTTTACTTGGAGATCGAGAAATGATAAGATTGAACGATATAAGGGTGACACTATCCATTTCTTATATTCAATCTAGATATCATGTGACAAAAATATAATGACATAAGTCATTGATGTCATGCCCTAAAAGGTACCCAAAACGCGACAATCCACCACACTCGATATTTAAACTTAAGTATGATAACCTTAGTCATCCCATAAGTTTACATATCGGGTGTAAGGTGTACTTGCATAATTTTTAGGATCACAATTTGAATCGAATAGTCTTAAGAAGATATACAATAGCATTAAGAATAGAAATCAAAACAAGATAAATAAGTTAAGTCTTTACAAAAGTCAAGGGGGCATACCCTCGCCAAAATAATAGAAGTCTATCCAGTCTAAATCCATCTTACAAACATTAGAGTTTATGTTAAAGAGATTTTCCTAGAAGTCTACGCCTATAGCTAGGTCTCGACTTCTTCAAAAGCTCCTTAATCCAAAAAGATAAACCTGTGAAAAGTGTTCTCTTGGAACAACAAAAAATGGGAACACTACAACAAAAACTATCGGGGTATAAGTTAACAGGATTAGTAAGGTTCATTTCCGAATAACAAAATCATTCAAGATATATATACATGCAAGTTATAGTTAATCAATCATATGAATGTACAAGCAAATGAGCATACAAGCATATGAATTTTCGGTAGCCATATGTGAATGGATTTACGCCCTCCATTCAAGGTTGGGGTGGTCCATAAGTCATGCAACCATAATCCCGATCTCTTTCTCTTAGTTATACAACATCTATAGCTTTATGTGGTAGTTTCAAATGCCTACCCCACTTCCGTTAACTTAAGCGATTTCGCATCCTTAATGTTAACACGGGCCTCCATGCCTCTGCTAATATACTTTTGTCCCACTAAAGGTATACTTGCTAATGCAATGTGACTCACTTCGTGATATGCATGTACAATTTATTCATATAATCATGACATGTTAATTATGTAGGTTAAGAGCGAACATAAAGAATTTCAAACAATTCAAGTCTATACTAGCTCATACAATGTTTTTACAACAAGTCTCGTCTCGATATACTTATCATTCATTCAACCAAGATTAGATCACAACTCATCACAATTTTATCTTTTCCTAATTCTAATGCCACTACGATTACAAGCACACAGATGAGCATAACTATTTAAGAAATAAACTCACTCGGCCATGGAGAGAAATCCACTAATTGTAGTAGTCCTTAGCGAGTGGAAATATGTCCTCCAAATCACTTAAGTACAAGGAATATCCTCAATGAGTATTTCTTATGAAGTTCTAATAAACTTAACAATTCTACTTACTAAGTTCGCCAATTTTCGCCTAAGCTGAAGTCTTAACTTAAAATGGTCATATCTAACTCATTTTAACTCGGAATTGCGTATATTATATACCGATTTCTATCTACTTAAAAATATCTATCCATTTGCCAAGTTAAATCAAACATCCAAGGTCATTTGAGGGTCAGAAAGATACTGTGCAGTAGGGTCACAAATATTCCAGTTCTGAGTTCTTGTTGAAAATTGTTACTTTTGCTCCACTTAACTTTTTAGATCAACTTATATTGGTTCTACACTTGTAAAGAGAACTTCTAGCCAAAGATAAAAGATTAAATACTTATATGATCCTAATGATATTGTCCAAATGAAAATTCCAAGAATCTTTTTTTATAAAAACCGAAATTTTGAGTTGAAACTCATTTTCTTGTTTTGAGAAAATCCTTTGCTAAAACTTACATGACTCAATGAAAATAATTTTCTTATGTCACCTATTATCAAAGCATTCCATTTTCCATATAAAACTCTTGTTTTGAAGTCTAAAATAAGGTTTTCAAAATTCATCTTTTCCTAGATCCGAATTTCTTCCTTGAGTTTTAAAATGAAAATAAGACCAAGACTTGTCTTTGACAAAACTCTCTATTTTAGAAATACCTTTTAGGAAAACTCATCTAAACTTATGAAAATCCAATCCTTAGGATATCTATACCAAGAGCCCTTTATATTTTTATCTAAATCTTCATTTTGAGGTTAGATAATGGGTTTCAAAAATGAGTCTTGGCTTAGATCCGAAATTTCAAAAGTTGTTTTTGAACATGTCTTTTGATAAAATCCATCAAGGCTTATGAAAAATCATCCTTTACATATCCTATCTTAAGAGCCTTCCATATCTTGAATAAAAACTTCATTTTTGAGTTGGAAAACATGTTTTTAAGTTATGCCTTTGCCTAGATCTGAAAATAAAATTTCATTTTGAAAAATAATCTTTGAAAACCACCTTTGAACCATATAAAACGAAGTCTTGATGATATATACCCATTAAGCCTTCATTATTTCAAGTAAAACTTCAATTTTGACACTTGGAAAATGGTTTTTAAATATGGGTCTTGCCTAGATAGGAATTTCACCATTTTTGTTTGAGTTTAAAACCAAGATCTACACTTACTATGAACATAAATATAAAAGAAATCAATGGTAGTAGGCTATAAATCCATAGATCTAAATATAAACATGATCAAAGTTACATCAAAGTTAGATCTACAAAATATAACTACTTTTAGCAAGAAAAATAATAATATCACAAGAGAATAATCATGAGTATGATGAGTGTTTTATTTTGGCATCATCATCCTTAGCTTTTAAGCTTATGGAAAGTCATTTGATGTATGAAACTCTCACTATACTCCACCTACATCAACTATGGAAGCTTGGAATAAGAGTTTTACTAGAGAATCTTGAAGAAATATGTGTGGAAGCTCAAATAAAGAATAGGGGCAGCAAGTGTTCTTGCAAGAACAAGAACAAATGAAGAGAGAAAGAGAGGAAAATAAAGAGGAAAATGCAAAGAATAACAAAGGTTTAAAGGTGTGAATGTGAGAGGGTGTATATAGAATGATAGTAGGAGTTAAAGGCACTTAAATGAGATAAAAAAAAAAAAAAAAAGAAAAATGGCAGCTTGTACCAGTCCTATAGTTGGCGTGAAATGTAGAAGAGAGAGGAAAGGAGTTTAGTTGGTTTTTGACTTGAAATTGTAATGTGTAATTAAGTGTATGTGTTGCTTCTTAAAGAAGGATTGAAATAGGGTTATTTTAATCAATTTTTGGAGTGTTTCAAAGGACAAAAGGCATTCAAAAGAAGTCAAAAATTCTACCATGAAGTGATACATGAAGTGTAGAAAGATTGAAGTGAAAAAGAGGTAATATGTGAAAAGTGTATATAGGTATGGATTTGTAAGAGTACTTTTTTTATAAATAAAATAAAAATAAAAAATAGAAAATGCATTCCAAATTTTTTTAGCAGAATTTTCATAATTAAAATAATATAATTAATTAATTTATTTTAGTGAATTATCAAATAAGTTACTGGTATGATCAAAACACGCGAAAATGAGCTATAATTAATATTTTTATGATCTGAAAAATTCTAAAAATTTATTTTATGAAAATAAAATTATTTTTCAAATATTTTATAATTATTAAATTAATTTATTTTATTTTTAATATCGGGTCTTAAACAAAAACTGATCCCGTAAAAACCTGAAACGAACTAAATTTAAAAAAAAACATAATTTTTTATGATATATAAAATATTTATCTAAAAATATAAGATTTTACAATAGTAGTAAAATTGTGTAACGAATAGTAGTGAATAGTGCAAAAGACTAGTTAATTACCGATAGTAAAGAAATACGAATACAATCGTAAAATCAGATATCTCTAGTTATCAAAAAATTATAAAACTGATATTTTTGAAATCTTTATGAAAATATGAGTCTAAAAATGTTAAAGGTATATTTTTTTAATTTTTCGAGCCCCGGGACACGCTTTTGAAAAGCAGTATCCAATCGGGTTCGAAATAAGCCGAAAATAAATCAATCTAGTATTTTTAAGAAATCAAATATTATTATAGACTATTCTACACACTTTACTTAATTTTTGACTTCTTGGTTTACGAACACGGGATTGTCGGATCTAAACTTTAGGTTTAACTTGAGATCTGTTGACTTAAGGTTTTCGGTTAGCTTCCCGGCTTAGGGTTAAGGCTTAGGATTACTCTAAAAATCAAGGGTTTACAATTGATCAGGTAAGATTGCCGATCTTCAGTTAATTTGGGTAAACATAATGTCTTGCTAGAGGCCACTTATGTTTTGTTGATGGTTGATTAATGTTGAGATTAATTGAATTTCAGTTCTTACTGATCATTAACCAAGTTTTTCAAATTTATAAATATTTTCTAAATCAGTTTCAATAACTACGGTCTCACAAGGCCGCGTACCAATCAAATGTAGCATAGATAGTGATTTAGATTGGTCTCATGGGAATTGTTAGCAGCTAGTGTACTTTAACCTCATTATATAGCGAAAGAAATGTTTAGAAAATCATAAAGAAAAAGCAACTATGCTAAGTTAGGAATATTCACAAATGTTTAATGAGTAAAATAAGAAATAAGCCTATAACTTCTATGAAACAACAGCTTAGGGTACTTTACCAATTCCTTATCAAAATGATTTCTTAAAAACAACAAACTTCTTAAAAGCTGTTTGAATTTTGTGCTTATACTGTCGGATTCTCTAATTTAAACTAAAGCTTCTCTCGAAGTCAGTAGTTCTAGATCTAGTTGAAACCAATAATTTGAAATTCTAATTAGATCGACATAAAGAATAGGAACCCATTGTTTCGAAAAAACAGCTTAATGAATTTTTAAAACAAGTGATAGAAAGTATTCACCCATTCCTCTGCAAGAGGTAGTTATGATCGACTCTATTAGCAACCACAGATCTATTCAATTGAATGATCTCTTAATCTATCCAATTGAAATCAATTGTGGATCTAAAAGAGTGTATCACTTTTCTAGAAATCACAAGTTAAGTTCAAGTCACTAATTACAAACACCCAATCAAATTTACTTGAAAGTGCATTTGAAATCAAACTGTATCAGGAATTGGATTCGTAATCTCTGAGCTATAGGAGTTTATTTCTTCATGGATTTATCAAAATAAGCATGAATTAGAAGAAATAAAATAGATTCAGGAGATTAATCAATTAATTGCTTAGAAATTCATAGAAATTACAAACATCGGGTTAAATTTCACCTAGAAAAT
Organism: Combretum micranthum; assembly: GCA_024138025.1. Taxonomy (NCBI): domain Eukaryota; kingdom Viridiplantae; phylum Streptophyta; class Magnoliopsida; order Myrtales; family Combretaceae; genus Combretum; species Combretum micranthum. The sequence goes on from JAMXBD010000513.1 coordinate 45,520, forward strand.
TGAAGAAATTCTCAAGTAAGAAGAAATAGAAATTCTTTTACTCAAGAATCCTTCAAAAAACTACTCTACGTTAATACTGATTTACACTGCTGGTGCATAGTTGCACATTTATTTATAGGCTACAAGGCATAGAAAGCATGGTCTACTTTATTGATACGTGTAGATTCTCACTAATAGAATTTGTGATATTTTCCACGTATGCATATGATCCGTGAAAACACTCATCGAGAGTTACGTGTGATCTGTTGGTCGAGGCTCGTATTAAGTAAAATCAGGCTAGACTTCAAGAATTTCCAAAGTAAACTGTGCGTTTTTGTCCATTGCTCCATCAAGGATAAAATTGAGAAAGTCGAGGCTCGTATTGCGGAGGCTCAGGGCAATTCTAATGAAGAATTAGTTTGTCAAAACAATTATCGAGGTCGAGATTTGAGGCTCGACTTTGAGGCTCAATAATGTATTTTCTTCATAATGATGCTCGATCACTACAATTGAAGTCGATGGCTCACAATTAAGGCTCGATAGATCAATTTTTGTTGTTTTCTTCCTTTGTTTGGCCTCGGTGTGACTTTATAGGGTCAACGGCTAATATTAAGTGAACTTATAAAAGGTTACACACAAAAAAAAGAACGAAAAGGATCATGGACTGAATTTAAATAAATCCAACGAGAATAATAAATTTATTTATTATTTATCTTAATTTGTTAAGAATGATAAATAAATATAATTTATTAAGAACAATAATAATTCCTAATTGGACTAGTAATTCTTATGTTACCAAATTAATTTATAACTAATTTATCCCTAATAAGATTAGAGGAACTAATGCCATTATTTATATTAACGTTAGTATAAATAAGACATAAGAGGTTTCTTTTAGGGTAAACGACATCTGTTGTCAACATTAGATCCGTAGAGAAATTCTATAAACCCTAAAAGAGAGAAACACGAGTCGTGAGTAAAATTTTTCCTATTAGATCTAGAATTGTTCCAAAGAATGCTAGCATGTGCAGGATCTTTTTGAATGAGTGCTCATTCGTGTGAATACCATAGAGGTGATTATGAATTCACAATACCTACAGATCTGATTTGTTAATTGATTTCAAGCTTCAACGTTAAAGGTATAAATTTGAATTGTTTGTTTTTTATTATAATTTAATCAAAACACATGGATACTGGATTAGGGTTTTCTTTTTGAATTCTACTACAAAAGATTTTATCTCTATAAATGTTAAAACCCTATGGAAACCCAACAATGGATTTATCAAAATGACATGTTATTAGCAACTTTTAAAAGTTTAGAAAGTAAATCTCACTTAAATTAAAGTTGAGAGTGTTATTTGCTCCTTTCCCCTATAACTTTCATTTCTATTATTGAGCCTAGGAAAATATAGGTTGACACAGCATACAAGCATAAAAATAGAAATCAAATCATTAGTGATTTCTAGAACAAGCTCAATTGCAAAAACATGCAATTGCCAATCGAAAACTCTCACAAATAGGGTTTCACAGTATGTAGAAATGTTGTAAATCTCAACACAAGTTTTCAGACTATTTATACTATTACAGTAAAAGCTCCAAAGACAAAAAGTTTAAAGAAAGAAAGCTGGTAGCATAAAACAAAGAAGGTCAGCTTCAATGGCGACTTTAAGGCCGACAGCTTTTAAAGTAAGTCGGCTCCAAGGTTGACAGTTTTGAAACATAATTCTGGCAGGGCAAACTTAGGCCTACTCAAGGCTTGTGGTGTAGGGTCCTAACGTTGCTTCCCTCTCTACTTAAACCATTGATAACGTCATATTTTATATACTTTTCATTAAACAATTAGTGCTAAATTATTATAGATTTTATAGAAATCGAAAGAAATTGGTACTTAAGCGTTTTTATTTAATATTTCAGGTTATGGAGGACTTAGAATGCAAATATATAAAATTTGGAGGAGTTTCGAGCAAAATTGGACAATAAAAGAACAAAGGCCAGCCAAATCAAGAAGTAGGCTACTGGCCTTCAATGTATACCAAGGCAGCTTTCAATAGAACAAACAAGGCTGCTAGCTTTCAAAACAAATTTTTATTAGCCTTCATATTTTGATTACACATTAACTATTGGAGTTTCAATGCTGCCAGTCTTGAACTGGCATTGCACATGAACATAATCAAATTCTTTAGAGCAGGCGTCAATACTACCAGTGTTTCAACCGGTGTAAGTCCTACACTGCCTCTATGCTACCGGCGTACAATTTGTAATTGTTGGCCTACACTATAACAAATGACATTCCTTTGTTTTTACTTATAAAACTCCTAGAGTTATTTTGTTCAAAAGAACCATGATAATCCCATCGAAGTTCCATCAAATTTATATTAGGTTAAGAACCCCATATTAGAATTTAGAGTGGGTTGTTCTAGATTTGAATTTGTTGATTGTGAAGCCTTGTAATCATCTTAGAGGATTGAAGATCTAGCTTTTATGAAGTTTTTGAAATTAAGGGTTTTAATTCTTTTGTCAATTGGATTTGTGATCTCTAAACCTTTTCAATTATTTATTCAATTCAATCTTTTGATTTTAGTGTTTAATATGAACTCCTTTGCAATAACTTGTATGATTTGTAATTTCTTTTCACGAAGTTCTAAGTTTTTCTTGTAGGAATAAGATGAAGCCTTGGGATTGCTAAGAGGATGATTGTAATTATGTTATAGAATTATTAGATATATGGAGTATTCATAACGTAATTCCTACTATAAATCATATTTCTTAATTGAATTAAGTTTATAGGAATTTTGATAACTTAGAAGGAAAATTAGGGTTCATAAGGAATTCTTGAATTAGGGTTAAATAACAATTACGAAAGCGGCGATATTTAATCCGATTTCAAATTATTAAGAGATTCATGCAATGTTTTGGATTAGTCTCTGACTAAGGGATTAGGAGAAATTGATTCAGGGCATTAGTCAATCATAGAATTAGAAGATTCGTGATTGTGAGTTAGATTCCACTGTTAATTTGTGTAGTGGAAGCTAAAGGACTAATTGTGGTTTTAAAGACTTTAAAATTTAGAAAAGGATTAAGGTCTTTGATAATTTCATATGAATATCCACATAGCTAATAGTTATTATAACATGATTGTAATCTGATTAGTGAAACTAGAGTAGATTATATTTTTCCCACGCTCAATCAATATATTTCTCTCAAACACTCTCTCTGCTCTTAGTGATAGTTATAATCTAGGCTTTTTAGTAGTAAATTAGTTAATCTCTCAATCTTGATTACCTAAATAATAGCAGAACCTAATACATGTTTAGTAGTTAAGTAATCATTGTGGGATCAATACTCTATTCATCACTTTATTACTTAATCTAATCCAATATGGTTACTGGTAGAATTCACTTTTATTTTTATATATACATATGTAGTAGATCAATTTTACGATGCTGTTGTCGAGGATTATCTTAATATTAAACTACTTTTAGTTCTATTATTAGTTTAGGCGCATTTCATGAGTTTGTTTGTTTTATGTTTTCTTTGTAGGTATTGTATGCATGGGAGTAAAAATGTTGAGCTTCTACCATTCGATCCTAAAATAGAGTGTGCCTTGCATCAGTTGAGAACATAAAACAGATGAAGATTAGAAGTGCAATAAGTAGAAATGGCAGACGGTGATAACAACAACAATCAAATACAGGCTGCTACCACCAGTGTAAACCCTCGAAGTTTTGTGCACAATTAAAGCTTAAACCCTAATTAGAAGTCAATCGGAATTCTAAAGTCAACGAAACCCTAGTCTATCGTAACCGTTCAAGTCCGGCATCCTTGTTTAAGAAACTCTAAGAGAATAAGAAAGAGTTTAGCGAGTAGAATAGTTCGTAATTATCTAGGAAAGGTTAAAAATATCAGTTTAGTAAAACCGCGACTCGTTTTGAACCCGGTCGGATACAGTTCTTGAAAAACGTGTCCCAGGGCTCAGAATAGTAAAAATATTCTGAATATACCGTTAGACTCGTAAAAATATAAGATATTCAAAAATATCAATTTCATAATTTTTCAGTAGTTAAAAATATCAAATATCACATTTATACACGTATTTTCTTACTACCAGTACTTAAATTGTCATGTCTACTTTACATTACACTATTTACTACTATTCTACATTATTTATCTATCTCTACTTTTTCTTACAACCTACTCTTACAAACCATACCTTTACTTTCTTACAACTTTCATTTCCAATAAAACTTCACATCTTTCATATCTTACTTTTAATTGACAAAAATACAAAAAAATAAAATTTTCCTCTCTCTTTTCCCTCAAATTGCGCCGGCCCCTCTTCTCTTCCTCTCCAAATTGTTTTATTTTCATTTATTTAATTAACACAAATTATCTCCAACATTTTCCTATAAATAACCCCTCTTACTTCCACTTCTTTCATACCTTTCACACCTTTCATATACTAAAGTTACTCTCCCAAAATTCTCCAAGAATTCTCTCCCAAGAAGTTCTCTCAAGATTAGTTCTATTAGGTAAAAATTCTTCAAGTCCTCTTTATGTTCATTTACTTAGTATGAGCTTAGTGTGTGTTTTCTAAACCATGAAGGTTAAAGAAAGCAACAATAGGTTCATACTTTGTTTTTGCTCATGATCTAATTTCTTATGTTGCTTTTACATTTATAACTATCTAATATATCTATGTAGCTATATATATCATTTAGAGCATATAAGCTCATTTGCTTTGCAATTTATTTACTTTCCTTGCAATTTATTTACTTTCATGTTGTTTTAAGACTAGTCTTTCTAGTCTTAGACTTGTCCTCATCAAGTCAAAACTTTTTCTTTTTCTTTTGGGACTAGTCTTTTCTTAGTTTCGGGATATCTTGATGAAGCTAAGGTTCCAATACTTGATTTATTTCTTTACTAGCTTATTCTTTCAAGTTATTATGTTTCCTTATGTTTCCATAACTATATGATTCATATTCATGCATGAACATAATAACTTTTGTCTCAACAAAATAAATGAGGAAAGGATTTCTTAAAAATTCTTTTCTAGAAATAAAAGTAGGAAGTAAGTTTCTTAAACAAACTTTTCTAAAAAATCTAAGGAGCTCACAAACATACATAGATAGAACTTTTTGAAATAAATAAAAGGTTTTACAAAAACTTCACTTTTCATCAAGTGCTAGAAATTCTTTTCATCAAAATGAATGATCTCAAGAAACAAAGAAATTATTTCTCTAAAAATAGAATTGTTATTACTTTTAAAAAGTGTTGGAAACTAAGCTTAGAAAATAAAATCATTCCTTAGGAATTTAAAGCAATTACAAAAATTAAATACTCATTTGAAATAACTTAATATATTTTCAAAACAAAAAGGAATTTTTCAAAAGTTCTCACTTTCCAAAATCTTTAAAAGACTTTACTTTTTCATGGTTTGAGACAACTTCATTAACTTCATACATTTGATATGAGTCAATAAATATATATACATACATTTCAAAAGTTTTACAAACTATTATAATACCTATCTCTTCAAAGTGAGCTTTTGTTAAAAGAAGGAATTCAAGTTTACGTAAATTCGTAGTGAATTCGGTCGTCACCTTTTCAGAACCCAAACAACTTAGTTTGATGAAAATAGTTCTAGAAATAGATAGGTATTTTCGAATAGATAGAAAACATATATTATATATGCGAAATTCCGAGTTAAAATGAGCAAGTTATGGCCATTTTAAGTTGGAATTTCCTCTTATACGATTTTACCGCGATTTTGAGAAAGATTTAAATATTCAAGAATAAGAATTTTTATGAAAAAATAATTTTGGGTATTTCATCTTGTTTAGGTGAAGAAGGAACCGAAATCACCTTCCGGAAGATTACTTCGATTAGGATCTACCGACATGGAGTGAGTTAATCCTTTACTAAGTTACATTTCCTTGTTTGTGCTTGTAAGTAGTAGCACTAGAAATTAAGAAAAAGATAAATGAACAATTGTTATGTGACTTGGATTTATGATTAGTTGAATGTAAGTTAAGAATATCGAAAGAAGATGTGATTAAATGAAGTGTGATTCTTGTATTGATATGATGAAAATTGTGCTTGATCGCCTTTAACCTGAACTCAACATTATTTGGTTAAATATATATTGAAATTAATTCATGCATATCATACTTGTGAGTCACATTTGTTTCATACTATTCTTTGTGTAGGGAAACGAAGAAGTGGTAGTGGTGGCTAGTAGGAGCCAGAAAGTCTACATAGGTAGTAGGAGCCAGGAAGTCTACAGGGCGAGTAGGAGCCAGCAAATCTGCAAATATTGATGGTCGTATGGGCCTGTAATCTCCCAACCCCCGACATGGAGAGCGTAAAATCCATGCTACACATGATTTCCGGTTAATCTTGTGTTTTTTGTTTGTTCATGTGATTGGTGCATTCTCATATGCTTGATTTAAATACTTGTTTGCTGTACGGAAATGTTCTGTAGATGAGAATTATCTCACTAAGCTAATTATGCTTATACCCCTATAACTTTTTGTTACAGTATGACTATCTTTGGTTGGCACCGAGGAGCCCAGTATACCAGGTATGACTTTAAGCCACTAGGAGTTTTTGGGAGAAGTTATATATATTTAGTTTTGAACATAGACTTCTAAGAAAATCTCTATAGTAAGCTTATGTTGTAGTTATGATTATTTTATTGATAGACTTTTAAGGCGGGGGAATGCCCCTAAGATGATGTAAGGAATTATTATTTAAATGAAGATTTCATGTTTATTTATATAAGTTCTTGCTTGCTTATATTACCTACTTAAATGTAATACCCCTGTGAGTCTCCTACTATCTTGGAAGCACGCCTTGCATGTGATATCGAAGCTCCTACATGACTAAGGTTGTCATTCATTTGCTTTAATATTATATGCGGTGGACTACCACGTTTAGGGTACCCTCCTGGGCGTGACAGTTTAAGATGGTATCAGAGCGCAAGTTTTAGATAAAAGATAGTAGAAATAGACTTTAAGTTAGATAGTAAGAAGTTAGAACTTAAGCTTAAGATCTGATCCTCTTCTTGTTCTATTTGATAGCTAACCTTCCCCGAAGTTAAGGAAAAATCCCGAAATTTCCTTAAGGACTCAGATGAGACCTTTGTGAACTACCGTCTTCGGTTGAGAGTCCTATGTGAAGAATTTGCGATAGTTGGAAGGCCCCGAACTACCCGAGAAATGTTTAAGTTATGGAGGAAAGGATTAAAACATTCCTTATGGAGAAACTTGCCCGGAGAACTAAGGTTCGATGCTATAAGTAGATGAAAGTGGAGTGACATGGAAGTGATCTACGTGATAGAGAGGATGATGGTTTTCATTTATAGAGAGACCATGCTACAAGAGATGACCTTTATCTCGAAGGTGGAAGGAACCCGACAGGACCCAGACTTTCAAACCTGGAACAAGTTAGGACCCCATACATCTATGCGCATGATGAGCTGGCAGACCACAGCAACTGGCTAAGGGCTGACACAAAAGAACGGTTCTACTGGTATGCAGCCTACAGACGTATTGTCCCCATGCCATCGGAATGTGGTACCCAACCAAACTCCATTGGGATGCAGCTGGACGTAATCCCGGATGAAGATTTCATCATGGAAAATACCTAAGGGAATGAAGGAAATGGAGAGACAGAAGGTAACCCTAAAGAAGACCCGAATGAAGACTCGGAACCTGAGGAGACTCTGTCTGCATCTCTTTAGGAAGATAGTCCCTTGATCCCCGGTCCAATATCTCCCCAAAGGTTAAGCTAGGATGTTCCCATGGAAACTGTTGCGAGAAACAACCCTGTGATAATCTCTGACTCAGAGGAAGAAGTGAAGGAGAGGAGCATAACCCGACGAGTCCAACCAAGCCTTTTTCCTAGGATTAAGATAGGCATATCTTTGTTGCAATGCATGGATGTTCTTACTTTTAATGTTTATGTCTTAAGTATTCCCTATTTTGAACAATTATCTTTTGCGGAGAATGGTTCTAACCTTCTCAAAATATGTACGGGTTATCACCCTCTTTTGTTTTAAATGAAAAATACTTTATGTTTGATTTAATGATTTTTGGATTTTATTGCCTTGAATATTTCCTATGCAAATTTCCGATATTTCCGATATTTTCCCCTTTTTGCCAAGATTTAAGAAGTCTAAAACTAGAATAATTAACAGACGAGGTAGGAGAGGTAGGAGACACGAACGTCGTGCCTCCAATAATGTACCAGCTGAACCAGAAAATCCACCAGCAAGTCAACAAGCGGCACCACCAAATCCCTCACCAAATCAACAAGGCGTTGTTTAGGCTGCTATCAACCAACTAGCCGGTCTGGTCAACAACTTTATGCAACATGCGCAGAACATGCCACCTCCAGCTGCCAATGCACCTGAAGCGATAGTTGAGGCACCTGCACCACCAGAAGCTGAGTCTCAAACTGCTCCTTTGCCAACACCACCGCCACCTTGACCTTATGAAGTTCCTTGCCATACTTCATCAAGAGCAATAGATACTTAGATGGCAGTTTCGGAAAGCCAGATGAAGCGGAAGACTGGCTAGCACAGATAGAAAGATCGTTTGCTGCATATGAAGTAGTCCATCATCTTCACTTGTATTATGGGACATATATGTTAAGATTCAACGCCAGAGTGTGGTGGGAATCAAAAAGTAGAGAATTGCTGCCACCTGTGACCTGGGAGACCTTCCGAAGAGAGTTCTTGGAAAATTATTTTCCTGGAAGTTTGAGAGTACAATATAGTGGAGACTTCCTTCACATATCCCAGAAAGGAAGGACAATGAAACATACGAGACGGAGTTCAGTCACCGACTCCAATATGCGTCGGAGTCCTTTAGGCACAGTGAAGAATTAAAGAGGCAAGTCTTCCTAAGTGGCCTGGACGAAGACTTGAGGATGCGTCTGGAGGAGTTGGATCTAAGGACCCTCTGTGAATTGATTGAAAGGGCTCGTATTATAGAAAGAGCCAAGAAGAGGAAAAGTAAAGCACCTAGAAGAGAACCTTTGTGTTCAGAAAAAGGCTCAAGATAGTTACAGTCTCAGTTTTCAGAACAAGTTTAAACCCTTCAACAGTTTCAGAGGAAGTGCTAGTGGTAACAAGGAGGCATCAAAGGTCAAAGTGACATGCTGGAAATGTAAAGAGGAACATTATCCGAAGAGGTGCCCCTTGCTTCAACACAAATGCTATTTTTATGGAGACCCTAGCCACAAGATCAGTGACTGCCCGAAGAAGGCTTCCACTGTTTGCTTTGTATGCAAGCAAACTAGGCACTTCGCCAATGAATGCCCGCAGAGAAAGAATGCCCCGGCTAGACCGTTTGGTTCAATAGGAGGAGATGCATCGGTGGAGAATGGAAGTGGAGGGAGCAACTCGAGCTGTTCTGGAATAGCTGTCCATGGAATGAGAATATGCAACTTAGAAGGGCAGTGGGTGTGTAAAGAGTCAGATGAGGAAGGAGCAGAGTTAGCAGCCATGGATGGAGATTGTGGCCCAGATTTTGGACTGGTGACAGATTAGAATCAAAACTCCTTTACCTTTGATGCAAGTTATTAAGTATCCTGCATTCAATTCTTATACTAGAAGTATAAAGTCGTATACCCGCAAATAGCTTAAGTATACCAGTTTCGTGATTAGTATAAAATTCGAGTGCAGGACATGTACGCATAGCTAGTCAAACCGCTTATGCCTTGTTTGATACGAGAGCTACACATTCCTTTATCACCATTAGTCTGGCTAAGCAAACTGGTTTACCCATAGATACTATCGCTACCGGTTTTCGAGTTAAGACCCCACCGGAAGCATAGTAACAACTAAGGAAATGCTTAAAGATTGTCCCATGGAGATACAAGGAAGTTACTCTAAGTGTGACCTAATAATCTTGGAAATGAGCAAGTATGAAGTAATCTTAGGAATGAGTTGGTTAACATCTGTTAAAGCTCTAGTGGATTGTAGACACAAAGAGGTGAAGTTTAAGGATCAAGATGGATGTGAAATAGTATTCAAGGAGAATCCACGGTGAAGTTGAACTCATTTGAGTTAATGGATGATGAAGAGATCAACTTAAGTACATGGATGAAGAAGAAAAGGAAGAAGAGAAACCTGAGTTGGAATCCATACACGTGGTTAAGGAATTTCTATATGTGTTTCCTGACGGATTACCTGGATTACCACCCAAGAGAGAAATCGATTTCGAAATCAACTTATTGGTAAACATAGAGCTGATATCAAAAGCACCCTACCGAATGGCACCAGTAGAGCTTAAGGAGCAAAAGACTCAGTTGCAAGACTTGTTAGATCAAGGTTTCATCCAACCAAGTGTATCACCCTAGGGAGCACCAGTGTTGTTCGTGAAGCAAAAGGATGGTTCTATACATTTATGGATCGATTACCGGGAGCTCAATAAAATCACCATCAAGAATAAGTATCCACTCCCAAGGATAGATGATCTTTTTGACCAGCTTCAAGGAGCTAGTGTCTTTTCGAGAATTGATTTACGGTCAGGATACCACCAGTTGAGGATTAAGCCAGAAGATGTACCCAAGACAGATTTCAGAACTCGCTATGGACATTACGAGTTTCTAGTAATGCCTTTTGGTTTAACCAATGCGCCAGCAGCTTTTATGGATCTCATGAATCAAGTATATAAGCCCATGCTGGATAAGTGTATGATAGTCTTCATAGATGATATCCTGATCTACTCCAAGACACGAGAGCAACATGAAGAGCACTTAAGAATGGCATTACAGACCTTGCATGAGCATAAGTTGTACGCCAAGCTGTCTAAGTGTAATTTCTGGTTGGATAGGATATCCTTCTTAGGACATGTCATATCTGGAGAGGGAATATCGGTGGACCCTGAGAAGATCAAGGCAGTGATGGATTGGAAACAACCTAAGACTGTTACTGAAATGAGAAGTTTTCTCGGATTGGATGGATATTATAGAATTTTTTTGAAGAATTTTTCTACCATAGCCAAACCCTAACTCAGCTAACTCAGAAAGATGAGAAGTTCATTTGGACGGATAAAAGAGAACAATATTTCCAAGAATTAAAGAAAAGGCTTGTATCTGCCCCAATTTTGATTCTACTAGACCCGAGAAGCCTTATAGGTGCATAGTGATGCCTCTAGAAATGGTCTTGGATGTATGTTGATGCAAGATGGAAAAGTGATCGCTTATGCATTGCGACAACTTAGGCCTCATGAACAGATTTACCCCACACATGATCTGGAGTTAGTCGCCCTTATGTTTGCACTTAAGCTATGAAGACATTATCTGTATGGGCAAAGGTGCGAAATCTACACCGACCATAAGAGCCTCAAGTATCTATTCACGCAGAAGGAGTTGAATATGCGACAACGGAGATGGTTGAAACTCATTAAAGATTATGACATTGGGATAAATTACTGTCTAGGGAGGGTAAACGTGGTTGCAGATGCCCTGGGTAGAAAGAATTATGGGGAAGTAGCTTCTTTGCTCACTGACAAGAAAGGGCTAATAAAAGAATTTGAAAAGATGAGCATCGAATTCATAGGGCAAAGTGCGAAAGCAGAAATCGCCAGCCTAGTCATAGAACCCACCTTAGTGGAAAGAATCAAGGAAGCCCAACGATATGACGAGGCAATTCAGAAGATTAAGGGAGAGGTACAAGAAGGAAAATACACCAATTTTACCATAGATGAAGATCAAGTGGTGAGGATGAAAGGAAGATTATGTGTTCCAGATGATGAGAATATGAGGAAGGAAATCATGGATGAAGCACATCATTCAGGATATACCATGCATCAAGGAGGAACTAAAATGTATCAAGACCTGAAGAGCCACTATTGGTGGAATGGTATGAAGAGAGACGTGGCAGATTTTGTGCTAAAGTCCCACATGCCAACAAGTAAAGGTGGAGCACCAAAGACCTGGAGGACTTTTGAAACCCCTGACGATACCCGAATGGAAATGGGATCAAATCACAATGGATTTTGTGTGTGGATTGCCAAGAACGTCTCCAGGATATGATGTTATTTGGTCATAGTGGATCAATTGACAAAGACAGCACATTTCCTTCCAATTAACATAACGTACTCCATGGATAAGTTGGCAAGAATATACATAAGGGAAATAGTACGCTTGCATGGAGTGCCCACTGGAATAGTCTCCGACCGAGACCCAAGGTTTGTGTCTAAATTTTGGATGAGCTTACAAAGATGTATGGGAACGAAGCTGCACTTCAGTACTGCTTATCACCCTCAAACAGATGGTCAATCGAAGAGGACAAACAAACTTTGGAAGATATGTTGCGAGCTTGTGTGATAGAGTTTAAAGGTAGTTGGGACGCATACTTACCTTTGGTAGAGTTTGCCTACAACAATAGCTACCATGCTACGATCCAGATGCCACCTTATGAAGCATTGTATGGAAGACGGTGTTGATCACCACTGTTCTGGGACGATGTAGAAAAGTTGAGCATGAAAAGGATTAATACTTCTTACAACCAAATTGCAAGGTGCATTAAGGGATTATACTTTTAAAAATGAACCTCAAGGCTTTGCTTAAATAAATTATGTATTTATATTCAATAATATTTATTAAATAAAATATATTGTGTAATGCTATATGATTATATATTGCATTTGGAAGTAAGTATTTATGTTGTGTGGTATTTGCATTTTATGTGTTCATATCACAATTGTTGCTTGAACTTTACTCATGTCATTTTTTTTTTATTCAGGTGAATATCTATTGGACATGACAAAATCAAGGGACTGAAGGATTGAACTATGTGTACCAAATGACAAATTTTAACACCCTTGGTATTTTGGATAAATTTTCTAGTATCGACCTCATTGGTTTAGGGAGAAAAAAATAGGAGGCTTACTCTTCATTACAGCCTTATATGATCTTTTAGTGCAAAAGCTTAACAACCCAATCTTGTTTAACAAATGGATAAATTTTTTAGTATCGACCTCAATGGTTTAGGGGGAAAAAAAAACACAGGTGGCTTACTCTTCATTACAGCCTTATATGATCTTTTAGTGCAAAAGTTTAACAACCCAATATTGTTTATTTTATCCCAAAATTTTATCGAAGTATTTACAGAATTTATCCATTGATGATGTCTATTAGATTACATTTGTAGTTAACAATGATAGATGGGTACTCTTTTTAATGGATTCCTCCAAAGGCCTCTCTTGAATCAAGCCATATAGAGCTTCCCTAAATACATGAGTTTTTCTAAGAAAGGTTGATAGATGAATTGATCGAATAATCCTTATTTGAAACACATTATGCTAAATCACTCTGAGTCATTTAAAATGTATAGACCTAACTCCTTAGTCTTTTCCATTAGCCTAGGTAGTTGAATCCAAATTGTTACTAGCTTAAAACCCACAATCTTATGGATGATTTTCAACCCTTTACAAGTGTCATAGTCATGAATATAGAATTTTACTTTGTAATTGTTTGATCAAGAAGCTTACACTCTAATTCAATGTGAGTTATTATATTTTATAGTTTGGCCCAAAAGTAGTAAAAATGTAACATATAGAACTTGATAATATATCTCTAACAAACTAGTATCTTTATAGAAATATAAATGAGTCCTAAACTTATTGGGAAGCTACTTAAATTTAGCTCAATATGTAAGTCCCCGAATTTTCGGATCCAAATTTAAGACCTAAACCCTAATCAGAAATCACACGGATTCTTAAGTCAACTAAAACCCTAGTTTACCGTAACCGCTTAACTCCGGCATTGCCGTTTTCTCTAGCCCTAGAAAACGAAGTTGGAAAAGTTTGCCGTAATGGTTCGTAATAGTTATAGGTTGCGTAAAAATATCAGATTGAAGAATTTCGAGTGTCCTTTAAACCCGATCGGACATAGTTCTTGAAAAACGTGTCCGGAAGCCCGGAATAGGAAAATTATTCCGAATATACCGTTAGACTCGTAAAAATATAAGATTTCCAAAAATATCAATTTCATAATTTTTCGATAGCTAAAAATATCAGATATCGCTTTTATACGCATATTTTCTTACTACCGGTATTAAATTGTCATGTCTACTTTTATATTACACTATTTTCTACTATTCTACACTATTCATCTATCTCTACTTTTTCTTACAACCTATTCTTACAAGCCATACACCTATTTCTTACACATTTTCATTTCCAATACAACTTCACATCTTTTATTTCTTACTTTTAATTAACAAAATAACAAAAAAAAATAATAAATTTCTCCTCTTCCCCATGCATGTTTGGCGCCAACCCCCTCTCTCTATCCCTCTAATTGTTTTATTTTTCAATTATTTAATTAACACAAATTATCTCCCACATTTTCCTATAAATACCCCCTCATACATTCACTTCTTTCACACCACTTCTTCTCTAAAGTTATTATACTAAAATTTCTCTCAAATTCTCTCAAGAGTTCCTTCAAGAAGTTCTTCTTAGTTTAGCTTCCTTTAGGTAAGAGTTCCTTCAAGATTCTGTCATGTTCATCTACTTAGTATGAGCTTAGTGTGTGTTTTTTAAAACCATGAAGGTTAAGAAAGAAACAATAGGTTCATACTTTGTTTTTGTTCATAATCATAATTCCTTTATGTTCATTTATGTTTCCTTTATGTTCATTACTATCTAACATATCTATATGGCTATACATATTATTTAGAGCATATAAGCTCCTTGTCTTGCAATTTATTTATCTTCCAGGCAATTTATTTACTTCAATGCAATTTATTTAATTTCAAGATGATTTTTAAGACTAGTCATTCTAGTCTTAGACTTATCCTCATCAAGTCAAAACAATTCATTCTCTTTTCTTTTCGGTACTAGTTTTTTCTTAGTCCCGGGGTACCTTGATGAAGCTAAGGTCCCAATACTTGATTTATTTCTTTATATGCTTATTCTTTAAGTTATTATGTTCTTTTCATATTTTCATAGTTATGATTCATATTCATATATGAAACTAATGTTTATGTCTCAACAAAAATTTAATGAAGAAGTGTTTTCCTAAACTAAAGGTTCATTTTAAATAAATATAGGAGATGGATTTCTTAGAAACTCAAGAACATGCTTGGAAAAGATTCTTTTCAAATAAACAAAAGATTTCATGAAAAACTTATCTTTCATCAAGAATTGGAAATTCTTTTGAAATCAATATAAAGCAACAAAAGTATCATTTTAAAAGTTGTTTAGAAAATAAAACTACTAAGTAACTACAAGAGATTAATTTTAGAAATATTCATCTCAAATAACTCAAGAATCCTTTCAAAAGAAAAATGAGTATTCCAATAAGATCTCAAGTTCAAAGTCTTTAAAACCTTACTTTTTAAAGTTGAGACAACTTCATTTACTTCATACATTTGTTATGAGTCATTACATATATGTATCTACCTTTCCAAAAGTTTACAAAATACTTGAAATATTTATCTTTTCAAATGAGCTTTGTTTACAAAGAAGGAAAACAAGTTTTATAAATTCGTGGCAAATCTGGTCGCTATCTTTTCGGAACCCAAACGACCTAGTTTTATGAAAATAAGCTTAGAAATGCGTAGATCTTTTCGAGTAGGTAGAAAACGGTATATTATACGAGAAATTACGAGTTAAAATGAGCAAGTTATGGCCATTTTAAGTTGGAATTTCCCTTTATACGATTTTACCGCGATTTTAAGGAAAGATTAGAATCTTCAAGAATAGAAGTCTTATGAAAGACTCATTTTGGGTATTTCATCTTGTTTAGGTGACGAGGGACCCGAGATCGTCTATCCGGAGGACTACTTCGATTAGACCCACCGATATGGAGTGAGTTAATTCCCTTCCTAAGTTCATTTCCTTGATTGTGCTTGTAATTAGTAGCACTAGAAAATTAGGAAAAATTAAATGAACAATTGTCATGAAATAATTGTTGAATGAAAGTTAAGTATATCGAAAGATGGTATGTTAAATAAAGTGTGACTTATGTATTGAGATGATGAAATTGTGCGTGATCGCCTTTAATATGAAATTTGACTTATATGGTTAAAAGTTTAATTGAAATTTATTCATGCATACCATATACATGAGTCACATTTATTCACTACTTTTCTTCGTGTGTGGAAACGAGGAAAGGGTAGTGGTGGCTGGTAGGAGCCGGTAAGTCTACATGGTGGCTGGTAGGAGCCGGTAAGTCTACATGGTGGCTAGTAGGAGCCTGAAAGTCTACAGGGCAAGCATGAGCCGGTAAATCTGCAGATAATGATGGTCGTATGGGCCTGTAACCTCCCAACCCTTGTCATGGAGGGCGTTAAATCCATGCTATACTTGATTTCCGGTTAATCATGTGTATCTTGCTTATTCATATGATTGGTGCATTTTCATATACTTTGATTAAATACTTGAGTGATTTTCGAAAATGTCTTACAGTTGGAATTATCTCACTAAGCTAGTCATGCTTATACCCTTATAGTTTTCTATTACAGTACGATTACCTATGGTTGGCCCCGAGGAGCCCCGTATGCCAGGTACGAGTGTAAGCTACTAGGAGTTTTTGGAGGAAGTTTATGTATTTTTAGTTTTGAACATAGACTTCTAGGAAAAATCTCTATAGTAGACTTATGTAGTAGATATGTTTATTTTGATATTAGTATTGTTGATCAAAGACTTTGAGACGGGGGAATGCCCCTAAGATGATGTACGAATTTATGATGAAATGAAGATCTTATAATTATCTATTTAAGTTATGATTGTTTTTGCTATCTATTTAAACATAACACCCCGATGAGTCTCCTACTATCTTGGAAGCACGCCTTGCATATGATAATCGAAGCTCCTGAATGACTAAGGTTGTCATCCATTAGCTTTGGTATTATATGCGGCGGACTGCCACGTTTAGGGTACCTTCTGGGGCGTGACACAATATGTACTCGATCTAGATCATACAATGATTGAGTTGAGTTGACAGTAATTCAATAACGGTCGAATAAAGTTCAAATTCAAGTTACTTAAGTAGTTTATTAAGTTGAGTATGAGCTAATGTTTTGCCTAACTAACTCACGAGCTTACTCAAATTTGAATTGATTTTAATTGTTGATATTAGTTTTAATCAAAACATATAAAGTTTAAACAAGTCACTAGCATAATAGAGTTGACCACAAGTTCAAGTTCAAAATTTTAAACTTAAACAATTACGTCAAATTATAACTTGAGCAAAATTGCTTTTAAGTTTAAGATATATTCTTTCGTTGGTAACTTAATGCTATTTTTTTTTTTTTTTTGTTAATTGTTTTAATTTGTGGAGTATAGACTTTTTATTTAGTTATGAATCTTATTATGTATTAATTGTACAATATATTTTGTTACTCCATCACTTTTGTCCATTGATGACTTTTGTTAGTAGATAATTTTTTTTTTTCTTTTTCTTTTTGCCATAACGTTGGTCAATGATTGAGTAAATATTTTTTTGAAGAGTTATATTACTATATAGTAGTTAGTGAATATACTTTATTCATACATGATTAGCAGGTTACTTAGTAATTTTATAGATGACTATGGACTATGAATTTGATATATTTATAAAACATTTTGTTGTAATTTACAATTTAAACTTTGTAAAGTAATTTAAATATTTTGCTATCCATATAAATGTGAAAGATTAGAACAAAGCTTTTCTTTAATTCAAATTTTGATATAATCTGTAATCTGAACTGAACCAAACCATGGTTTAGGAAATTTCTTATTCAAACCAAATTGTTATTTAATAATTTGGTTTTGAATGAAAAAAAAATATATCAAACTATAAATTATGGTTTGATTTAATTTTTTTTTTTAATGAAACAAGCCAAACCGTTCAGTATGCACTCCCAAATTCACATTGTTCCGTTCTGTTTTATTTATAGCCCTAGTCTCCATTTGTGTTTTGTTTAATGGGGTGTTGCGACATAAGAAAAATATTTGTACGTAGAAACATATGATATTAAGAGACTAAGAGACATAAACGCGAGGAAATTTGACCTTTTAAAACGTCTTGATGATTTTTTCCGGCCTGACGATTCGGTTAGTAATGAACCTTTATGACGTAATACATTCGTCCAATAAATATTTTCCTAAAGATAGGCGAATTAATTACATACTGACGTATTTTTTTTTTTGGCAAAAAAAAATGTATATATTTTTTTAATACCCTTATATTTATGACAACATGAATTTTTTACATCAGGACGGGCCCATGGGGACCCTGCACCCCAGCCCAAAAAAAAAATTCTAACTGCCCGCTGACGCCCACTTGAAAATAGCATACATATTGATGAAAATTCAAAATATTTTATTGGATAATTTTAAAACTGATTATTTTGTTAAAATTATTATTATTTTTAAATAGCCTTTTATATTGGAATTTATTAATATCTAATTTAAAAATTGTAACTTTTCATAATTTTTCTTAAAGCAATCAATGATATGTTTGGAAAAAAAATATTTATTTATTTTTCTCTCTCCTACTCTCTTTCTCTAAATCACATAAAAAAAATTTAAAAGTCTCTTTTCAAAAGTAATAGTTCTTTTTAAGAGTAAGATTTAATTTTAGATAAGTCATTGGTATTTATTTTTAATTTGCAAATTTATAAGTATTTTTATGTATATAATAATATGGAAATAGTTTTAGTTATATTAACAATAGCCCCTCTATAATTAAATCCTGTGTTCGTCCCTAAGCATGGGCCTAAACCAGCTCGAAACTAACTTAGACCTGTTAGATGACGACTCTGGCTAGGGTGAATCGATCGGCCCGACCTAAGGCGTGCTAAGTTGGTTTTAGTCTACCCATTGATTAACGGGCTGGTTTACAGCATGTTGAACCCACAAATAATTTGTTTTCTTAAAAAAAAAACCAAGAATAAGATTATAAAATAATCTTTTATAAGATAAAATTGAAACTTTAAAAAAGACAAATAAAGATAAATTTAAAAAAAAAATTAAAATCACAAAGACAAATTTTTAACTTATAAAAAAATAGGCCTAAGAACGGTAGTCTTCGGTCCATTTATTGGGAGTATCATTGAAAAAGTGCATGTATTTATAAACAAATACATCTGCTTTTACTTGTAAAATTAGTAATATGAGATTAGAAAACTTTCAAGATATAGAACAATTTTCACAAAGACACAAAAAGTCCCACATCATCAAGAAGCAAAGAATCCTTTAGTTAGAAATTTATATAATACAATGCAACCACACATCATTTTCACCATATTTATTACTTGTGTTATTAATAATAACAAATCATTTAATATGTAAATAATAAAGTTTTCAATAAATTTCATTATTCACTGAAAAATAGTTTAAATGCATTTTTATTTACTTTTTTTTTTGGTTTTTTCTTGTTTTTTATTTTTTTTTAATGGGCCAATCTAGATCGACCCATTGGATCGACGATTTGGGATTCTTGTTGATGATTCGATAACTTGTTAGGTTAGTTCGTGGTCATGGCTCATTAGTAGTGGTTCGGGCCAGATCACAAGGCAAATCTGACCTATGTTCATGTCTATGTAAAGTAAGAAACTATTTAGATGAAAAAAATGGTCTACCATGAAAAAAGATTTGAAAGATTTTGGTTCATAATTCTGGTCTTCACACGACCGTATATTTCAAGATATATGTATGTGTGTGTGTGGCAGAAAGCATATTATATATATTTTTTCTCAGCCTGGATACGTTCATAACAATTTAAATTGGGTTTGAGCTCCTTATAAACTGCCAAGCGCTTCAAGCATGTGAACCACTTAAATTGAGCCACGATTCCCAACATGACAATTTGGCTGGTGGTTCAATGATGCTAAACGTTAGATTCAGCCTTTAGTTCACATGCAACCACCAGGTGGTTTATGAAACCATCATGGCTAAGCCTCATTATGTGCTTTAAGGATGCAGAACCTTGGTTAGTTAATGCTTAAGGACACGAAACACTTGGGCTGAGCCCATTGTGAAATGCATTTGCTAGGCCCTGGGCTCTAGACTTGAACTTAAGTGGCTTAAGACTTGGCCCACCTTTGGTTTGTGATTTGTTTCTGGTATGGCAGAAACGTGAAGATTAATCCTAAGGATTTTTTTTTTCTTTTTTCAGTGAAGAAAAACATTCATTGATAGATAAACCCAAAAAGAAAAAGAAAAAGAAAAAGAAAGGTAGGGCGAGGAAATTCCTTAACACACTTGCAGTTACAGACAGCACTGCATTCTGAATATCTTGACAAGCAAATCTACAGACGATTTTTGGATAATCAAAGTTTACACAACATAATTGGGTCAATCTCATGAATGAATGATATATGAATTTTGATAAAATATGTAATCAGATACCTAAATTTTAAAATTGATCAATTTAGTATTTGAAAAGAAATTTTGTGCAAAAAAAAAAAAAAAACCTCTATCAAATTCTTTTGAATACTAAATTGATCAATTTCAAAGTTTTTCAAATACTAAATTGATCAATTTCAAAATCCAGTTACTTAATTGATCAATTTTAAAATTTAGATACCTAATTATATATTTTGTCAAAGTTCAAGTAGTAATTATGATGATATACCAACATAATTTAATATCATAGCAGCTGGTATCGTCAAATAGAGTTGATATAGCTTAGCTAAGGCTATCCCTTGCTGTAGTTCATTTGCTTCACGCAGGATAACTTTCATAGCCTCCTCCCTTTGGTGTTTCAACCTATCCCTGCATTAAATAGCAAAATAAGGGAATGATATAGGCTTTTGATCTTCTGATAAAAATTTTTGAATAGCATAGAATGAATTTGAACTTGTTCCTGAAGTTGACGCAAAGTTGTATTTTTTTAAAAATGGCTTCGATAAGGGGAGAATTGCTATTTCATCCATTTAACAAAGTGTGACATCATTATTTTTATAATACTAAAAATGAACCTTGAAATATTATTTTATTTCATTTCTCATTGAAATGCTATTTTCTGTGCTTGGATGGTTCATTACATGAAATGTTCATACCATCGATAGGAGATTTACGAGTTTTGAAATTTCATTTCGAGTTTAAATTATTGGAAACCATATTTTATTTGTGAAGTTCTCAATGTAATTCCTTATTGATTAGGTGTAGACAATAAATTTCCATTAATAAGCAATGTAGTTAAAACTGAAACGGATCGGCCGATTTGATCTGATTTAATCATAACCGTCTTAAAAAGGAGCCGTTTCTTGTCAAAAAACTGTTTTTTGTCAAACCAGCCAAATCCAAATGACCTAGACAGTTTAACCGTGAGCTGGTTAACCTAGGTGGATCATACAGGTTGAAATGCACCACTTGCTTAGGAAAAAAAAATGTTAGAAGTCCTTGAGCAAATTGAGTTATTCTTCAAATCATTTGAATAAATCATGGAGTGACATAAGCATGTTCTTCATCACCATCTGTTTGACCTTCTGCGTGGATCTTGTAGCAGTGTAACCGTCGGAGATACTTTAGCCATGCCATGCCCGATGACCACTAATACAATTTCCATATATAGATTGGAAAATAAATTGCTTTCACTTTAGGGATACCAAATATTAGATACGTAAAAAGAATTTTTTATGGATGCAGAGACTACACCTTAGTATCGATTATATTACTATATATGGTTGGGATTTTCATAAGAGAACATGTAATATACACACACATGCAAGAGTTGAGTCCCTTTTCTTGTATTGGGTAGAAACTATAGGCTTAACTTTGGAAATTTCAATTAGGAGGATAAAGAAAGTGATGGCAATTTCAGACTTTGATACACTGTGTTGGGGTTTCTAAGCAGAAGAAGAATGGATGAGAGAAAAGAAAAGAAACATAGGAAACAAAGCAGAAGCGGATGTATCAGGTTTGGTATTTTAAGGGTTTGTTTGTTTAACTTTTTTGGACAGATACGAATACTTTTTTCTAATAAATTATTTTTTAAGAAATAAATATAGATAAAAAAAGGTTGGCAGTTCTCATGAAAAGATCAAATAGATAAAATATAAATACAAATAGGATATATTTACATATATCATTTCAATACAAATATAAATACAGATGAAAAACAGATCATCCAAACAGATCCTAAAAGCCCTAGATCTAACGGTTGATAATGTGTTTTTTTTTTTTTTTGACCAATGGTTGATACTGTGTTTAAAGTAAAGGAACAACTGAAATTAGGAGATTGATATGACACTACTTAGATTGAAAATTTCATTTTCTATATTAGCTTTATAAAATACATGTTTATACATTCAAATTTTATTATTTATATCTAATTTATTATATTTTTATATATCTTAGTTTAGTAGTTAGCAAAAGTTTTAATAAATTGATTTATCACAATAAATTTACTTAATATATAATTTAATGAATTGATAATATTGAATATATTTATTAACATAATATAATAATATAATAATAATAAAATAATATGAATGTCTAAATTTTTAAGAATTTGACGTCTAGAATTGTTAATTATGTATTAGATTATACAAATATAATTTAATTTTTTTTTATAATTAGGATATAACTTAGATTTATATATTTCATCGACCCCAATTCAATGTGGGGGAAAACAGGATTCGATCCCTCGACCTCTGACTTCCTAGCATATCCAGGCCTACCCTCGGTTTAGGCCTGACAACAATGTTCATAAGGTGAAATTTTTATAGAGTTAACTTGTATTCACTATATGGTAAGAACTAGATATGGATATCTTATCAATTATGAAGTTAACGCTTTAAGGTTCTGCTTGGATTGTTTGATTTTTGTTTGTGTCATATCAATATCAAATATGTATCGTATCTATTTGTTTGTTTATAAGGAAAACTATCAGTTCTTTATCTGTATTTATTTTGACAAACATTATGATTAAAATGACTAGAATATGATGAAACAAATATACTTTAATCTTTAGCCATGTAAAATTATAATTGAATTGGATACTATTTCAAAAATTACCCTCCATGTCATGTGTATTTGTTGTTTTTTTATTAAGTGGCTATTTGCTTGCATGTATTTGTATTAAATAAATACATTTCTTTTTTAAACATCACATCTTTTTTGATATTATGCATACAATTAAACGTTCAATCTCACTTATTTATTTATATATTGCTATTGATAGTTTTTTATTATCTTACTTTTAAGATATACTATATAGCAATATCCAATCACTTGAGAGTTATAGTCAATCATTCTAAGGCGTATAATCTATTGAAATATATGATTTTTTGCAAAAATTGGCTAGATAGATTTTACTTGTAATGGCTATTTTGCCAAAAAAAAACATTTTATAACACTTATACAATATCCTCTCATTAAAAAAAAAAAAAAAGATTTTCAACGAGTGATCTCATGAGCTCAAAATCCTTGGCCTATGGCTCATTAAATGAGTTATTTTTCTAACAAAATTCGATTGGTGGACTTTTTGAGAACTAGAATACATAATTTGTAATCAAAATCACCTTATGACAATTATAATAACTTTCTCTAAAGAAAAGTAAAATATTTTTATTGGTTGACCTCACAAGCTAAAAATCCATAACATATGTTCACGAAATGAACCATACTTAAGAAAAATCGAATTAATAGACTTTTTAGACCTAGAATGTGCAATTTTCTGGCACTTATAATTATATCCTCTAAAGAAAAGAAAAGATATATAATGAGTGAGCTCGGATACTAAAAGATTATGCTTTATAGTCCATTAAATCAACCATATTTAAGAAATTTTGGATTGGTAGACCTTTTGAGAACTAGAACACACAATTTGTAATCAAAATTGCATTATGACACTTATAATGATGTTTACTAAAGAAAAAATAAAATATTTTATTGATTGACCTTAGAAGCTAAAAATCCATAACCTATAGTCCATCAAAATAAAATATACTTAAGAAAAATTGAATTGATGATTTTTTGAGGCCTAGAACGTGCAATTTTCTTGCACTTATAACGATGTCCTCTAAAGAAAAGAAAAAAAAATTTAATGAGTGACCCTACAAGTTAAAAAAAAAATTATGCTTTATAGTCCATTGAAATCGACAATACTTATGAAATTTTGGATTGGTTGACTTTTTGATAACTAGAATGCACAATTTGCACTAAAATCACTTTATGACACTTATACAGTTGTCCTCTCTCTCTAAAAAAAAAAAAAAAGGAATTTTCATCAGGGAACCTTAGAAGTGTAAAATCATCATGCCCTATAGTCCACTAAAATAAACTATTTTTAAAAATCACAAATTTGTACCAAAATGACTTTCTTGTACTTGTATGAATGTCTTGTGAGAAAAAACGGGATTTGTTGACTTTTTGAGGTTTAGAACGTAAAATTCCACCAAAATCTTTATGTTGCACTTGAATAAATGTCCTATAAAGAAAAAAGGGATTTCCAAAGGGTATCCACTGAAATCAATCTTAAATTCCACTAAAATATTTTTTTTTTCACTTGTATAGAAGTCTTGTGAGGAGATAAAGCGATACAATGGCCCCAAGAGCTCAAAATCTACAACCTTAGTCTACTAAAATTAGCAACTTTTAGAAAAAAAAAAAAAAAGATTAGTTGACTTTTTTAATGCTTATAACTAGCAAATTTACATAAGAATCACTTTGTTGCATAGGTTTGGATATCTTATTGAAGAAATTTTCACAAGGTGACCTATATGATTATAATCAATTACCATTGGCCATTGCAATAACAAAAAATTAGATTGATTGACTTTTTGAGACTTAGAATTTGTAAATTTACATATAAATAACCTTGTTGCACTTTTACATTTGTCTAGTGAGGAAAAAAGTGGTTTTCATAAGTTGACCCGAAAGCTGAAAATCCATAGTTCTTTATCCACTTAAATCAACCATTTTTAACTGAAATGGTATTAGTTGACTTTTTGAGGCTGAAACTCGCAAAGTTCCACCAAAATCACTTATTGCTCTTGTACAAATATCCTAACAATAAGAAAAAGAGATTTTCAATAGGTGACCTCAAAGTTGAAAATCTGTAGCCTATAACCAGTCAAAATCGACCATTATTAGCAAAAATGGGACTGATAGACTTTGTGAGGCATATAATTCACAAATTTCAACTAAAATCACTTTTTTTGCACTTATATGGGTTAACTATGAGGAAAGAAAAGATTTTCATAAGGTAATCTTAGAAGCTCAAACTTCATGGCATATTATCTACCGAGATCGACCATTTTTAGAAAGAAAAAAGGGATTCGTTGAATTCTTGAAGCCTAAAGCTTGAAAATTTCCACGAAAATCATGTTGTTTCACTTGTATGGATCTCCAATGAAAAAGAAAAAGGAATTTTCACAAGGTGACCTCAAAAATTAAAAATCCATAACATATAGTCCACTAAGATCGACCATTTTTAATTAAAATGGGTTTTGTTGATTTTTTGAGTTCTAGATCTTGGAAATTTTGACCACACTGTATTACACATTTATGGATATTCGTTGAGGAACCAAAGGGATATTGACAAGGTAAATCCTAAAGCTAAAATCCATGGCTTGCAGTCCATTAGGATCAGTCACTTTTAGCAAAAAAAAAAAAAAAAAAAAGGGATTTTTTTGAGTTTTTGAGTCCTATAACTTGCAAATTTTGACTAAAATCACTTTGTTCAACTTTTACAATTGATTTCTGAGGAAAAAAGGAATTTTCACAAGTTGACCCCAAAAGCTCAAAATATATGGACTGTAGTTAATTGAGATTGGCTATTTTAACAAAAATGTGACTGGTTGACTTTTTTAGGGATATAATAGGAAAATTTCTAGCAATATCATTTTATTGCACATCTATAAATGTTGCATCAAGGAAAAATGGATTTTCACAAGATGACCCTAGAAGCTCAAAATCCATGGCTTCTAAACTATCAGATTGGCCATTTTTAGGAAAAATGGGATTTATTGGTTTTTTGAGGTCTCGAACACACAAATGTCTAGCAAAATCACTTTGTTGTTCTTCTACATATTTCCTAGGGGAAAAAGAATTTTCATTGGGTGAACCTAGAAGCTCAAAATTCATGGATCGTGTCCTTTGAGATTGGCTACTTTTTGTAAAAGTGGGATTTTTTTGACTATTTGAAGCTTATAAGTTAGTAATTTACATAACAATAACCTTGTTGCACTTTTGCATATGTGTAGTGCAGGAAAAAAGGGATTTTCAGAGGATGACCCCAAAAGCTAAAATAATGTTTGGAAATTGACCATTTTTAGCTAAAGTAGGTTTGAGTGGCTTTTTGAGGTTTAGAACTACAAATTTCCATCAAAATCACTTTCTTGCACTTTTACGGATGTCCTAACATTGAAAAAGCTAGAATTCACCATTTTTAGCAAAATGGGATTGGTCAACTTTTTAGAGTTCTAAAACTCACAAATTTTGACAAAAATCACTTTATTACACTTGTATGGATGCCAAGTACAGACAAAAGGGATTTTCACAAGGTAACCTAGGAATTTCATAATACATGACCTATAGTCTACCGAAATTGACTATTTTGGGAAAATAGGATTTGTTTACAATTTTAAGCCTAAAACTCACAAATTTCCACCAAAATTACTTTGTTGCACTTGTAATGATGTATTGTCAAGGGAAAAAATGCGATTTTTATAGGTGACCCTAGAAACTAAAAATGCATGGTGTGAAAACCACCAAAATCAATAATCTTTTTAGCAAAAATGCAATTGATTGATTTTTGAGGTATCACATTACTACACTTATGTGGATGTCCTTCGAAGGAAAAAATGGGGCTTTTACAAAGTGACCCAAAAGCTCAAAATTGCACTTGTGCAAAAGTCCTTAGAAAAAATGCTGCTTGGTTAACTTTTTCAGGCTTAGATTTCACAAACTTCCACCAGAGTCATTTTTGCACTTTTAAGGATGTCCCATGAAGAAGAAGAGTGAATTTCACAAGATAACCATGGAAGCTCAAAATCCATGGTTATAATCCATCAAAATTAGCTATTTTTTTCTGCAAAAATGCAATTAGTTGACTTTTTCGAGGCATATAAGTCCCGATGTCCTTTTAGAAAAAAACAAAGGATTTTCACAGAGTAACCTTGGAAGCTCAAATTCCATAGCTTATATAATCCACTCTGATCAATTATTTTTAGGAAAAATGGGATCTATTGACTTTTTGAGGTCTTGAATGCTAACATTTCCACCAAAATCACTTTGTTGCACTTGTATGGATGTCATGTGAGGAAAAAAAAAAGAAGAGATTTTCATAGGATGACACAAAAGTTCAAACCCATGGCCTGTAGTCTATTAAGATTGCCCATTTTTAGCAAAAATAGGATGGTCAAGTTTTTGAGTCCTATAACTCATAAATTTCCACCAAAATCACTTGGTTTCATTTTTAGGGATGTCTATTGAGGAGAAAACAAGATTTTCACATAGCGACACCGAAAGCTTAAAATCCATGGCCTATTATCCACTACCAAGATCAACTACTTTTAGCAAAAATGGGATTTGTTAACTTTTTAGGTACTAAAATTTATAAATTTCCATCAAAATTTCTCTGTTTTACTTTTACGGATGTTCTATAAGCTAAAAAAGGGATTTTCACAGGGCAACCCTAGGAGCTCATAATCCATAGCTTATAATCTACTAAAATTGACCATTTTTAGTGTAGATGGGAAGACTTGGAACTTGCAAATTTCCACCAAAATTATCTTGTTGCCCTTAAATAGATGTCTTGTCAAGAACAAAAGTGATTTTCATAGTGTGATCTTGAAATATCGAAATCCATGATAGTCCACTAAAATCAACCGTTTTTTTTTTTTACTAACAATGTAACTGATTGAACTTTTGAGGCATAAAACTTGTAAATTTCTACCAAATTCACTTTACTGCAATTGAATGGATGTCCTTTGAGAAAAAAAAAATATATTTTCACAAGGTAACCATGAAAGCTCAATATCCATACCCTTTGGTGCACTTAAACCTGTTATTTTTACTAAAAATGCGATTGATTGAATTTTTGAGGCCTAGAACATGTAAATTTTCATCAATATTACTTTTTTGCACTTATACTGCTATTCTATCAAAGGGGGAAAAATTTTTTTATAGGGTGACCTCAGAAGCTCAAAATCCAAAGCCAATAGTTTATGGAGATCGGCCATTTTTAAGAAAAGTGAGATTGATTGAGAGCTTTGTAACTTGAAAATTTCCACCAAAATCACTTTGTTACACTATTACAGATGCCATATCTAGAAAAAAAAAAGTATTTTCACTTGGTGACCCCAGAAGCTTAAATCTCTAGCTTATAGTCCACTAATGTCAACCATTTTGAATAGAAATGGGATTAATTGATTTTTTAAGTTTTAGAGCTTGAAAATTTCCACCAAGATCACTTTGTTGCACATATATGGATGCCCTATGAAGTAAAAAAAGGATTTTTTGTAGGGCAATAAAAAAATCTGGCCTTTTAGTCTATCAAAATTAGTCTTTTTAGAAAAAATGAGATTAGTTGACTTTTTGTTGCCTATAACTTGCAAATTTCTATCAAAATCTCTTTATTACATTTGTACAAATGTGCCATCAAGGAAAAATATTTTTCACAAAGTGACCCCGAATGCTTAAAATTCATGGCCTATGATAGTCCATTAAGACTGATCATTTTTAATAAAACTGGGATTAGTTAACTTTTTGAGCCTTATACCTTGTAAATTTCCACTAAAATCATTTTACTACACTTGTACAGATGTCCTATGTAGGAAAAAAAAGAGAGGGATTTTGACACAATGACCTTGAAAGCTCAAAATCCATGATCTATACGTCATAAATCATTTTTAGTAAAAATATGATTGGTTGACTTTCTAAGCCCTATGACTCGCAAATTTCTACCAAACTTACTTTTTTTACATTAGTATGAAATGTCCTATCAAGAAATAAAATGGATTCTCATAAGGTATCCTTAGAAGCTCAAAATCTATAACAATAGTTAACTGGAATTGGCAATTTTTAAAGGAAGAAAATGGGATTATTGACTTTTTTAGGCTTAGAGCTCACAAATTTCTACCAAAACCACTTCTATTGTACTTGTAAGGATGTCCAATTTGGTAAAAAAGGAATTGTCATAAGATGACCCCAAAAGCTCAAAATCCATAGCCTATTGTCCATTAGCCATTTTTAGAAAAAATGGGATTGTTTAGCTTTATGAGTCAAAGAGTGTGAAAATTTCCATCAAAGTCGCTTTGTTGCACTATTATAGATGTCCTATTTAGTGAAAAAGGAATTTTCACGGAGTTATACTAAAGGCTGAAGCTCAAAATCTATGGCCTATTATTCACTAAAATTGTCTATTTTTAGGAAACATGGGATTAATTGACTTTTTGAGGCTTAGAACATGTTATTCTCTATCGAAATCACTTTGTTACACTTACATAAAAATTCTTCTCAAGGAAAAAAAAAATGATTTTCACATGATGACTCTAGAAGGTTAAAATTCATGGTGCATAGTCTATTAAAATTGGTCATTTTATTAGCAAAAATGGGTTTGGTTGACTTTTTTAGGCCAAGAGCTTAAAATTTTCCATTGAAATAACTTTGTTGTAGCTTTTATGGTTGTCATGTGAGTATAAAAAGGAATTTTCACAAGGTTGTCTTGGAAGCTGAAATCTATGCTTATAGTCTATCAAAGTCAGCCATTTTTAGCAAAAATGGAATTGGTTTGCTTTCTAAGGCCTAAAACTTGTAAGTTTTCATCGAAATCATTTTGTTGCACTTGTACTAATGTACTTTCAAAAGAAAAAAAAAAAGGATTTTCAATGAGTGACTCTGGAAGCTTAAAATCTATGGTTAATAAATCATTAGAAATAAACCATTTTTGGGAAAAAAAATCGGATTAGTTGACATTTTGAGACTATAACTCGAAATTTATACCAAAATCACTTTCTCACACTTGTATAGATGTCCTATTAATAAAATGAGCGATTTACAAAGGGTGAACTTGAAAGCTCAAACTCAACGGCTTTACCAAAATTGACATCTTTTAGCAAAAATGCGATTTGTTGACTATTTAAAATAAAGAGCTCAAATTTTTTTACTATAACCACTATATTGCACTTGATCATAATTCATGTGAGGACAAAAGGGTATTTTCACAAGGTGACCCTGTAAGCTTAAAATCCAAGGCCTTTAATTTACCGAAATCGGTCATTTTTAGCAAAAATGGATTAGTTGACTTTTTGAGTTTTAGAACTAGCTAATTTTTCCTAAAATCACTTTGTTATACTTTTACGGATCTCTTCTAAGGAAAAAAAAAGGAGATTTCCAAAGGAGAACCTCAGAAGCTCAAAATTCATGACAAATCTACCAAAATGACTATTTTTAGTAAAATGAGATTGGTTGATTTTTTTTAAGTCCTAGAACTCACTAATTTCCCCTAAAATCACTTTGTTGTACTTTTACAAATGTCTTGTGAAGAAAAAAATGGCATTTGCACTATGTGACCTTGAAAGCTCAAAATCTATGACGTAGAGTATATGGAAATCGACCATTTTTAGCAAAGAAGGAATTAGATTGACTTTTTGAGGATTAGAACTTCGAATTTCCCCCAAATTCACTTTGTTACACTTATATGGATGTCCTTTCAAAAACAAAAAATGGATTTTCACAAGGTAAACCCAAAAGCTTAAACTCTTTAGAGTTCACTGAAATTGGCCATCATTTACAAAAATTGAATTCGTTGACTTTTTTGGGCCTATAATTCAAAAATTTACTCAAAAATCACTTTTGTTGCATTTGTATGGATGACCTGTTAAAGAAGAAAAGAAAAGGATCTTCGCCGGGTAGCGGTAGGGGGTGACGATAGCTCTAGCCCTCATAGACTTAAGAAAACTAGTTTTAAAATATTTTTTAAAAAAAGGTTATATATTACATTTATATTATAAAGAGACTATTATGGCAGAGAATTAAGTGTGGTCTAGTAGTTAATTATTTATTTTTACATGAGGTCATCAGTTCAAATCCCATGGGTATACTTTTTACTTTTTCAACATACATTTATTATACTAGTTACTCTCTCTCTCTCTCTCTTTTACACTGCGTACTTTCTCTCTATATGTATATATATGTTTCTTTCTTTCACAATAACTAATAACATTAAATTCTTTTATCATAAAATTATCTATTTAAATAAATTCTCATTAGTAACTATTTTATATTCAAAATAGACCACAAGTAATAATTATTATTATCCATATTATAATTGAATCATGTTGCATACTAATCATATAATTTGACTTAGTAACTTTTTTTCTTCAATTAATGTTACTGAAATGTATGTAAATTATTCAATAACTATCCTATCATATTGCATATTAATTAATATTTAATTTTGATTTAGTAATATTATTTTTTCCTACATATAATTCTAAGAAAATGAGCATAATTTATTATATAAGAAAAAATTTACATATATTAACTCGATATTTTTTTGTTAATAATTAATTTTCAAGTGGCATATGTACCATCTCTTATGAAATGTACTAAATACTCTTAATTATTATTTAAATGATATTTTTTCATGAAGCTTAAAAAAAATATCTCATTGAAATCGTTATGAAATTCTCATAAATATATAAGATGTAATATAATTGTGATAACAAGTGAACATGAATAAATGATTTTAAGATTAACTTAATTAAGGTTCCTCCCTCTCCCTAGTTGTGTAATCTTGCGTTCTCCCCCACCAAGGAAGTTGAAAATCCATAGCCTTTAGTCTACTGAAATAAGCTATTTTTAGCAAATATGAGATTAGTTCAGGAGTCATGGCCAGTGAACTTTTCAAAACCCAAAATGTGCAATTTTCCACCAAAATCAATTAATGAGATTCGTATAGATGTCTTCTCAAGAAAAAGAAAAAATAAATTTATTTTCTCTTGGTGGCCATGGAAGCTCAAAGTCCGACAAAATTGGCCATGTCTAGGAGAAGTTGGATAAGTTAACTTTTTGAGACCTAAAACATGCAATTTGCTACCAAAAAACACTTTTTCGCATTTATATGGATTTCCTCTCAAGAAAAGAAAAATGATTTTTCACCAAGTGATCTTGGAACCTTAAAACTTCTGCCTTACTATCCACCAAAATTGATCATATTTAGCACAAATTAGATTGATGGAATTTTTGAGATATCGAATGTAGAATTTACCACCAAAATCATTTTATCGCACTTATACATATTTCATATAAAGGAATAAAAAATGCATTTTTATCGAATGTCCCTAAAAGCTCAAAATTCATAGCCCATTTCATATTAAACTGTCATATTTAGGAAATATTAGAATGGTGGAGTTTCTGAGACCTAAAATACACAATTTAATTTCCACCAAAATCATTTTATGGCACTTCTATAGATGTCCTTTCTAGAAAAAAAAAAAAAAAAGAATTTTCATTGAGTGACCTTGGGGAGCTCAAAATCCCTGGGTTATACCGAAATAGCCATATTTATGAAAAATGGATTGATTTTTTGAGACTTTGAATGCATAATTTTCCATCAAAACCACTTTATGGCTCTTATAAGGATGTTCTCTCTAGAAAAAATGGGATTTTCACCGAGTGACCCTAAAAGCTCAATAACCATGGTTTATAGTATACTAAAATCGGCTATTTTCAAGAAAATTGTATTAATAGATTTTTTGAGACCTAAAACTAGCAAATTGCCACCAAAATCATTTTATGGAACTTATATGAAAGTCCTCTAAGGAAAAAAGATATTTTCACTAGGTGATCACAGCAACTCAAATTTCATGGTTTATAGTCTACCTAAATCGACAATTTTTAGTAAAAATTTGGATTAGTAGACTTTTTGAGACTTATAACGTCCACTTTGAACCAAAGTCACTTTATGATACTTACACGAATGTGGTTTAAGGAAAAAAAAAATAGATTTTCA
This sequence comes from Combretum micranthum, assembly GCA_024138025.1. NCBI lineage: Eukaryota > Viridiplantae > Streptophyta > Magnoliopsida > Myrtales > Combretaceae > Combretum > Combretum micranthum. The sequence continues at coordinate 78,415 of JAMXBD010000513.1, forward strand.
TCAAGTCGGCCTAGAATCTTAAAAATTAAGTTTAATATGCAAATGCTTTAATTATCTTCTATTGTAGTGCCCTAAACTTAATTAAGGCATTACTATCATGTATAATACTTAATTATTACATACTGAAGCTTCCTAGAATGATATGTTTATTTCAAACATTTGCTAATCGATTTTAGATTACTAAAATAATTTAATTAGGGTTGGAGATAACTAGATTTAGCAGCGGTAAAACAAAATTCTTACAAAAACAAAGTTTTAAAATATTATTACAAAACATATTAGCACCGCTAGACCCTTCAAAAAAAATATTACAACTGGAAAATTTAAATCCAGCTCTTGAAAAAAATACAAATAAATACAAATAAATCCATCGGCTTTACTTCATCACTCCTCCTCTCAACCTTTCCAGATCGCCCATACACGAGACAACATAATCATCATCATTAACCACATCATCATCATCACTAACATCATTCAACAACAACAACTCCATCATCAACATCATCATCATCATTCATCAACACAGAACCTGGAAAAAGAATGATACAACAATAATGAGCCGAAGCTCAATACATAGTAATGAAATCACATACGAAGTGGCACACAAGCCTAACTAAATGTAATGTAACAACCAACAAGTTATGATTTTTTCTTTAAAATAAACAAATCAACACTAGAGCACTCAAACTCCAAAATAATCCAGAAAACAATTTACCATTTTGACCCACCACCGCAGTAGTGAGGGAGTGCGCCGATAGCTCCCGTAGGTTACTACCCTAGGGCAAGAATATGGGGGTCCTGAGTAACCGTAGCTGCTCAGGGGGTTGATATAAACAGTCTGAATACTTATATCTCTGATATAACTTCACAAGAAAAAATAATCTCATTTAAGGCTTACAACCGTTACTCAACTTTACTTAACTTAATCCATAATATCACCTGGTCCAATTGTTCCTATAAACGTGAACTAAATCATATTATATCATTTTAAGAATAAGCAAATGTTATACATATACCATAAACCTATCAACTCCTCGTTAAGCCACATATTAGAAGTCATTACATTATGATGAGTGGCTTAAGCACCTAAACTACCATGCATACTCATACAAGATTGCTGCTCCCTGGACCGGATTCAACGGTACACACATAACCAACGCTCATCAATTATGAAATGACCTAAATTTAAATTTTATTTTATTTTCATGTGTTGTTTATTTATTTTAGGTATTGAATTGAATGAGCACGATGTTTAGGATAGTTGTGTTGGTAATAGTCTAAATGTATTATTTTGCATATGTAGTGAAATTAATAATTTGTTTTATATGTATTAATGTGTGTGTAGTATAGTTATTAATTGTGTCTTTTATACATTAAGATGTTAAGTTAAGTTAGATTTATAAAATCAACTTTGGTTTTTCGTAAGATTAGTTGATAGAATTTTTCTTAATTAAGTTAGCATTTATGTATAAATAAAGCCCCAAATGAGACTCAAATCCATCCCAAATGCACCCTAAATTTATATATACCTTAAAGGGCAATTTTGGAATATGTCTAAAGCTTAATTTTGCTTAATTAACCTACTTTTTGGGGCAGTTTTCTTTTCATCCTAATTTTACTTTTCTTTCTTTCTTTTCTTCTCTTCTTCCATTTCCATTTCCAAGTTCAAGTTAAGAACAATATCAAGCTTTAAAAAAAAAAAAAAAAATCAAAGTTCCCTCCAAGGCAAGGCATATACATGTGAGTTGATTTAACTATGATTGTTGTTTTGTTTTCCTTTCTAGTAATGGTTATATGAACTCTTGTATAGAATGAGTTTAGATGCTATTTAAATTGCTTGTTCATGTATTGAGATTAGCTAGGAATATGTTTGGTTAGTGTGTGAGTATTGTTTATGTATTGTAGAAGTGATATGAAGGGTTGGGAAGAAATAAAGATAGTTTGAGTAGTTAAGTTGAGAATGAATGGAAGTGAAATTAGAAGTGATCAAATTGTTGATTTCATGTTTTGAATTGCTAGGATTGAGTAGAGTAGTTAGGAGTGAGTTTATGAAGTTAAAAATGAAGTTGAAGGAGATTTAAAAGTGTTATAGGATAGAATTTTCGAAGTGGAAAAAAAACAGGGGATTTGTGTTTTATTGTATAGGCCTGTTTTTAAACGTACGCCGGCATCTGGGGTTTCTACGCCACCGGCCTATAGGCGGTGTTGGAAGCCCACAGAATCAAATTTCTTAAGGCCGATCGAGCGCCGCCGGCTTTCGCTAGAAAAGTCACCCGGTGTTCATCCTTTCATATTGTACACTGGCTACTGGGAATCAAAGCCGCCGGCGTATGTGTTAAAACTGCCAGCGTATTTGGGTAAGCGGACGGCTTGCACCTCTCTGGACATTTTGAAAAATTTTGGGTTTTCATTCTACACTGGCTCAAAGCCGCAGGCGTAGGATGAAGGCAGCCGGCGTACCCTTGAGTGCTGCCAGCGTTGGCAGTGTTGTTTTTCATAGTGTTGAACACCGGCTCAAAGCCGCCGGCGTTGAGTGCCGGCGTGTCCCCTGCACTTTTGATTTTTAAAAACTTTTTCCAAAAATTTCCGAAGTTTGATATTTGATTAATTAAGTATTTATTAAACGATTTAGGATATAATAGGACGTTTAAATGCTTTAGTATGACTTTGTATTAAATTATTCGAATTTCTTTGATTAATTGTGATATATAGATATAATATGTATATATATTTGTGAATGAGGAATCTATATTTATTTATTGATTATTTCATATTCCTATTTCAGTTAAGGACTCTTCGGTTAGTTCTTCACCGAGAGATCATAGTAATATACTAACGGGTTCAGGTACGCAATAACTTGTTTTGATGTTTGCTAAGAATAAGCATTCCTAATTCAACTTAACTTAACTTGGCTTAATATTTGAATGAATTGGATGTCTATTACGCTGTTTAATCTGGTTCGAGGAGCAGCAAACCTGTCATGATGCAATGACATGTTAGTTAGGCGCTTAATCAAGTCATGACATAATGACTTTACCATGATGCAATGGTACGCTATGATGCAATAGCGATTCTTTTTTTTTAAGTGGGTAGCCGATAGGGGGAATAGTATCTGTGTAACGTTTGCTTAAACTTAGGGGGAAATACCATGATTTGATTCAAAGTTTATGGGAACTTGTGAACTAGACTCATGTTATGGACTGAGTTTAAGTAGAGTCGGGCAACGGCTTTTGAACCCTAAATGAAGCTATTATCTTCATGAAATAGATATAGGAGATATAAGTATTCGGACTGCTTATATCAACCCCTTGAGCAGCTGCTGTTACTCAGGATCCCTGAATTCCCGAAGTGTGACCGGGGTTTGAATACCCTCCTGTTGATTTGTACAAGAAAACGTAATAAAGATAATCACCTGTCTAATGATGCATTACATCAATTTGATGAATTGTTTTTGCATTGGTTATTGTGTACTGGGCCTTTGGCTCACTTTTGTTGCTTTGCAGGTATTGGAGACGAATTTTATGATGATTTGGGCTATGGGTCCAATTTCGAGAGATTCCTGGATGAGTGGGACGAATAGGACTCGAACACCCTGGACTTTTGGAAGAATTTTTGCTAAGGGAGAAGTTATGTATAGAAGGCTTGATAGTTAAGCCTATTTTGTAAAGACCTTAAGATCTTTTAGGATTCTTTTGTTTTAAGAAAACATGTAAATTTTGTAGTGTCTTGTATTGGCACTAAACAATGTTTATATGATGTAAATGTATGTAGAGATTGCTTTTGTTCGTAATCTGTTTTGTATAAAAGTTCTTTATGAAGTTATAGTGGTTTTGATCAAACAATTTTCATAAACTGTTAGGTTTAGGACAACCTTACATATAATGTGAAAACGTTATATGTGGTTGGGGACTCGGTACTCTAAGTCTCGGGATTTAGAGGAACGGGTCTTTACAAATTATTAAGCCAAGTTTAAGTTTTAATTCATTTAGGGATGCCTATCTTAATAATCATCACGTAAGTTACTACATACCCTATTAATTCAGGATCCCAACGGAAACAGAAGATAGGATAGGTTCCATCTTAGAAAATAAATCAGGTAACCATATGTGTAGGTTCAAAAATTAAACTCATATGAGAAACTATACTCATCATCTATTTATCTTAAACTTTATTAAGACCCTATTTGATCAGACATTAAATAGGAACCCTGCGATGGCTACAAAGATCGCCCCACAAAAATACGGATAGTTTTTCTTTGTCTGTCAAAGTATTTTTTTTTTCTTTTTGTTTATAGTGTTTTATTACAAAAGCATTAACAAAGAATTCATATACAAAAACATTCATTTTCCAAGCAAATACACATTTGAAACAATATATTCCCCATATTAGACTAACGTTTATCTTAACATATTAATCGAATCCAATTATTAATTATTAACCCATTTTAGCTTGATTCTAACTCATTAACCGAAGCCAATTATTAACTATTATCTCATTTTAATATAATCTTAGCCAATTTGATTTGTAGTTAATCATTTTATCCAATTACTAAGTCATTTTGATTAAACTTAGTCAATCTAACTCGTTTTAACTTATCAAAGTCAATTTAATCAAGTTAAACTAAGATTGATTAACTAAGTTCATTTTATATCTAAGATTTATATTAACTTAAGTCTATGTTAACTTAATTTTAACCAAGTTGATTAAAATTAATCAATCTAATTCATTTTAGTTCATTCAAGTTCATTAAGCCAAGTTAAACTTGGATTATTAACTAGGTTCATTTTATATCTAACTTTATATTTAATCAAATTATTTATTGAGTCTTTAAATTCACTAAACTCATGCTTACTCATATCATTCAACATGTATAACACATCAAATATCATTTATTTATTTCATTTTAGCTCAAAATGATTCATTTTATACTTAACTACAAATATTTAACTAGTAAAACAAGTTTTTAACTTTATTTGGAAAATGTAGTAGCTGAAAAGAAATAAAAATCCGGACTTGATACTTTTTGAATTTGTAAAAACTTAAAACATAAAAGTTATATATCTCTATTTAATCTTTCCAATGCATTTTGAATCACCTCAATCCGAGTTTAGATAAAAAATTTATGATTAAATTATGAAAATACTATCGTTCTGCCCAAGGACTTATCACGCCCGTGATTAGAGAAAAATACATGATTAGAGGCTATCACGCCCTTGATCATGCCCGTGATTAAAGAAAAATGCATGATCAGAGGCTATCATGCCCTTGATCATGCCGAATATTGTCCTTAAACTTCAAATCTGAAAGAATAATGGGTGTGATCACGCTCGTGATTGCTCCACTGTGTTGATTTTTTACGCTTTTCCTTTATCTTTACTTCAAAATTCATCTTCTTAACTATGTCATATTTCACTCAAAAACATTATAGAAACAATATACAAATCCATTTTAAGTTTAAATAACTTTTCTATACTCATCTAACAACTTCAAACACCGTCAACTCCTCTATCGACCCCACAATTACTATCCATGATCTTCTCCAATATGCATAAACCACATATATCTATCATTCATCCATTTTAATCACAAACTCAATCTAAATTTAGCATCAATGCATCATATACACATGTAAACAACAGTAAAAGCAAAAGAAATAACAAAACTTATCTTTTTGGGCAAACCCAACTTTTTAATTCTTCTACTCCCATCCCTCTTATGTCCTTGAAGTTATTTTTAGTGTGATCTTTGTCCTCTATGCTGTTTTCTATTTTTGATTTCCTCTATACTCTTGTTGAAATTGAGATTTATGGTTTTGAGAATTAGGAGAAAGAGAAAGAGAGAGGAAAAAGAAATGAAGGAAAGAAAGAAGAAAGAGAGAGAAAGCGGCCTAAGGAAAAGGAAAGGGAAAAAGAAAAAAGAAAATGATTATATATATAAGGGAAACTTAGGAGATATTTTAAAGTAAAGGTATTGTGTTTAAAACTTTCATATCAATATCTTTAGTATCAAAACTAATTAGAAAATAATTTGAGAATAATATATATATATATATATAATAGAAATTTATAACTTGATACAAAAACGTAATTCAAAAATATAACTTGTGAAGATATGATATTTAATTAGGGTTCGGGTTTAAAACTGATATTTTTAAACAAGTAATTGATTTAAAAAATTAATAAAATTTTACAAAATGAAAGATAACTAAAGTTTAAGGGTTTAAGAGTTTGTAAAAAATTTAAAATATTTGTTTTAAGATTTATGAATTGAATTTTGAAGACAAAAGAGTCTCAATGAAGAACTTGAACAAAATGAGAAGTTTGATTCTTAAAGAAAAGTCATTGAGACATAGTGATGATTTAAAAGAGTATTTTAAATCTCAAATCTCAATCTAACCTATTTACTAATTTAATTATAACAAATTGTCTATTTCTTTCTCTATTATCTACTCAACTTATTTATTTAAACTATTTAATTATGTTCAAAATTAACTGTCTATTATATTATTCAATTAAACCATTTCTAAATTAACTAGATGAAGGTTTGTGGTATTTCATCTAGTATACTATTGATGTTAATTTTTTCTAAGCACACCCACCAAGAAAATAAGAATAATGAATAATTGTTTTTTTTTTTTTTCACTAGGTAACTTTGAGATGTAATCAAATTGGGTTTGAGATGAGTTTCACAAAACTTGAACTTATCCTAATGCCCTGTAGGGTCTCCTAAATTCATCCTAAACCTTAGGATTTTTTTTTTTTGGTTGATGCTGAAACTTACCCTGTAGATCCTATAAGGCATCCAAACTTAAACCCTATAATCATGTAAAAAATTCTACGTAGAATGCAACTTATCTAAAAAAAAAAAAATTAATGATTTTCTTTTTTCTATTAATCTTATAGATATATTCATTCCAATGTTTCCAATCTCAACTCTCTTGACATGTTTTTGACATAATCCCCCAAACCCCCACCCCAGCCTAAACACCAAAAAAAAAAAAAAAAAAGCAATTTGCTATCTATTAATACATTTGATATAATTTATTAACCATGATGTAAATGCTTACACAATTTATAATTGAAGGAACTAATATTATTAATTAAAAATTGTCATATTTTTTGGAAGCATGTGATTGACCTAGTCCAAGTCTTGGTGTTCATCATCCATGAGAGAGTGTGGTCTTTGAAAATGGGCATAGCATGTCTTTATTTATATGGGCTAGAGAGTGGTCCATAATAATGAGATGTGGGCTTCCTGTTAAAATGCCCTTAGGTCATTTGACTTGAGCATCTCTTCCATTATATAAACGTCTATTTTTTCTCAACTAATCCATGTGGGACTTTTCTTTCCTACTTTCTTCTTCTTCTTCTTCTTCTTCTTACATTTCCAATACTCCCCCTCAAGTCCAACTGGGTTGGTCCAGTTATGACTTACATTTAGGCCTTATTTGTTTCAAGGAAAATATCTTATATTTAGAAAAGTGTTTTACGAAAAATGTTTTCCTGAAAATGATATGTTTTCATATGTTTGGTTGCATTTACAAAATTATGTTGAAAACATTTTCCTGTGTTTGACTACCAATACCACGTAACATGTCGTTATATGTAGATGATTTATTATTAGCAAGTCACTATATAAGTACATTATGCCAAATAAATTTATTAAAAGTAAAAGTATAAAATATATATATTACAAAATTTATTTGCAAACTATCAATTGATATTTATAATTTTTTAATGATTTTTCATGTTTCTTTTTTCCAATAAATTATTTCTATATTTAACATATAATTTATTGGTTAATCATGATAAAAATAAAATAAATATCATGTTTCTAGAGTTAGAATACTTAGAAAGGCTAATCTGAAAAATGACTATCTGTTTTGAAAAGAGTAAGTCGTTTTTCTAAAAAATAATAGTATTTGCTTTTTAGTGGAAGTTATTTTCCCTTATAAGAAAAAATGTTTTCTATTTAAAGTGTCATTTTTTGCATAACAAATAAAGGAAAATAAAGAAAATTATTTTTCAAAAAATATTTATCTTGAAACAAACGAGGCCTTAATTTATGAGCTTAGGCTTATACTTCAAGTAGAGCCTCAGAGGCCATAGTTTTTCATCATCTGCTTGGGTTTGGCTTTTGTAGGTTGACAACTCGTCTGGTATTTATATTTGAGCTTGCTTGGGGCTTCATCATTTTCTTCTTAATTATATGCACTTAGACCTTTTTTTTTTTTTTTTTTGCATCCATATAGGTCTGTTACCATGTCATATTTTTGGAAAGCATGTGATCGGCCCGGTCTAAGTCTTCATATTCATTATCCATGGGAGAGTATGGTCTTCAAATATGGACATGAGATGTCTTTATTTATATAGCTAGTGAGTGGTCTTAATAATGAGAGGTGAGCTTTTTATTAAAATGTTCTAAGGTCATTTGACTTGAGCACCTTTTTCATTATATGGGCATCTATTTTTTCTCAACAAGCCCATGTGGGAATTCTCTTTCCACTTTCTTCTTCTTCTTCTTCCTGCATTTCCAACAAAAATTAATTTATGAATATATCTGCAGATAGATACCATCAAGGGACTTAAGTTAGTAGTTAGTGTACTTTTAATACAAACTTTAATGATGGAGTGCAGGTTCACTATTCTTACTATATGTAATTTTTCCTTTTAATAGGTTTGGGTTCCAATGGATTCCAAAAAAATCCTTAAACTTTTTCCAAACTCTATAAGCTATTTATATGATTGTATGAGTTGGATATGCTATAAGAACCTGCCTAATTCATAATAATAACTTCTCTTTTATGTGGTAAGGAAAAGAGGAGGATGTTGGCTATGTCAAGCTGGCTAATAGGGAATGAAAAGTTTTTGCTCATGGGTGTACGAGGTAATTGAGATTTGTCAAATGATAGCCAATTTAGTTTACATAATCGCATATGTTAAAAGAGAAAGAAAAAAAAATGCTATTAGGAGTGTCTTGATGCTCTTGTTAAAGATCATGAAAGGAATCTTCTTGTTTCTTTTTGTGCACTTGCTCGTGAAGTAAATCATCAATTTTCGAAATACAAAGAGTTTCTTTTTACTTTTAACTATGATGATAGCTACTTTATTTCGATTTATTCAACAATACACCACATAAATTAAGTTGCACGTGGATTATAAGAGAGAAGTGATATTGGTTTATAAAGATATGATAGTAAATACAAAATTAATATTAGTTATAAGCTTTTGAATTACATTGTTGAAAAAAGCCCAATAGCTTATGTCAGCTTAATTATTGACTATTTTGTTGGCTTGAAGTGTTGGAAATGATATTAAAATTGGCCCCTAACTATTAGATGAGCAAATTTAAAAACAAATCAAAGTCTAGTGGGCTTGTTTCCTAATTTAGATTACAAGTCCAAGAATGATGTAAAGTATGCTTATAGGATGACCTATAGTTAAAGAATGAGAAGAATAAACAAAACTATACACTAAAAAGGGAGAAAAACCGAACCTAATAGTAAGGTTTTGCAACCAATACTTTGGGTGTTTAAGAAAGAGAAGGAGAGATGTCCATATGAATGGAACTAGTATTAATTATAAGATTACGAAAGATTATAGAGATATTGACTTTGTTGATATAGAGTATGCTTTTAGTGGGAGAAATCCAATTGGCTTTATGAAGGATTACACAAATGAGCTTTTTGGTACATTTATGATCCAAAACCTTAAAGCAATGAGTTAATGGGTCTTCCCTCTTATAAACTCTTCACACAAGTCTCATATTTCCCATGTGGCATTCTTACACTTGCACCCTAATAATCTCTCCCTCAAGTGTTAGTCTCTACAATGGGGTAGGTCATAATCCCCCTTAAGAGCTTATCAAATTTGTTGGTTATAAAAAAAAAAGGTTTTTTTTTTTTCGAAACATATATTAAAAAAAGGATAATGGAATGTAATGTGGAACTTGTTAAAAGGCTCAAATAAAAAAAAAAAAGAAAAATTATAATATTTTTTTCTTTTAATTAAACGCATTCTTTGTGGAGTAAGCAACAATTTGTAAATATGCCTCTCTCTCCTTCTCTTTATTTGATTTAATACACATCCATATACACTAATTACCATCTTGGTCTGTTTGAATGATTATTTATTTTTATCTAGTATACAATCTGCATTCGTATATGTATAGCATGTGTATATAAATAATTAAAATTTTATCTTTTTCTTTTTCTTTTTCACATGTTTTTTAACAAACAGCTGATACCAAACCAATATCAAACATAGGCAAATTGTTTTACGTGCATTCGTTTTTTTTATAAATCGTGAGCTCCATCCCTGATCTGGCTTACGTAGTTGTTATCGAAACCTCAAGCTATTTGCGCTATACTTAAAAAAGAAGCTATGCCCTAGTAGCGACTACTGATGTATGGCTTGAATACGTTAAATGACGATAGCGTAACCTTTTTACGAAACTTCTATCTATTGCGCATGGAATCTTAGTTTGCCAATGAAGCCACATTTTGATGATATAAAAAACAATGATAATTGATACGGTCATTCATATGACAGAACAAAACCAAATTAAGGAAAGTTCCAATGGCTTTGGTAACCTTAACAAAGTATAAGAAAAGAAGTGTTGTCTTCCAAAGGAATCCGTCAATCAACATCCAATAACGTTTCTATATCCTATTGCTTCCATGGAGTAACATTTACTAAACTTTATTAATATATATCGTTTTTGTCGAAGTTTATTCATTCAACTTACATCACTCCTTTGAATAAAGCATATGGTTATATGATTGAGTTTTAAAATAATTAAATGATTTAATTGGAAAGATGGCAAAAAAAAAAACGATTTGTTACTATTAACACGCCACGTATTTAGATGAGTAGCATGAAAGTACGATATAATTATAACAAGTAGTGATTATAGCAGATAAGTTTTTAAAATGCTAGCTAATCACATATTAAAATTTTATTGATAATTATATGTTTTTCTTTAGGACACATGAAATGTAAGTATCCTTGAAACCTTTCTAAATATTAAGATGTGTCTTTTGTGCATGCAACACTCATCACATGGGGCTTCTTTAAAAATAAATAGTAAGTACTGCATTTTAAACAATTTCTCTTTTGAGATTTATGTGCATGCAATATATAGCACATGGAACTCCTTTAAAACCAAGTAATAAACTTTGCGTTGTTCATAAATTTTAACCAAAAATGGTAGTAAAAGGTTTAGTAAACGAAGATAAAATTTCAGTAAATTCACCTATATTATTGTGACATTTGAGCTAAATCACATTACACTCAAGACCTTCGCTTTTATCTTTCCTTATTATTTTGAAAAAGAAAAAGAAAAAGATCGTTAGATATACACAGAAGATGATATATGCAGCCAAATGCAGTATGTGTTTCTTTATTCGTAACATTGCGTGCAGATTATGTGTTTGTATATTGAAAGTAAAATTGAAGGTGCACTCATTTCCATACGTATGATATATTTTCGTTCCCATCCTAAGCAATCCAAGTCACCAATAGATAAAGTTATTTGGAGAGACACTTAGATTTGAAAGTTGTGTCGGCAAGTGGCAAGCAATCCTCTCTCCAAAATTTGTTGGTTGTGAAAGTAATCATGTCTAATTGTGTTCACGTTTCGATTAACCAGTCCGTGATCTTATTTTTTAAATATAATAATAATAATTGGTTTATTAATATTTCGATCTTTAACTAGTCTATTATAAACCGTTAACCGCCTTAACAATTAACTCTTTTTTTAGTTAATTTTTTCAGTTTTCCATTTTTAACCATATAACGTAATGGTTTCAACAAATCAAATTGATTGTTTCAAAAGACCTTATTTTTTAGCTTTTATCATAGAGTTTTTCTTTAAATTATTATTATATTATATATATTATAAGAGCTAAAAAAAATCAAATTAAGGAAAAGAGAAAAAATAAATATTTGGATGTACCATCATCAATAAAATCAAACCAAATCAATTACCACATTAACTCCCATCAAACATAAGACAGAATATAGTACTTTAATCAAAATCCAAGAAGCATTAACATATGTATATTATATGTATATGTAAATTATAATATTTATAATTATTGATATGGTTGACGGTTAATCATTGATTTTTTATGATTACAACACGAAACTGAAATAAAAAACCGAAAAAAAAAACCGTAATCTTAAACCAAAACCAACATACTGGTTAACCATATTTTCGGATTCACAGTCCTATTCATATCCATAAAAACCTTGTAAAGAATCTTAGGATGCTACATGAGCAATTTTTAAAGGATTTTATTACTTTATCTCTAAGAATATCTTTATTGGAGTTGCTTGGCACAAGGATCTAGACAAAGTAATTCCATTTAACCAATATAGCGAGGTTCTTGACACAAAAACCAATATCAAAGTTATTTAATAAACAATTCAAAAAGTAAGTTCTTTAACTCATTTAAAGTGAAAAATTGTTGAAAAAAATTATTAAAAAAATACTAAGCAACTCTCTTGAAGTAATTCATGAATAAAGTATAGAGTTATTTAACAAGGAGAGTTACGTAAATTGTTGATGTAGCACTTTAAGCAACTAACTCTATAAGGAACCCATTGTTAAAGTTGATCCAAGATTCTTTACGACATTTTAAGAATTTATGGGTCTAATATGTTTTTTACATAATATTCTTATTCTTTTCCAAGTAATATAAATGTAACTAATATTTTTAAAAAATTATGTAAGAATAAATTAAATATAGTAAAATGAAAAAAAAAATGACGGTATAGAATTTACATTGAAGAAGCAGAATTTAAAAAATAAAATAAAATAAAATTGTGGAATATGTCGTTGCAATTGCAGCAGCTGCAAACGGCAAAGCAAAATGCCCAGCCAAATTTAAGAGTTTGACCTTGGCACAGGGGAAATTGGAAAGGGAAGGGGATGTAAAATTGATGTAATATTTTTCTGAGTTACACCATTTCATTGTCCCCTCTAAAAGAGAGAATTACAAGAAAACAATGAAAAAATTATTTTTATACCATTTTTTTAATCAATCATTATCTTTTAGAGGCATACTAGATAATTGATCATTATTATATCTAGAGATGGATGCAGAATGATGCCAATTCTTAATTAACTTAATATTAAAATTATCAGTATATATATTAACTTGTTATTATATTTATATTGCATCTTATATATCTATAAGAAATTCATTAATAATCTCACTATTGCATTTTCTAACTTTATAAGAATGACAAAAAATTATTAAAAAGAAATTAAAGGTATTTAGTGCATTTGATAAAATATTGTGTGTGTGTATATATTACTTGAAAATTAATTATCAATTAATAAAGAATAAGAGATCACACATCCTTTTGATTGAGGGTTGAATTATGTTTTCATTACCTAAGCCATAATAATCATCCTCTTGAATATTTATCAGCCCCACTAGTCCTTATGTTACTGTTTATTAATTTTGAGATTTGAAAACCCAATTTAACTTCATCCTAGATTGTTTCATTCATTAGTCTCTCTTTAACTAATTAAATGTACTGCTTCTTTTTTCATTGGACCCTGAACAGGATTTCAAACCGGCAAATTAAAGAGCCTGTCCACCAGTTGTACCAGAATTCTGTCGTTTTTCCATTCCTTAAACATCATAAGCATTTGTTTTTATCCATTCTTGAGTCTTAACTAGCTCTTTACATTGCAAAGATGCAGAAGTAGGGGGGTCATTAGTTGCGTTTCTTTGAAGACATGCAATGTGTATATTGACAAGCAAAGTTTTGCCCACTTTACTTTTCAACTCTTCCATTCCCACCACCTTTTTACCCAAGATGCCTTGTTCAGAAGTGGTGCAATATGTGTGTAATAATTTGGTAGAGATTCCACGAATACTTTAACCATGCTGAGATGTTAAGCTTTCCATCCACTCAGTTTTGATTGAGGTTTCTCTATTAGAAACTGTAGTTGTCTAGCATTTGGTTTCAAACCATTCTTCCAAACAAAAGTCTGCCAAAGATTCAATAGTCTTAAAAGGAATAATTTGGTTTATAGGTTGTTTTTCCCTCTTGACTTACATTCTTGGAGAAAAATCAGAGATGATTTATCCATGTTTAATGTTAGGTTCGAAGCTTGTTTGAACCAGGCCTCATCATTGTTTCAGCAATTACATTATAAGCTTTGCTACTAAGAAAATGTTATTTGCAAACATGATGTGAGAAATTTTGAAGTGTTGACCTCTAAAGCCAAAAGGTTTCCAAACTCCCTTTTCTGACTTAAAATTTTTAATTAATCTGCTGGAAAATTCTAATCTCAATATAACTAATTAACAGGAGTGTTAATTTCTCTATCTTAAACCTTTGGCAGGATAGAAGGTTTCAGTTACTTTTTTATTAATAATTTTATTAAGGTGGCGGATCATATCTATCAATTATATCCAACAATTTAAAAAATTTAAACTATGTAATATGTAATGCATATTATCGCACTTAATCTTATCATAAACCTTTTTTTAGATCCAATCAGATTATCATCCATCTTGCTTTATAATTTCTCCTTTTAAAAGTGTTCATTATCTCATTTACTAAAATGATGCTATCAAATGCCTTTCTATGTAGTATGAAACCTGATTGGGCTGAGTGGATTAGTCCATCTAGCATTGGTCTCAATCGATTAATCAAAATATTTGTAATTACCTTATACAAAATGGTACATAAAGTTATTGGTCTAAAATGTTTTACTAATTATGGTGCTTTCCAAAAGCCAATTGTTTTCAAGGCCATGAAAATTTCGTCATTTGTCACCTCTTTGCTTCTTTTTGATCATCCGATAGTCCATATCTCCATTATTAAGAATATGGGTTACATCTACTATTTTCTAATCTTTGACTAGTGAATGATTCCTGTTAAAAAATTCTCTAATTTCCTGCTCTTAATACCAATTACCAACAATATCTAAGATGGCCGGATTTCTGTTTCTTTGCCTTGTGATTAGAGCTACCGCATGATAATATTTTGGTATAAGGTCACAAATGATATTTGAATTTCGGCAAAATATATAATCAAATATCTGAATTTTAAAATTAATCAATTAACTTAGTACTTCAATTTAATTGATTAATTTGGTCTTGAAAAAGTTTGAAATTGATCGATTTAATATCTATAGAGGTATTGTTGGCATGCATAAAAAGTTTTTTTAGGTATCAAATTCATTAATTTCAAAGTTTAGGTATTAGAGTGATCCATTTTAAAATTTAAGTACTTAATTACATATTTTATCAAAATTTAAGTACCATTTGTGACATTAACCCTCATATTTTGTATTTCCCTCACTATCTTATGTCCATTTAGCTATCAATTTCATTTTCCACAGCCATTCTTTCTTGTAAGGATTTCGTTTAGTTTATTTCATCAAGCTAAAAAACTATAAAAATTTATATATCCTTAAAGGGATTTTCACGCACAAGAACAATATATAATACCACACACTATGAGAAGGAAAAAAAGTTGTAGATTTGTATAATATGTGATTAAAAAAGAAAAAAATATCAAATTGTATACCTAAACTTATAGTGAAAATTTAATTTGGTATGTGAATTTTATAGTCCTCAATTTAATTTTCAATCAAATTTTTCATGGTTATTTTTACTACCTCACTAATATAGTTTGCTTTGTTTTTTATATAAAAGAAGCAGTCTATCGATACCAAACAATGTCAACAATAAGTTCCTCTCTTTCATTTTAGAAAACAAAGTAAATATTGTGAAGAATGTATTAAAAATAATCATAAAATGTTTAATCAGGTATAAAATTGATCACTTGAAGACATTTAGAAAACTATCTTATCTGTATTTTAATTATTTCTGTTTCATAATCAAGATGAAAGTGTTGATTGTGGTATAAAAATTCACATATTTTTAAAATGAAATGTTAAAAAAAAGTAGATGTTTTTTACATATTGTAAAAGAAAATTTTAATTGAAGTTTATATAAAAATGAATAAAAAAAGGAATACATTAGTCTAACAATATAGAGATTTATCATTTATATAATTTTCAAATGTAAATATACAATGTGAATATCCACTTAAACAGATACTAAAATGATACAAAAAATACAAGATAAAATCAACTAATCATACAAAAATTTTCCCCTTTTATTATTATTGGTAAGGGTTTTCTTTTTAATTTTTAAATCTCATGGGTTGTCTGTCATTCATAATGTAATCTAGATTTTACCTATAATTAATAGTTAGTTAAAATTCTGTTGATCTGTGCCTACACCTGCCCAATAATAGTAAAATGCATCTCCAGCAACAACAGTGCTACCATTCCGTGAAAGTTTATGACATTAAGGTTTAAATAATTTAAATACATTCTGTCTCAGCACATTTCTCTCTCTCTCTCTCTACAGGGTCCCCCATGAAGCTCCTCCCCTATGCTGTCATCAAATCAAAACCACATCTATAAAAACCCATCATTTGTCTTTTTTTTAAAGACACTTGTTACTTGGGCCGGAGCCACAACTTCCTTTTAACAATTCCCAATTTTTTTTTTTCATGAACATGTTAAACCAAAGATTCAATCTTTTTGCAGCTTTTGTTGTCCTTTTGTTAACAAGCACCGTTTTTTCTAGGAAATTCGATTCTTTTCTACGCATTCCACGTTCTGGGTCCATTAGGAACAGGACTAGATCCAGTAGAGTCCTTGTGGTCAGTGACCATGGTGCTAAAGGAGATGGCTGCACTGATGATACTGAGGTAAAAGGAAAAAAAAACAAAGGTTACATGATGTGTGATTAAAAAAATAAAAAAAGCTGTCTTATGTTATGCTGTTGTGTTGTAATGAGGTTATGCTGGTTTTTTTTCTTTTTTTTTTTTTTTTTTGGTTGCTTAAAATGGTAATGTCTGAATTGGGTGTGTGCATTGTTGGGGGTGTGGAGGGCAGTATCATAAATGTTTTGTTGATGGTGCACCACCTTTAGCTGTGACCTTTTTGGTGTAGACTACGCATTTTGCAACTTTAGATTAGTGGAATTCATATGAAAATGATGGTTCCTATAGATTTGTGTGGAAAAAGACATGGTTTGCGTATGAAATTCCCATTTAATGGCACCGACACTGGCTACCTATGTACAGTGGTGGAATGGGGGACTTGACCCCATGAATGCTCTCAAGCTTATGAATTTCTTGGGAGCTAAACCCTTTAGCTGTTAAAACATTGTACACTTTTTAATTTTTGTTATGATTCTTTAGGTTGCTTTCTCAGATTTTAAATTTTGTTGTGATATTGAAAGTTACAAATGGGCTTTCACAGTGTTTTTTTGTTATGAGTTGGTTCTTCAGTGTTTTTGTATGCTCTTTTTACTGTGTAGAGTAGTTGTGTAACTTCTTGTCATTGGCGGTTGTACATTCTTCTTATTCGAATAATGAACTTTGAATTAGCTAACAGCGTTAACTGTATAAACACTCTCTAATGCACTGGAATAGCTCCAAATAATTTTACATGGTGTTCACCTGGCAGCAACATCTGGTTGGTATGGTTAAAATGTATAAGCACTTGTTTAGTTATTGAACAATTAGTCATTTGGAGGAAATCGAGAATACTTTCGAAGGATTTATTGTAATTTTCTAACTGATGATTCATGATAAATATAATTTTATATTTCCCGTCTGTTGCTCATATGGGAATTGTGTATTATGTTTCATTGGAACAATTCTAGGGAGTAGCCGAGTAGGGGTTAAACTGAAGATTGGAGTCTCAGCCACTGGAATTTTGAATTACTCTGTGCTTTCTTCAGTTCCATTTTCTTGAAATGCTACATTTTTTACTCTTGCAATCTTTCCATCCAAGTTGGTCATAATGATTAATGTTTTCATTTGTTCTTTATTTCCTTAATTTTTTGTTGCCCCATGCTTTCAGGTATTTGACTATGTCTGGAAGGTTGCCTGCTCCTTCTCTGCAAGGATTACAATTGTCATACCTGCTGGGAGTTCTTATCTGGTCCGGCCTGTAGATTTTTCCGGACCATGTGCATCAAAAATCACTTTGCAGGTATCACCATATTTAATGTGGATGCTCTAAATAATTTAAAATTCGAAAGAGTAATTTTCTTCTACCGTTATTTGTCTTGAAGTGAGAAATTGTGGCAGATTTCTGGCAGAATTATTGCTCCGGGAGATCCTGAAATTTGGAAGGGGCTAAATCCTCGCAAATGGCTTTACTTCCACGGTGTTAACCACCTTACTGTGGAAGGAGGAGGCATGATTGATGGGATGGGGCAACGATGGTGGGCTCAATCATGCAAGATTAACAAAACACACGTAAGACTTTCTGTTTTAAGGAATCTGATATGTCAAGCTAGTTATCTTTTGCATGTCTAAGCTTTCAACTTTATCTGTTGCAGCCATGTCATTCTGCTCCAACGGTTAGTGAAGCTATATCTTGGATCTAATCTGTCAGTTTAATGTTTCCTAGACCTCACTTTGCATAATGGTTTGGGAATATGTATGACACTACCTTGAACGTCTTTGTTTTTTCCCAATATGTATCATTTGTGCAGGCAATCATTTTCCATAAGTGCAAGAATCTGATCTTCAGGAGCCTAACAATAATTGACGGTCAACAAATGCATGTGGCATTCACCAACTGTCGCAGGGTGGCAATATCCAATATTGGAGTGATTGCACCAGTTTCAAGCCCTAATACAGATGGAATCCACATCAGTTCTTCAATAGGAGTCGAGGTGCGGGATAGTATAATTAGAACAGGTTAGACCCTTGCACCAGAAGACAATCACCTATTATTTTCTAACATATATCCATGATAATTTAATAATATGTATGACCCTGTAATTGTCTAACATACAAATAGTGTCAAAAACTGCATTTAACCATTTATTGTGGTTGTTGTTAGTATTTATGCCAGAGTTATATCTCGATTGAGTAAATTTCTTTTTATAAACAGAACATATCATTTCTTTGACTTTTATATTGATTTGTTTTTGAAACCACTGCTTACACCAAATTGATAGCACTACTATATTTTCTGTTGTATAATTTCTTCATCTCCATTATCTTTGATATTAGGAAAGAAAGCTTCACAAGTGAAATCATGACAAAGCTCAACAGTCTTAGATATTAGAGAATTAGTTCTAACCAAACAGTTACAATTTCCAGGAGATGATTGCATTTCCATGGTTGGCAACTCTTCTAAGATCATTGTGCGAAATGTTGTTTGTGGACCAGGGCATGGTATAAGGTAGTTCACTTTTCTGTAAGTTAACTATGACATGAGTTGTCAGGATTGATCCGTAAATAATCTCCAATTCCTTCTTGGTAGTATCGGAAGCTTGGGAAAATCAGGTTCATGGGCTCAAGTTCATGATGTAACTGTTGATGGAGCACTTCTAATCAACACTCAAAATGGAGTGAGGATTAAAACATGGCAGGCAAAGATCCTTCTCTCTTTCTCTCTTTCTCCTTCTTGTGAGTGTGAAATGACACACATCAGTGGTTTTATGTTTCTTCATTTGCATTCCAAGTCTTTAGTTTGGTACAAGCAATAGAAATCAACCTTATAATGAATCTATCTCATTTTATTCTCAGGGAGGAAGTGGCTTTGCCTCCAATATCATGTTTCAGAACGTGTGGATGGAAAATGTTTCAAATCCAATAATAATAAATCAATACTACTGTGACTCGCTTTCACCTTGCCCGAATCAGGTACTACACTTCATATAGAAAAATCTATATATTCTTGTAGGATATATGTTGGAGTTGGTATCATCACTTTGCAATAGAGATTTTGTGAGCTTCCATTCCATAGTTATGGTAACTTTACCAAATTTCCCTTGCCTTTTTCCTTGTTTGTTGGTTTTCTTACCCCTAAGTTTTCAGGCATATTCTCTATATTGTTTCCTTTTGGCATTGGTCACTATATGTTCACTTAGGAACATAAACTTTTCTTTTTGAGGTGTATAAAAATGTCCCACTTGTGGATACTGACATAAGCTTCAAAAAACTTCAGACAGCAGCAGTACAAGTGGCCAATGTTTCATTCATGCATATCCATGGAACATCAGCTGCTGAAGAAGCAGTGATGCTTGCTTGCAGTGATAGCTATCCATGTGGAGGATTGTATTTCGAGGACATAGAACTTGTGACATACTATGGGGGAATGACAAGATCTTTCTGTTGGCAGGCCTATGGCTCAAGCTATGATCTAGTATACCCTCCTCCTTGCTTCGCAAGCAATGATAGCTTAATCCAGCAGGAAAACTCATCTGCCATGGCTCTGTATTCTTTCTGATTGAGGAGGCTTTGAGTTGTTGTGGAATTCTCTAACTATACCGGTTGACAAATCATTCTTTGGTTCTTAAGATGCATGATGACCCTTAGCTAGAATACCCGAAACATACAGTTCATGGAGTCTGCATTGTACAGAACAGGCTCATCGAGAAAGCAGAACAGCAAGCTTCAATTGATCAAGTAAGAAGAGCATTCAGATGTGCATATTACAAAATGTATCCCATAACAGACAATTGTTCTTAATCTATAAAGGGTGTGGATATTGACCAATTTTTGTTGTGCAGTTGAAATTATTCTCCTACTCATACACCTGTGCCCACCTTTATATAATTAGATACAAAATTATTTGTTTTTTGATAGTCATTAAAAGTAATAGATCTTTTAGCTCCTTATGGCCATGGTGGAAAATAGGATTTTCATATTTGTCGGAGTAGGTGAACGTACTCATGAAGGAGATGATCTTTACATGGAAATGAAGAATCTGGAGTAATTAATGAAGAAATTACATTTTTCCAAATGTATCTTTGATTGGAGATATAACTGTTTGAATTTGGAATTGGAAATGGTGCTTTTAATGAGACAACATCCAACAACCAAACATTTAGCTTCCTCTTGATTCCTGAGCGTTTGCCTTTACGGTTCTTCCTATGATGCTCGTACATTCTCCTAAATTTGGCATCCTCCAGGATGCTTCCTGACTGTTTTGGGTCTTGTTTTGAAAAGGTAGGCTACTCAAAGTGGAAAAGTTGAGGAAAAAGATAAGGTGAAAAACAGGAATATAAAGATAGCGGATGTAGAAGATTTGGAAAAAAAAAAATAATAAATAAATACAAAGGTGGATAATTTGAATAAAAAAAGGTGGCAAAAATTGAGAACCATCTTTATACTCAAGTATGGGTATCTATTTCATCCCTTAATAGTGGTTAGTAATTTATAGATTATGATTCGTGGATTTATTAATTTGGGACAACTAGTTGAAATCCCTAATCTGGCTAGGCTATAATTAGTAATTTCTTAATAAATGATTTTAAGCAAAAACCATCTACGAATATATCTTATAGGTTTGGGGGTGATAAAAATGTCTTAATAGATTATTTGGGACAAAAAATCATCCAATTTGGTTCTAAAAGTCTTATGAGTAAGTGGATTATTATGTTATGAGTCATCTCCAAAATGGCACTATGAGGTTTTAGGTTACTAGTCAATATTCTCATTTCTGGATGGTAAACAATAAGGAATATCTTTATAAGTGATTCGGAAAGATAAATATTCAATTTTGGTCTTGAAAAATAATAGAACACACAATTGTAGAGTTTTTTTTTCCTTGTTTTTTTAATCATCATCTAAATGTAGACTACATTTATAAGTTACAAATTTTGGGTTTTAGGGCTCAAAGCCACTAGCAAAAATTATCAACAATTGATGGGAATAATAATGAACTTTTTAATAAAACATTCAAGTCAAAAACCATTCAAGTTAGCTATCAAATACCTAATGGTTATGAAATTTTTCCATCATAGCCAATACAATGGAGAGCTTTCCTGAATTATGGTAAATGGATTTGGGGTTCTCCTTATTATTTAAAAGTTTCCATTTGTGGATGGAAAATAGTCTGAACTGTTTTACTAGATGACCACTTGATAAAACAACTGGATTTGTGTCTTGAAAAACTCACAAGTGTAAATTTCTTACAACATAGGCCGAAAATGTCCAGCTTGTGTTTTGGGTTCCAGTGGAGCCCAACCAAAATTTCTACTTTTGTGTGGGAGCTAAATAGGAATGTCCTTATTTGGATTGTCGATTTTTTTATCTTTATTGTATCTATAACTTATTTATATTATATTTGTATCGGTTCAGTTTTAGTTTAATTTGGTCAATTTATGAGTAAAATTGTTAATTTTTTATCAGTATTAATTTCTTGATAAATATCAGTTTAAAAATGATAGAAAAATGTTACTAAAATGATCTAAAGATAATGAAACAAATAGTTTATAATACACTGTTTTGGATGCCTAAAAACTTACTAAGTATGGATTTTATCTATCAACTCTAAAAGATGGTCAATTTACATAAGTTGTATAAGCCATGAACTTTAGGATTTCAATATCATTTGCCAAAATTTGTACTCTGAAATGGGAACGGCTGACAGCAATATAATAAATGATTTTAGCATAGACATTTCCTATCATCAGGAAAAGAAAGAATAGCTGGAAAGTTTGCCTTTTTTATATATTATGGAATTTAAATTTTCAAGGTTATTTTATGATTTTTTTAAATGGTAACATGAAACATCTTTAATATAAGTTTGGTGTAATACATATAGATTGGTTTTTCGAAATATTAATTTATTCTTATGCAGTATTTATAATTTCTACAAAAAATCACTGGTTTTAAAAAGCCACAGATAATGAATTTTGACTTTTTAAGGAAATCATATGAAACCTCCTTTTTATTTAAAAGAAAATAAATTGGTAAAGCTATTTCCTTCATGAAAATCCATTTTTTTTTCGAGAACCGACCAATGAGTTACTATAAGAAGATTTTGAAAAAAAAAGAAAAGAAATTAACTAGTCTGGATTCTCAAAATTTGCAGTCAGTTGTTTTGTCAATTTTCAAAAAAAAAAAAATAATAATAATAACTTATCAAATTCGAAGATATTTTATGAAATTAAAATAAGCACTACTCTTAAATATTTGAAATCTTTGTTCCAAAAATCATCAGACAATACCTAATAATTGGATACTGAACTTTCAATTCTTATTTGGCTCCAAATTCCAATCGATAGGGTAAAAAAAAAAATAATAATAATAATATGGATTTAGATTTATATTGTGGCGGGAGTTTTGTAATAAGTGTAGCAGCACTCTCCCGAGAAGAAAGAAAAAACGGCCGTTAGAACCCTCTCTTCCAAAGCCAAAACCCTAATTTTTCCCTCCCTCTTCTTCTTCTTCATCTCCAAACCACATTCTCGCTCTCTTTCCTCTTCTTCCTCGTATCAAGACCTTCCCTTTCCCCACCTCGTAAGCGACATCCCGTGTCTTAAGAGACCACCGGAACCCTCACCACGACTTACAAACCTCTCCTCACACCTTACACCAACCACATTTCCACAACCCTCGTGGAACACGTCCTCAAACGTTGCAAGAACCTCGGTTTCCCCGCTCCCCGGTTCTTCCTATGGGCAAAGACCCTCCCCGGTTTCGTACCCAGTAAGGAAAGCTACCACATTTTGGTGGATATCCTAGGAAGTAGCAGACAGTTCGCTCTGTTATGGGATTTCATCAGGGAGATCAGAGAGGAAGATCGTTTCGAATTGAGCCTGGAACTGTTTTGGATTGTTTTCAGGGCTTACACGAGAGCTGATGCCTAGCAATGCTAAAGGGTTTTAATACATGGTTGATTTTGGTCTTAAGCATTGCTTGAAGGATTTCGATGTGAGTTTGTATGTTTTATGTAAAAGGAAGCACATGAAGCATGCCCCGGAGTTTTTTGACAAATGTAAGGTTCGGTTCGGGCCGAGTGTGAAGAGTTATAGCGTCATGATTGGAGGGTGGGGAGATGTTGGTGGTGTGAGTGAAACGCGCAAAATGTTCGATGAAATGTTCGAGAGAGGATATGATTTGGATGTTGCGGCACATAAAAGTTTTTTAGAGGCTTTGTGTAAGGGAGGGAAGGTGGATGAGGCGTATGGGGTTTTTCAGGGGATGGGTTCTAAAAGGGTTGCTCCGGACGCTTCTAGTTACTCTACCTTCATTCGAGCGTATTGTGATGCAAATGATTTGCATTCGGCTTTTAGGGTGCTCAACAGGATGAGGAGATATGATCTTGTGCCGAATGTTTTCACTTACAACTGTATGATAAAGAAGCTTTGTAAGAATGGCAAGGTTGTAGAGGGTTACCAATTGTTAGATGGGATGATTGAGAGGGGGTTACACCAGATGCGTGGAGTTACAATGCAATTCTGGCTTATCATTTTGATCATGCAGAAGTTAATCAGGCTACAAGATTATTATCTAGAATGCAGAAAGAGAACTGTATGCCCAACCGGCATAGTTATAACATGGTACTCAAATTATTGATTCGGGTGGGAAGGTTTGATAGGGTGGAAGAAGTATGGAACCATATGGGTGAGGTTGGATTTTATCCTTCAGTTTCAACATATTCTGTCATGGTTCATGGTTTTTGCAAGAAGAAAGGTAAGTCAGAAGAAGCTTGTAGATCCTTTGAGATGATGATAGATGAGGGAATTCCTCCATATGTCACTACTGTTGAAATGTTGAGGAATCGATTAATAGGTTTGGGATTCTTGGATTCTATAGAGGTTCTCGCAGGTAAGATGGATCGCAGCACTTCTTGTACAGTAAAAGATTTGGCAACGATGATGACAGGAAACAGGTTACCTAGGGGAGAGAGGAGGGAAGAATCAGAGTTTGAAAGTGAGTAAATTAAACCAGAACAGAACATCTGGGACTCACAAATAATTTTCCCAACACACATTGAAAACAGGACAAGACCCAGAAAGAATTCATGTTGACAAAGATCACAATGCCACAGGAGAAAGGTACATGGATGATTACTGAGGCAATGTAATAAAAAGAGAACATCTGCTTTTTTTATTTTATATTCTCATATATATACAATATAAATTGTGCTGCTCATGCATAGGTTTCTTGAAATGGTAATATCTGATATGAGTAAATTTCTAGGTCATTCTCACCCATTTTCATCTAGGAGATGTGTCAATTTTTGGACTAGCTCTTTGGATCTCCATTTCTTTTGATGTAATTTATCGGTACTATATGTACTTGAGTCATTGTGCTTCAATAAATAAAACAAACATAAAAGGAACTGTGAAGAAGTATTATAGTTTTTTGTTTGTGGCTTGCATCCATTTAACACCTGCTACCTTGGCACGCATTAACAGCGTACATTTGAGTTAAATATGGTGTGTATGATGTTGGTGACCATGACCACTGTTGGGATTGTGCCAAGGTACCAATAATGCCCTTTTTATCTGATGCTATAGTTAGTGGAGACATATCCTTTTTACTGTCTGACTGAAGATTTGAGATTTGCAAATTGGTGGTTTGTTAATGTTCCTGATAAAAAACAGTTGACTTGTATCATCAAGGGTTAAAGTATGAGTTCTTAAGGGCTTTTTAGTACCTGAATGCTACATTCTAAGTTACCTAATAAAAGAAAAAGTTAGTGAAGTAACCAGAAAAGAGAAGGCATGACTGATGGATGCATATATGATTCCATTTGAATTTCTTTGATAGATGTTTGCCTTGGCTAAATACCCATCTAGGTTAAGTTATGAGTTTTACGGGTTTCAGCAACTTTACCCTTTGGCTGTTACTGCATATTCTCCCCTCATGGTACTAACAGTTATAGCTTAAATCTGAATTAGCTAACGGTATATATATATATAATATAACACTCATTGCTTCATAATTCTCAGATAGTACTTACATAAATGTAAGTACTATCTGAGAATTACAATCCATGAAGTAATTTCAAACGTTTTCGCTAATGGTTTTATCGTTTAATGGTTCTTTATTTCCTCGTTTCTTCTAATGGCCTCCAGCTTTTTAGGTATTTGACCATGCCTTGAAGGTTGCTTGCTGTTTCCCTTGAAAAAAAACAAATCGTCCTTACCTGCTGGAAATACTTATCTGGTCCAAAGCAATGTAAATCAAGCCTCACACTTTGTAGGTATCACCATCCATTATGGAGATTGCCCAAAATCATTTGAAAATTGAAGGAGTAACTTTCTTCTACCATAATTTATTCTTATCATAATCTTTAGCTGAAAAATAAGGGAGCTTTCTGGCAGTATTGTCACCATGGACGATCCTGAAATCCAGAAAAGTGCTAATTCTGTGGGTGGCTTTACTTCTGTTGTGTTAGCCTAATCACCTTACTGTAGGGGGAGGCATGATTGACTAGATGCAGCACCATGGTGGTCTTGTGCATCCAATAGAAATGCATCAAAATGTTAATATGGCATCATCCATAAGAATGTACTGCATAAATGGCAAGATTATAAATATAAGAGCAATGCTTTCTTGGCTAGTTGCCTTAGTCAAGCACCTCTCTTACAAATTTTCAATGAGGGAATTTTTTTTCTTTAATACAATATAAAGTTGTATTAGTTCTTGAAGTCAATTTATTTTCTTTATATTAAATATTTTATTAATTATATCAGGAAACATAATATCAAATGGTGAATCAATCTAAAAGAATAATTACAGGCATTTTATATTATGAAGATTGATTGATATTGCATTAAAGAAAAAGTTTCCAAATGTTTTCAAAAGGTTAAGCATAGTATTTTAGAAATACTAAATAATACAATAACTTTGTTAATCTTCAATGATCTCACTGTAATTTACCTATAAATAAATATATGGAAGCTTGATAATTAAATGTCTTGTATAGCCTTAATATTTCCTTATCTTTCTTTCCATTTCACATTTATTTGTGCAATAGGATTAAAGGATCTTAATTAATAGGTCAATTCCAATTATATACAACAAGATCAAAATACTGACTATGACTAATGATTGAATAAATATCATTGGGATCTAAAACAAATTAATATTTGATTTAATCATTAGTATGAACTAATTAAGTACAACATAAGAGGCGTAATATGCAACAAAAAATTGCATCTACTCAAAACATGCACCAATATTGGTCTTCCATAGGATTTTAGTTACATTGAATTTGTTAGTTTTTGCACATTTTTTTTTTTTTTCCTATTGGAGAGGCTAGGAATTCTTTTAGTGATAATTAATTTTATATAACTAATTGAAAGGCATGATTTAAGTCCTTTCATTTTCCCCTTAAATGATAAAAAATGTCTCATCTAGCTATCGTATGACTATGAATATTATAATTAAATTAGTGAAACTTTTGATCGCAATTAGAATAGATTTGAATATTTGATGACGTGATAGGACCGATGCTATATAACAATCATGGGACAATATAATTTTCCCAAAATTATGATATGATTGTTAGAAATACAATGGTTGAGTGATGTGTTTGACTGATTTTGTCCATAGGAAGAGATAATAATTTTTTCACTAATTTATTTACAATTAATTTAATTATAATATTAGTAGTGATATGGTTGCTAGATGGGACATTTTTCATCATTCAAGGGGAAAATGAAAGGATTTAGATCATGCCTCTTCAATTAGTTATATAAAATTAATTGTCATTGAAAGGATTCCTAGCCTCTCCAATTTTAAAAAAATTGTGCAAAAAGTAATGAATTCAACGGTATTAAAATCCCATGGAAGACCAATATTGGTGCATATGTTGAGTAGATGCATTTTATCCTTGCATATCACTCCTATTATGTTATACTTAATTAGTTCATAGTAATGATCAAACAAGATGTTAGTCTATTTTAGATCCACATGAATATTTATTCAATTAATCATTAGTCATAATTAGTATTTTGACCTTGTTGTATATAGTTAATTCGTTTAATTGACTTATTAAGATCCTTTTAATCCTGTTGCACAAATAAGTGTCAAAATGAAAAGAAAGCAAAAATAAGGAAATATAAAGACTATACAAGATATCTAATTATCAAGCATCCATATATTAATTTATGGGTAAATTATAGTGATACCATTGGAGATTAATAAAGTCATAGTATCATTCGGTATTTCTAAACTACTGCTCTTTTGAAAACATTGGAAACTTTTCCTTTAATGCAATATTATATCAATCTTTCACATATATATACACCTATAATTATTTTTTAAGATAGATTTATTGTAAGGATCCACACTCACACTTATATATATATTAGGTGAATTCGAGTCTTCAACTACCTATAACCTGCAATATTATATATAAGGTTGTCCTTGAAGAAGTATTTGAATAATTATTTGTCTAAATCCTCAATCTAAACAAACTTGAAAAATGTTGATTTTTAAAACTTTTAAGAAAAACATAATATCATCATCACATATCATAATAGATATAACTTAAAACATACATAGCTAAGTAATATATATATATATATATATATTACAAACAAAAGCCAATAACAAGTCTTATACAAAAGACATAAAAGATAACCAAGCTATAACATCTATTACATATCTTCCCAAAAGAGTCTATCCTATTCTATTACAAAAAAGAAATCCATAAAGTCTTTGGTCAACTTAATCTTCCAAACCATCTAGAAAGTCTTCAAAATCAGTTCCATAACCCATGCTAGCATAAAACTCATCATCTTTTGCTCCTGAAAGAGATAAAAAAAATCAGCTAAAGGCCCAGTATACAAGTAACACAAACAAAGGCGAGTGATACATACAAACTTAAACTATATGCATATGCAACAATCAATAGGTTATTAGATAATCTTTAATTAATCAAGCAACACTGGAGTATTCAAACTCCGGGCAACAGGGATATTTGGGGGACCTGAGTAATGACCTTGATGCTCAAGGGATTGATATAAGTGATACGGGGACTTATATTTCATAGATGATATATATGAAAACGAAAAATAGTTTCATCTATGGTTCTCAACTATTTCTCATCTTTACTTATCTTAGTCCATAACATTACCTAATTCAAGTCCCAAAAACATCGAATTAAATCATGTTACTTTATCCTAAGCTTAAGCAAACGTTATACCGATACTAAAAACCCCATCGACTACTCACTATACCACTTATAGAAGTCATTACATCATGATAGAGGTGGCTTAAGTACCTAAGACTACTGTGTCATTGCATTATGACAAGGTGTCGCTTGCTAAACCGGATTTAATAACATAATAGACAACCAATTCAAACAGAATTTGAGTTTTCATAATTTAGAGTAAATTTAATTATGCCTATCCTAGACAAGAAACAAGCATGTTACTGCATATCTGAATCAAATCGAGAATTAACAAGGGTAGCCAAGTGAGGATCTATCATTGTTTCAAGAAAATCATCTCAAACCAACATTTTAATTTTAATTTTAATTCATACATAAACATAATTAAATCTAAGCAAAACGCTCAAAGAAATTCAACACAAGTCCATAACATAGTATTTATACATCATATAACATCATGCATGCTCAGCAAATACTCATAAGATCATATATCAAGCTATGGAAAATATTTGAAGAAGCTTTTGAAAAATAAAAACAGCAAGGGATACACCACCCAGTAAGCTGACGACTTAAGCTTCAACGCCAACGACCTATCGTCTTATACCGGTGGCGTAAGTGCCAGCGTAGTTTGGAACTCAAATTAAAAAAAAAATGCCAAGAGGTACAAGGGAAGGGTATACGGCTCATGAACCTATGTACGCTGCCAGCATTCACGTGTACACCGGGCATAAGTGCTAGTGTACGCTGTAGTACGCAATTTTGAAAAAATCTGTAGAATCCTTTGTTTTTATTTTACAAAGTTTATTTACTTCAAAATGTTTTAGCTTCTTTAAACACATTTCAAACTTCCTAAAACTTAGTATATGATCTCAACACTCCCAAACATGCACCCACTCTACTTCAACACCATCAAACTCTAATCTACACTCATCAAACACAAATCCATACCTCAACTTCATTTAACCTACACACTTTACAACACTGCCATCCCACACTTCAATCATCCAAACACTTCAAGTTACATGTTTAACATATACTACAAACTCTTTTATCATCAATAAACTACTTAAATTACCATCTACACATAAAACTCATCGAACCATATATTTAGCATTAAAACCTCATTCACCTAAGAAAGCCTACTAACAAATATACATATAACAAACAACATACATACCTAAGAGGCTTTAAACTTTGAAGAAAAACACTTGAACCACTTGTCTCACTTGGGCTTATGTTCTTTACCTTGTTTAGGGCTTGGAGTGTAGGGTTTTGAAAGAAACAAGAGGAGAAACTTGTAAAGCATGTGGTGAAATTCGTGTGAAATTTTTGGGCAAATTTTAGAGATGGTTTTCTTCATTAAATGGGGCTAATACTTATCCAAACTTTAACTTTAGGAGCTGCCAAAAGGGATGGGCTTATTTTGCACTAAATGGCCTTGTTTTGGGGCCTAAAAATGGTATTTTGGGCTTGGTTTAATTAACCAAAAATCCTGTTATGTCCACAAACTTGTTTCAAGAAATTTTTTATACACTTTATTACATTTATAAATTTATAAACTTAATATTTAGTTACACTAAGATATATAAATATTTAAACACATTAACACAACACATATATCATATACTAACATAAATCATATTCACATGCTTCATGATCATGCATAAATTCATCAACACATTTATAAAATATGATTTAGGAAATTATGGCTATTTCATTTATCATTTGATATGAAGTTTCCTAATACAGTTATTATTTTATTAGTTTTACATGTAGTAAATTGACTTTAAGAATTAATACAAATTATACTAATATGAAAGATCAACTCATTAATGTATTAAAGAAAAAATTTCCCTCATTGAAAATTTTTAAGAGATGTGCTTGACTTGAAACTAATGCAACTAGACAATGTGTTAAATATCAAACTTTTCCTCTAGCAATGCACTAACATAAGCATTGATTTCCATGTCTAGTGCGAGAGTATGGAAACATTGGAGAACAAGTTGAATGATATGACAATCCCTTATGTGCGAGCAAGGGTTGAGGAAGGAGGCATCCATGTGAATCAACTTTTCTTCCATGACCTTAATGGTTCTATGATCGAGTTATGCAACTATGACCATCTCCCCGCGGTTCCGCTCGCAGTTGAAATGGCTAATTCAAGCTCTAATCCACAACATGTTACAGTCCCAGCAACAAGTCAATCAGATGATTAAGCACTGAACCAGATCCTTGTTGTTATAAGAGCTTGAAGGGGGGTCACAAAGTTCGATTGCATCATCAGTATGATGGCAGCCACAATATTCTATTATCTAAGTACAGGTATTTAATAGCATAGCCTTTTAAGTAAAGAATAACATGTGTTTGGTGCTTCTAGTATGTGAGTTCCAGCACATTTATGTGTCTTACAGGGAATAGTTTTCACGTTTCATGTGGCTGTATATTGTGGAATATGCAGCAACACTAGTGTCTACATTCATTTTGAACCTTTGGCACATAGCCAAGAAAGTACCACTCTTATATTTATAATCTTGACGTTTATGCAGTACAATTTTATGGATGATGCCATATTAACATTTCGATGCATTTCTATTGGATGCACAAGAACACCATGGTGCTGCATCTAGTTAATTGTTAGGTCTTTACTATTGTTTCGGCCCAGCCCACGCGATTACCTAATACACTCTCATGTCTGCTCTCCCTCTATCTCTCTCTTACTTGCGCCTTACATGGTCAGACTCTCTCTTTCTCTCGTGTTTTTACTCTCAACGTCTTGTCCTGTAAACCTTAGCTAGTTCTAATGTGTTTTGTTGTTTTTCTAGATAACAAGAGGAAGATGATTGCTAATTCAAGCATAGCAATGCTCCAAGACACATAAGTGTTTGCTTGGTAGGGTAAAAGCTACCTTTTCTGCCCTGATATCTTCTATTTATGTAATGTTTTCCAGATCTGTTTCAACTGTTTATCTCCAGATCTGTTCCACTGTTGAATCCGTTACAATCTGTTATTCTATTTTGTAATTAACAACTATATTCTAGTTATAATCTATGATTTGCATGTATTTGTAAGTCCCTTTGTGATATAATCCTTAGTCCACACTGGTGGCTTGCGAACTCGTGTTGTATCAGATGGCTCCCCTTCTTCAAAAATAACCTTGTCCTCAAGGTTATAAGATGAATATAACCTAGAAAAGAAGGACCAATCTTCCCATGAGGTTTCTTCCGGTGGTAAACCACTCCACTGGACTAGAACTTGTTTAATAGGGTTTCCATGTCGAAAAATAGTTCTAGAGCCCAGTATAGTAAGAGGTATCAACACTGGTTGACTACCTATGGCTTCCTTTGGTAAAGCCAAAGCAGGAGACTTAGATCCGTGAGCCTTTTTAAGTAAAGAAACATGAAACACATCATGAATCTTGGCATAATCTGGTAATTGTAGCTTGTAAGCACACGTACCAATCTTCTGAACTACAGCAAAGGGACCATAATATCTTCGTGATAGTTTATGTGTCTTCTTTAAAGCCACTTACAACTGACGATAAGGTTGTAACTGAACAAAAACCAAGTCTCCAATCTGAAACTCAACATATGTCCGATGTCGGTCTACATAAAACTTCATCTTCGCTTGAGCTTGAAGTAGGTTGGTTTTACACTTTTTCAAAAGCTCATCCCGAGAAAGTAACTCCTAAACAATAGCACCTAATTTAGAAGCACCTTGTATATAAGATAAAATAGAGGGAGGTGGCCTGCCATACACCAATTCGAATGGTGTAGTTCCTGATCCTTCATGATAAGAAGTATTATAAGGAATTCTGCCCAAGGTAAATAAGTCACCCACTGAGATGGGCAATCCATAGTGTAGTACCGCAAATATTGTTGTAAAGTTTGATTCATGACCTCAGTCTGACCATCACTCTGAGGATGATATGCACTGCTGACCCTAAGTTGAGTACCACTCAATGTAAAGAGTTCTTTCCAAAAAGAACTCATGAATACTAAGTCTCTGTCGGACACTATCGATCGGGGATAACCATGTAACTTGACCACCATATGTAAGAACAATGAGGTCACTTTAGGTGCTGTGTAGTGAGTATCCAATGCTCCTAAATGACAATATTTAGCGAGCTGATCTACCACTACCAATATTACAGCAAAGCCTTGGGATTTAGGAAGACTAGTGATAAAATCCATGCTAATGTCTTCCCATATGCGATCGGGAATTGGCAATGGTTGTAAGAGTCCAGATGGACTTCTGGTTGAATACTTGACTTGTTGACAAGTCTGACAGTTTCGAACAAACTGCTCTACCATCGACCGCATACCCTCCCAAAAAAAATCTGAAGAAATTTGTTTGAATGTCTTCAAAAAACCAAAATGCCCAGAACTAGGAGAAATAACATCCTGAAATTCAGTCAAACTCTTGTATTTAGATTTCAATGTATCAATCCATTGAAAAGTAGGTGTGCTCCAAGCAAAATAAGACCCTTCTGGAGCATACTGTCTGGATAAAGCATCAACAACTCTATTGTCTACCCCTTTCTTGTAAACAATAATATAATCATACCCAAGCAATTTAATTAAATACTTTTGTTGCTCAGGTGTTTGAATCACTTGCGTTAAAAGCTCCTTCAAACTATGATGATCAGTCTTGATAAGAAAATGAGAACCCAACAAATATTGTCTCCATTTTCTTACTGCTTCCACTACTACATATAATTCCCGAACATAAGCTGATGCTTTTTGTAGATGAGTGGGCATCTTCTTATTGAAGAAATCTACTGGCTTATTATGTTGCAACAACATAGCCCCAACTCCTAAGCCAGAAGCATCCGTCTCTAATACAAAAGGCTCCTTAAAATTAGGCAAAGCTAAAATGGGAGCTTGAACTAAAGCTTGCTTTAAATCCTCAAAAGATGTTGTAGCTGCATCAGTCCAATGAAAAGAATCCTTCTGTAATAAGTCGGTTAAAGGACTTGCTATTGCTGCATATCCTTTAATAAACCGACGATAATACCTAGAAAGTCCAAAAAAAGCTCTGAGTTGCTTCAATGAAGTAGGAATGGGCCATTTTATCATAGCTTGAATCTTTTGATCCTCAGGTTGTACCCCATGAACAGACACAATATGGCCAAGATACTCAATTGTGGCCACTCCAAAACTGCATTTGGATTGCTTGAGATAAAATTGATTTTCAAGCAATATGCGAAGGACCTTATCCAAGTGATCCAAATGGTGCTTCTGTCATACTGTAAACTAAAATATCATCAAAGAACACTATAATAAACTTTCTCAAAAATGGCCGAAAAATTTTGTTCATGATACTTTGAAAAGTAGCAGGAGCGTTGCTTAAACCAAATGGCATTACAAGGAACTCGTAATGACCTTCATGTGTCCGAAAAGCAGTCTTCTCAATATCTCTAGGATGCATCCTAATCTGATGATACCCAGCTTGAGATCCAATTTTGAGAAAACGAAGCACCATGTAACTCATCTAAGAGCTCATCAATAGTTGGAATAGGAATTGATCCTTCACAGTGATATGATTGAGAGCTCTATAATCAATACAGAATCGCCATGTCCATCTTTTTTCTTCACTAGTAACACTGGGGAAGAATAAGGACTAATACTATGTTAGATGATTCCCTGTTGTAGCATGTCATTGACTTGCTTTTCAATTTCTGTCTTTTGGAAATGTGGGTATCTGTAGGCTTTGACATTTACTGGTCCTTTGCCTCCTCAATGTATATCTGGTGTTGAATATCCCTGAGTGGTGGCAATGATGTAGGTGATTCAAACACTTGGGAATATTTGCCCAACAAGTCTCGTAAGGCTTGGCTGCTGGTGAAATTCCCAGATGTGTTACTAACAGACTCCTGAGCCATAAATTGAAAACAAGCTAAAATGGTATCAGTTTGCACCAATCGCTTGAACTGATGCTGATTAATACCCATAGTGTCTCCTGTTCACCTTGTAAAGAAACTAGAATACCCTGATAATTGAATTGCATAGTCAACTGACTATAATCAATGGTGACAAGCCCCAAAAGTTGCAACCATTGCACTCCCAAAACCAATTCAACCCCTTGTATAGGTAACACATGAAATGTGTCCGTGAATAACACCCCTTGAATATGAAACTGCACATCCTCACAAGTACCCTCACTAGACATCTTCGTACCATCACCAATAAGTACATTAAACGAAGGTGATTGAGTGACTGTCAAATTCAAATACTTGACCAGTCTGGATTGTACAAAATTATGTGTACTCCCAGAATCTACTAAGATAGCAACTGATTTATTGTTAATGATACCCTTAAAACGTATTGTTCTGGGATATTAGTGCCAGACATTGCATGGTAGCTGGTAGTACAATCATCTGTACTGACAATAGGGTGGACTGCTGGTCAAGTTGTGACATGTCCTCTAAAACAGATTCATCCTCAATATCACTCATCATGATAAAAAATTTGGCTTTACATTTGTGATTTCGATGATACTTCTCATCACAATTAAAGCATAATCCCTTTTCTCTTCGCTCATGTATTTCTTCCTTTGTCAACTTCCGAATAGGAAGTGTAGGTTTAGATGATGATGCAATCTGATTGCTAGCAATAGATATAGCAGGTTTTGAAAATTGCAAAGTATTGGAATGCGACAATGATGATGATTTAGGAAAAATTGTTGACTTAGGCATGTAATTCATATCAGCTAATTTTGATTCATGCATTTTTGCCAGCCACAATGCATGTTCCATGTTATCAGGTCTAGCAATCTGGACTTCTCTCCTAATAGATGGTTTTAAACCCGAAACAAAACAACTCAACAAAAATTTATCTGATAAACCCACAATACTAGTAGACAAAGCTTCAAATTCAACCTGATAGCTATCAACAGTACTTATCTATACAAGTTTAGAAAGAGTACCTTGAACATCATCATAATCTGAAGGGCCAAATCGAGCCTTTAATGATTTCAAAAATACTTGCCATGTTGAAATTTGACCATTTTGCTCTATCCACTCATACCATTTTAATGCTCGTCCCTTGAATGCAAAGGAAGTGATGATCAATCGCTACTCTTTAGGAACACCATGAAAATTAAAGAATTTCTGTGCTTGAAATATCCAGCCAAGAGGATCGTCTTCTTCAAAAGTTGGAATCTCCAATTTCATTCCTTTAAGCATATTCTCTGTCACTGAAAGTGATGAACCATGGAAATTCTGATCTTAAGATGTAGTATTATGGTTCTGATTCAAAGTAGTTGTCTACATTTGTTCCTGTAATTGATGAATAGAATGTTGCATATCTTTGTTTGCATTTGACTGTTCTTGCACCTGCTGCTGCATCTTGTTGATCGATTCTGCAATGGAAAACACTAACGAATGTAATTTGGCAAATTCCTCCTGTTAAGATGCTTGTGTTCTTGTTGTCGCCATTGATGCTGGGACGAGAGCACCAAATGTTAGGCCTTTACTATTGTTTCGGCCTAGCCCACGTGATTACCTAATACACTCTCACGTCTGCTTTCCCTCTATCTCTCTCTTACTCCGCCTCCACACAGTCAGACTCTCTCTTTCTCTCGTGTTTTTACTCTCAACGTCTTGTCCTGTAAACCCTAGCTAGTTCTAATGTGTTTTGTTGTTTTGCTAGATAACAAGAGGAAGATGATTGCTAATTCGAGCTTAGCAAGGCTCTAAGACACATAAGTGTTTGCTCGGCAGGGTAAAAGCTACCTTTTCTACCCTGATATCTTCTATTTATGTAATGTTTCCCATATCTGTTTCAACTGTTTATTTCCAGATCTGTTCTACTGTTGAATCTGTTACAATCTGTTATTCTATTTTGTAACTAACAACTATATTCTAGTTACAATCTAGTTATAATTTATGATTTGCATGTATTTATAAGTCCCTTTGTGATATAATCCTTAGTCCACACTAGTGGCTTGCGAACTTGTTTGTTCATTAGTCATGCCTTCCCCTACAGTAAGGTGATTAGGCTAACCCAACAAAAGTAAAGCCACCCACAAAATTAGCACATTTCTGGATTTCAGGATTGTCCATGGTGATAATACTACCAAAAAGCTGCCCTTATTTTTCAGTTAAAGATTATGATAAGAATAAATTATGGTAAAAGAAAATTACTCCTTCAATTTTCAAATGATTTTGGGCAATCTGCATAACGGATGCTGATACCTGCAGAGTTGAGGGTTGACTTACATTGCCTTAGACCAAATAAGTATTTCCAGTAGGAAATGACAATTTGTTTTTCTTCTAAGGAAACAGCAAGCAACCTATAAGGCATGGTCAAATACCTAAAAAGCTAGAGGCAATTAGAAGAAACGAGGAAATAAAGAACCATTAAACGATAAAACCATTAGTGAAAACGTTTGAAATTACTTCATGCATTGTAATTCTTAGATGATACTTACACAGATATATATATGTATATTCATGTGTTAAATATATTAAAAACTTTGTTTGAAGGTTTCGTTTAAGCTATTTAGTTTCATGTTATATGATTTTCAGTTTTGTTACTATTTTAATATTATCATTGTCCAGCTTTATTATTGTATTCTGTTCGTATATTTTGTTGTTTAATATTTTGTTTAGATTTAAGACTCTGTCTTATTTAGTTTTATTGTTCAATATAAGTTATTTATTTTCTTTACTATTTTTACTCAGCCTTATCTGTTTATATTTTGTTGTTTAATTACTGTTTTACATACTGTTTAAATTTTAATGATTGTCCAGCTTATATTTTATGACTCTTATGCTTATGTTTATATTATAGAAGAAACATATTCTGTTGAAGAAATTTTAAATAATATGTTTGATTGCGAACAGTTGTAGTGAATGTTGTTTATCAAGGAATGCATCAAGGACCAAGGAAAGGAAATTAAAAGGCTCAGGGATATTATAAGGAGAACAAAATGATACATAGAACAACTTGAAAGTCTTTTGGAGTTACACTTTGAGGACTCAACTCTAAGGAACAAGAGCTTTATAAGCACCCCACAGAGAACAATGATATACAATAATTTACATAGTAATTATGATTTTATTGAAGAAGTAAGGACAGAATAAAGATTTGCAAAGATAATATAATAAGATTCACAAGATGACATGATTTTAGACTTTACGTTTATTTGATATCTTTGTATTATAACTGTAATTTTTTATATAATAGATATAATATGTGATATTAGTTTTGTTAATAAATTCCAGAAAGCATTTGATGTTTGAAGATTATGACACATAGATATATAGAGTGTATTAAAAGATATAAGGACGCAATAAAAAGGTACAAGAATTTCGTAAAAAATATAGAAAAGGATTTAGAAAGGGTTAAAAGGAAAAAGAAAGAATTAGAACGAAGATTAAATGAGAATATAATAAAACCAACTACATGTTCACAATTTAGGTTTATTTTGGAAGTAATTTACACAAGAGAAAAGAGATAATAAGGTATAATAAACTGATAGGATATTATGAAGGATTGATAAGTTGCATGATGGTGTGATGCATAATTTTGTTGATTACATAAATGATATATAAAAACCAAAGGATAAAAGGGCTAAAGGATCACATAAAGGCAGAACAAGTGAGATTAGAATTCTGAAAAAAGATTTAAATGGATTGAAAAGGTATTGGAAAAAGGAAAATATCAGATAGAATCGAAGAAAAAGGAACTGATAAAACATCATAAGAGCTCTTTGGATGATAGACAAAATTGAAAAGGATATAGAAAGGATAACTCAAAGGATAAATTATTATGAAGGATTAGTCATAAGCATGATAGGATGAGTGCGAGCTTTGATAGAATTATAGGAAGTAGTAATCATGATAGGAAGCTTTATGATTTCTTGCAATCAGTTGATAATTTAGAAATTTCAAGTATAGAAAAAGTAGAAAGTTATATTAGACAGTTAGGTTTAGAAATAGAAGTTAATCTTTCAGACTTAAATGAAAAAATTAAGGAAGTAGGAGAAGAGTTCATACACATTCACCAGTTTTTAGCAAAGGATAGACTGTGTATATATTTAAAGGAAGGTTTTGAAAGATGCCTTACATATCTAAAGGACAAGGAAGGCATAAATGGATTTGAAAAACAGTTAAGTCAAATTAGGTTAATATATCCTTACATATTATCTAGTACAAAACTTCATGAGTAGGAATTTTGATTGGCTTAATCTAGAAATCAAGGAGCTTAATAGGATACAGGTAGGAAATAGTAGTTTTTTCTATCTTTTGTTATTTTAAGCATTCACCGTATTTGTTGTATTCAAATCACGAACAGTTGACTAGCATAGTAGACTTAATAATATCTTTTAATACAACTATTCATCAGGATTTAGATAATCTTT
The DNA here is from genome assembly GCA_024138025.1 of Combretum micranthum. Taxonomy (NCBI): domain Eukaryota; kingdom Viridiplantae; phylum Streptophyta; class Magnoliopsida; order Myrtales; family Combretaceae; genus Combretum; species Combretum micranthum. The sequence goes on from JAMXBD010000513.1 coordinate 117,718, forward strand.
ACAAGGCTCACAATTTTTTAGGAAATTGGATGAAAGTAAAAGATAAACAGGTTAAAGAGATAATAGACAAGGTTGATTACATAAAGCAAACACGGTCGATATAGAAAGAAAGTTGAAGGAGTTAGAACATATAAAGGCTATAAGACAAGCAAAGAAGAAGAAGTAAAAAGAAATCAGGATCTAGTAATAAAGGAATTAAGGAAAGAAGCACAAAGTTAGCTGACTTAGGAAAAGGAACATAAAGGATGGTACAAGAATTAAAGAAGACATTCTTAGGATGACCAGTCATGGTGGCTTAGATGCAGATGAAGACTACATATTTGCCTTAGAAGACACAAAGGAATTCGCACATCCACCCAGAGGATTGTGGAAATAGAACCAGTAAATGATGTCATAAGGGCTACAATTAGGCAAAACAACACAATTATAGCATTATTGGTTAGGCTTCACAAAAGGTCAACAAGTTAAGTCGAATCTTAGAGGAAGTCTTGAAAGAAAAGGCATAGGAGAAGATAGTTATAATCATCAAAAGGAATTAGAAGAAATAAAGATAGAAGAAAGGTTACCAGTTGAAAAGAAAGAAGGAAACAAGCTAAAGGCTTATTTTATGAAAGAAGAGTGGAAGTCTCTTTCAAAATAAACATGTTTAGAGACCACAAGAAACTAGGGTGGTAGAAGAAGAAAGTGAAGAAAGGAATAACAGGCAAGGTGAAAAGTATAACGGGCAAGACAATGCAAGGTTTTTAAATAGATTAGACTATTCACAGGAGAAATCCCATGTTTACAATCCCCTAGACCTAGTACAAGTTCTGTAGAAACCACCTCTAGAATAGGAATTTTTGATAGATTAAACATCGGAAGAAGAAGACAAGGAGATCATATGATACATTTGGAAAGAAGCGGTAGACATAGACAAGAATGTTGAAATCTATTCGAACCATGCCATTCCTCTATTAAACCCTAGGAGATTGTACCAAGCAGGAATCTTAAGTTGGGAAAACAGGGTGTTCAAGTCAAATAGAGAAGAAAGAATCTCAGTCACAACGGGCCATTAAACATAAGGTTAGTCACAAAAGAATCTTTAAGGCAATGAAAAAGTCAAGTAAAACTTTAGTCCATCTTGGGCTAATTGTCATAGGAGTTAGAGGATTAACAAGAGAAAAGGTAGGAGGAAAAGCCCTTGTTATGTTAATGGATAAATCATGGAAAGGAGATATAAAAAGGCCATATTTGCAACCATAGAAATAGATGTAAACAGTAGAAAGGGACTATTCTATGTGCATCTAATTTCATGGTTTCAATAAACAATCTCAGCAACATTGAGATAGGACTTCAAAGTAAAGGATATGAAGATCACATAGGTGAGAACTTGCTTATAGATATTGGCTTTATTTGCAAAACAACAAATAATAGTGAAATATCTTATAAGCTTGACATAAAAGGAATCATAGATGTAATGGCAACAAAAGGAATAAAGATGATAGAACCCATGGAAATAGATTCTTCTGCTTTAGAAGGAGAAGAATGGAATGTAAATAGGAACATGGCAAGTGAGACACAAAGAGTTCCTACAGGAGTTTGATGTATCCAAACCCAGACGGCACATACTCATTAAGATTTAGGTCATATGATGACAGACCAAGATCCACAGAGATGAGGATGATGAGTCAGATAATTTTAGTCAAACCTTAGAAAGAGGAACATTAGGAATGATGAATGTGCTAGAACAAATAGACATTTCAGGATGGAGAGGAGATAGATGTCAACTTCTAGTTGTGTTGACGACACAATTAAGAAGATAAAGAAATGGAAAATATCTTAATGCTAGATATAATTCCCATGCACAGGAAATAAAGGCTAATCAATGAGTCTTAGAAAGGAAATGAGGATCCAAATGATGAAGAACCATTAAGGCCAATTCAGTATTGGAAAGATGGTTTTTTAATAAAACATGAAGAAGATCCCATTCCTTATGAAATATGGTTAGAAGAAAAAGGAATTTTAGGAGAAATGCAAGAAGTAAGGTTTGAAAGGAAAACAGAACAAGGATGTTTATTGTTTTGGAAAGAAAAATCAAGAAAGGGAAATCTTGTTAGAACTGGCAGATGAAGTAATGCAAATAGAACAAGATTTTGAGACAGAACTAAGATCACAAGGAGATATTGAGACTTTGACACATGTATCTGAAAATGCCATGATGGACAACAATGAAGATACAGGGTCAAATACAATTCCCTCTGTAGTAACACATAGAGGACAAGACATGTGGAAGGAATCCCAAGTAGTACCTTATACTCACTATGTTGAAAGAGAAACAGGAGATAGGATGTATAAAGGAAAAATGCCATTTGAAACATTGGAAAAAGGAATTTGATAGACAATGGAAGAATCCTCAATATAAGTGCACATGATCCGCAAAGTTGGGGACCCTTGGTAAGATAATTGGACACAAATGGTTGTCAAGCTTGGAGAGATAGTCCTTTAATAGAAGACACAGACCAGATGTACATATATTAGAGTCTTTTTTAGGAGAAACAGCAAGAGCAATGTGGGAGTCTTATAAGAAAAATTTTCCATAACACGTAGCCACAGACAAGGCTTTAGGGGCAAATCCATATAATTTTTGTAGTAAAATAAGAGTAATTTTAACTAGGGAAGCACCACAGATTGGTGGATATAACCAACAAATGGATACTATAAGGAATTTAGAGCAATTACAAATAAAGGATTGGTATTTTGTTAAAAGATATATGCAGAAGTTTTTCTATGATTGCATCATTGCTGGATGCTATCATGAAAAACTGATAGGAGATAAATTGTTTTTAAAGTTACTGGGACCATTAGGAGCAGAAGTGTACAAAGAATGGAAAGAAAAGATTGAATCAACTCTTGGAGAAGAGCTAAATAAATTAGGAACTAGGATAAAGTTTCTTGTAGATAAGTTAATAGAAAAATATATAGCTTTACAAATAAATAGGCAATTGAAAGGAAAAATTATAATTTTGTCAAACTATTTATACACCACAGGTGTATGGAGCAAAGGAAAGAAACAAAAGGAGGCCAAAACCAAAGTATAGGCCTAAAAAGAAATATTTTGCAAAGAAAAGCAGGGCAAAAAAGCCATGGTTAAAACATGACAGACATGTAAGGAAATACAATAAGAACAGGGTTTACAAGAATAAATTAAAGTGTTACACTTGTAATGAGGAAGGACACATGGCAAAGGCATGTCCTAAAAGGCATAATAGCAACACTATGGCCAGCATTCTAGTGGAATGCATGAATGAAGACATTTTGGCAATAGATGAAGACATGAGTGATACGGAAACAATCTATAGTATAGTTTCAATAATAGATCCACAAGGAATGATGATGGAGGAATCTGATAGTGAGGATGAAAATGATATTACAGGTATGTTCTTAAATCAAAATTATCAAATCCTTACAAAGAACAAATAGGGATAAAATATCAAGATGAAAAGGTAATTGCTAAACAGGATGTTACAAGACATAGGGAATATAATGATGAACATAGAGAAAACATAGAAGGTTGTAGGCATAATTGGACTCAAGGAAGTGGATCAGAAGATCATCCATGCAAATTTTGTTCTGGATATCCGATAACAAAACTCATATATCAATAGAAGCTGTATGATGGAATCTTGTAAAATATGCCTAGAACAAAGAAATGAAAGGTTTCAGTTTAATGAAAGGTTTGTAGTCAATAAAGTTCTCAACAAGATGCAATAGGAGAAAGGATAATGAGAATTGACAATAAGATAGACAGGATAGAAGAAGAGATACAGGGAATAAAAGAAAAGATAAATTTAGAAAAAGGAAAGGCAAAGGACAATATGAACAAAGGGATAATAATAAGAGAAGAAGGAGATGGCCATGAAGATACAATAAGAAGCTACATGGAGCAGCCAATACGTCTTTGGAAAGGATAAAAGAGGAAAGGCTTAAGGAGTTAAAATGTCGAAGTCCAGAAGAGAGGCATATTACAAAATTTGTAGGTATATATTAGGACTAGGTTTTCTTTAAGACACAAACAATAGAACTAGATGCATTAATAGATACAGGTAGTACTGGAAACATGATAGATGAAAGGATAACACTAGATGAAGTAGAACAAATGGATATATGTAGAATTAGTTCAGATATTCATGGAAATAAAACAAAGGAATGTAGGTGTATAAAGAAACATAAAGTAAGCTTTTTCACAGGAGAAGAATGGATTGTACCTATGCATAGTGGAATGATACAATTATGGAATTTTGGTAGTTCAAAAATTAGATGTATAATAGGACTAGATTTTCTTTTAGTAATCACCATGGTATCTTGATCACTAGATATACTGTAAATATTTTAGGACATCAGCCATAGTATATCAAAATTATTTAGACAATACAGAACCAGACATTAGACTGTTGAAAGGCGTAATGAAAAGGATTGCGAATGCCAAAGGTTAGGAGAATGTCAAGGAAAGGAAAATGGTAAACAAGGATAGAAGAAAATTCAAAGAATTAAGAATTAAAAGAATTCTTAGAAGAAGAAATTGAATGGAAGGAAATAGAAATAAATAAAGGAAAAATGGTAAAATGGGAAAAGGTATACAATTTGGAAAATTCATGCTTGGAAACAGGTTACCCAGATCTTGATCAAATCATTAGTAGCCTGGAAAGGAAGAAATTTTTGAGAAAACCAACAAGGTTTTGGAAAGGAATAAGATAGTGTAAATTAGATATAATAAACCCTTTAAGAATTTATTCTAGAGCAATAGAGTGTGATAATTTAGATAGAGAAGATTTTGAAATGCACATAAAGGAATTAATGGAATTAGGGGTCATAGAAAGGTCAACAGTCAACACAAAAGTCCTGCGTTCATTGTCAGAAAAAGGAGTGAAATAGCAAGAGGAAAATCAAGGATGGTAATAGATTATAGGAAATTGAATGATAACACAAAGGATGATTCTTACAATCTTCCGAACAAAACTGAATTAGTTAACAAAATACAAAATTGTTACATATTCAGTAAATTTGATTGTAAGTCAGGATTTTAGCAGGTTAAGATCGATGAAGAGTCACAACCATGGACTGCTTTTACCTGTCCACAAGGACATTTTCAATGGAAAGTTTTGCTATTTTGATTAAAAAATGCACCTTCAATTTTTCAAAGAAAAATGGATATAGCTTTTCAAAATCTTAAGGATTTCACTACAATTTATGTGGATGATGTTCTTATTTTTTTCAAAAGCGAACATGAACACATAGGCATTTAAAGATGGTGCTTTCAGAATTTCAAAGACAGGAATAGTAATAAGCACAAAAAAGGCACATGTTTTTCAAAAGGAACATTGAATTTTTAGGAGTAGAAATAGGAGAAGGAAAAATCAAGTTACAGAACACATAGTCAAAAAGGTGATAGAATTTCCTGAACAAATGAACAAAAAGCAATTACAGCATTTTTGGTTTACTAAATTATGCAAGACCTTTCATAAAGGATTTGAATTCTTTAGTAGGACCCTTTTATAACAAGATTTCAGGTTTTAAAAGTTTGTCTCAAGAACATAAAACAAATAAGGAAAATAAAGGAACAGGTCAAAAGGTTACCAAGGTTAAGATTACCCCTAGACACAGACTTCTTGATCGTTGAAAGTGATGGATGTGATCTAGGATGGGGAGGAATTTTGTTGAGAAAACCTCATAAATATGCTGAAAGAAAAACTGAAGAAATTTGCAGTATACAAGTGGAAAGTTTAAGGAAAAAATTTACCAAGTATAGACAGGGAAATAATGGCTGTTGTAAATTGCTTAGATAATTTTTATTTTCTGATAAATAAAAAAGAGATGTTAGTTAGAACAGACTGTGAAGCTATAGTTAAATTCCATAAGAACAAGGAGTAATAAAATGAGTAGGAGAAGATGGTTAAAGTTTAAAGATGTAATAATAAATAAAGGCTATAAGGTAGAATTTGAACATATTAAGGGAAAACATAATACTGCAGCAGATGAGTTATCTCGCTTACTAATATAAATAATTTTCTTTTCAGGAAAAATGGAATTTCAAAGGAACAAAGGATTTAGGCCACAAAAGAGGCCAATGTCTTCTCAAGGATCACAAGCAAGCAGTTCGTGGAACAAGGTTATCAGAGGTTATGGAAGGACCATGGTTATGATTGGTGATAGCTCTACCTATAATACCAACAAGTTCACCAAGGAAGTTTCAAGTACCGTTCCCAATTAATGTCAAGGAGAGACACATATGGCTCTCATAGACAGTGTATGGTCCCTGACTAGCCAAGACAAGTTCAAATATGTAATTTGTTGTGCTCTGGCTAGATATTTTAATGAGATAGAAACACAGGGTATCAAAGGAACACAAGAAACTTGCTACATGAAAGGCCAAGGATAATGAATCATCACAAAGGATACAAGGGCATAAGGGACAAATTAAAAGAAAATATCAAGTGTATGGAGTTGCAAAGGGACATTTATAGGAGTTTTTTGCTACTGGCATGACGTTCAAACCCAAATAACAGATTATCCAATCCTTCATGGAGAGGATTCCATGATCTTGAAACGCAGCAAATTGGTCAAGCAAATAACAGGGAAAAGGAAATTTATGTGATCCTCTTGACAATTTTAGGAGTGTAAAAGTACCACAGGGTATGTCAAGGACACACAAAGGTATACAGAACTCTTTAGAAGAAGAACAGGAAAAGAAAATATCTTCTCTTAAAATCACAGAAAGCCCAAATAAAAGAGAAGTATTGAAAGCATTAAGGAACACAGTAAGGACTATAGGAAGCGTTCCCATTTCAAGAGGAAAATAGGAAAAACACCTCAAGAAAAATGAAAATGCAACCGCATTCCTTTTCTTCAAAAGAACTGAATTTATTTCAAAACTTCCATCCTTCCAAAATCATTGATAAAAGGATATGCGAAGAAGCATTTTTAAAGCCTTTTATATTGCTCCAAAGACAATACAGGAAAAACACATATGTTTGATGGAGTTGATTTGGGACTATGGTAAGGGTAAAGGCTTTTCCAAACCCTCCATGTTACTCCTGTTTGGGAAAGACTCACAGGTTGAGATGAATAATCATTACAAGATAAATATTATTGCCCAATTCATGTACGCTATAATATACATACAGTGGCTATAGATCTAGCTATTTTAAAGGATTCAGGATTGAAGACCAGGAATACACATTAGCTACCCTTCTTGATTATGGGCTTGTCACATAAATTAGGCACATTTCCAAATTTATGACCCAACCCATGGGAAAATGTTTCATGAAGTTCTGGCAGCCTTAAGAGATATAGAATGGGAACATGATGAACATGATATCCTTATAAAATATTATGTAAAAATAAAGAGTACCACCAAATGGTTAAAATTTGAATCCAGACCAGCACAAACTTGGTTTTGGATTTCCCCAATCAGAGGAAGGTTTCAATTATCCAAAAAATCCACAGGTTGGAATCCACCAATAGTTTGGAAAAACAGTTGAATTTATACATTACTAAAAATGAGCATGTTTATACCAGAAGATCCAAATTTCATCTTACTGCAACCACTAAGATGAAATTCATCTTCACAAAACAAAAAGGAGCAATTTGTCAAGATATGAGACAAATTTGAAGGAACTCAAGGAAAGCTTAAACAGGAAGATGAACGGATGAAAGGACAATACATATGATCCCAATTATACAGAGGATGAGATGATGAGAAATGGAAGCACAAGAAGACATAAATAGGCTCCAGGATTAAAAAAAAGGGAAAGATTGAAGAAAAAAAGGATAGAATGGAAGAAATAATTTAAGGAACAGAACAAAGGAAATTCAAGGGCAAACAGAAAGGAGTAAAACCGGAAGACAAACAAGTAAATGGACAAAGCACAAGGTAGAAGACAACACGAAAACATCAGAAGAAAAATCAAGAATTACTGTAGCATAGGTTACTGTAGCAACTTTTTAGGGTACTATAGCACTTTTTAGGTTACTGTGTTTACTGTAGCAGTAGGTCACTGTAGCAGTAATTATAACACTTTTTACTGTTTTTTTGAAAAAAATTTCTCTATATAAACCGAGCAAAATTCAGAATTAGACCCTAAGGATCCTAAGGATAATCATATACATTTCAAGTATTTACTCTTCTTTAACAGTCTTGCAATCATTTTTTTTTTCCTGAATATCTTTAATAGAGCTTTCTTAGCCGGGATTTTAAAAATTGTAAAAGGGCTAAAAGAATCTTTGCAAAGTATTGGTCGCTTGGTGAAGGATTTTTTCAGCCCTTTTATAAAATTTTTAAAAATCTCGGCTAAGAAAGCTCTATTAAAGGTAGTTTCAGGGGAAAAAAATGATTGTAAGACTATTGAAGGAGAGTAAATACCTGAAATGATATATGAATATCCTTGGGATTAATTTTGGTTTTCTCTTGCATATTTTCAGGATTTCCTGATTGCAACCGATGAATACCAATTCCATAGCCAAAGAGCCTGTAAAATCAGATAAATCAAATAATTTAAAAAATTAATAACAGCACTCAAGTTTTTATCACTCCCTGATGAAAGTCACATGAATTCAAATACAAATTAGAAAGAACATAATGAGTCCTTTTTGTTTTTTTCCAAGATTTTTTAAGTCATTAAAATCAAAGATATCATCATTTCTCCATGAAATAAAATTACCATGCTCCTTGTAATCAAAAGATCATGGCCTTCTGATTGGGTAAAAACCAAGAACATTTTGGTAGAAATCCATGATTTCTCAACTGATCTACAAACGAAAGAGTGATTCAACGATTTAAGCTTCAATGGATTTTAAGAGCTTCCTGCCTGTTTTTATCATACTAGTTAGCAAAATAGAATAAAATCAAATCGAATTTCACAACTTAGAATTTGTGGAGAGTATGTATATATAATTAGTCACCTCTTGATGAAATAGCAAGACATTCAATTTTGTTATGTTAAGCTGCAATTTAATTAATGATGCGTAAAATTTTAATTTAACAATTGATGTCAATAATTAAATGACATAAGATTTTAAGAAAAATTGCCTTGTAAGGCCAATTTTTCAAATTATTTGCATAATTTTTTGGTGATTAGGGCTCCAAAATTTAAATAATAAGCTGAGAAAACCAAATCATTAAATTATGTATGTGTAACGTAAAAATTATTTGCCATATCTAACAATACCCGAATTTGGGGTGGAAGAGTGTAGAATTTCATATTAAAGGTAAATCCTACATTATTAATGACATGATGGTACATATCTTTTGGCTCTCAATAAGCCAGCTATTTGAAAATGATAAATAAAAAATAATGAATGTTTTTACAGTCTCATCACAGCATCATATCGCTACTAATACAAAATTAAATTAATTATAAAAAATAAGTGGAAATAATTTTAAGAGGTTCGATCATTATTAGAAAAAATCTAAACCGAATTGTAACCACCATAGAATTTTTCCTAATTCATTCGTACAATTTAATGGGTAAAGTTGAAGATAATATTTTTGGTATTTTTATAAGGGTAAATAAAGAAAATGGTACCTAAACTTTTTAACAAAAGAACAATCAGGTACATGAAGTTTGTTTTGAATAATTTGGTACATAAACAAAGTTTTTTGTGAGATTTTTCATATTTGAAGTTTGGTTTTGACAATTTTGGTACTTAAATAAAGTTTTCATTCACTTTTTTTATACATGAAGCAAGTGAAATAAGGTATGAAAGAAGATTATGAAAAATTGTTAGGTGCCAAAATTATCAAATACTATGTCTAAATAACTTTTTAAATCAAATATTATTTTTTGGAACTTCATGTGAATAGTATCATTAAATCAATTATTTGACCATTAAAAATATATAATAATTAATATATTAATAATTATAATTGTGTGAGTATAATTGGATATGAATTCAAGTAGTTAAATAATCAAGGCATCACAGAATTTTCTTTAGCTCTTATTTTCAAATTATGAACATATAAAAAATATTTATATCTATATAATTAAGAAAGAAATACATCTATGCTATCTTTAGTGTATATAGTAATAACCTCCTTTTTAAAAAAAATAACCACTTCCTTCTTTTTTTAATTATATTATGAATGAATTTCCAATTCTGATAGAATCACTCCCTCCTTTTCTTCTTATTTTTATTTTTATTTTTTGAGAATGTCGAAATTGGTAATTGAAGTTTTCGTGAAAATTTAATTTGGTAAATAAAGTTTGAAATTGCTAATTTAATATCCTATTAAACTTTTCGTGACTATTTTACTTCCTCACCTAATGAGCATCGTTTATTCTGTTAATTAACATGGAAGAGATAATCTATCAGTATTAGATATTATTTGAAAAGATAGTAAAAATTCAATGATAGATCATCTTTTTCACGTTAGTAAATAGAACTAACAATGAGTTAGTTTTATTGCATATATAGTTGTGAAAAGTTTGATTAGATATTTTAATTTGCCACTATAAAGTTGAACTATTAATTTAAATTTCCATGCAACGTTCAAGTACCAAATTTAACATTCGCTCTTTTTTTTTCTCCTCAAAGGCTTACATTAGAATTTTGAATAAGAAAAATAGAGAGATCATACTATATGTGAGATATTTTCTATTTAAACCAAAACTTTATAGAGACTTTTCATAGTGAGACATTTTAATATTTTATTTTACATTAGAGAATTTATGAATTTTTTATAATTTGATTTTATTAAATGGCAGTGTTGGTTAGTGTATTTATATATCACAAGCTCCAAATTCTTTAATAGCTTGCTCACCTCGTCGTATGGAATAAAAGAGGGATCCAATTACGATTTCCTAGGAATATAATATAGTTATAATGACTATTACATATTTATTACAATGTTTAGTTAGTTTAAAACATAGAAAAGTAAATATTATAATAAAAGTAAAATATCTATTATGTCTTATTGTCTTTATTATGGAGAAATGATGATTATATAGGAGATATTTTCAAGATAGGAGTAAGTCATGACAAAGATTGAAAATATACATTGAACAGAAATTCATGTGTGTGGGAACATAATAAATTGCTATTCATTATTTTATGTAATAGCAAATATCAATTCATGATAAATTATTATTCAATGTTTTATGCAACTAAATGTTTATTGCTAATTCTAATAGACTGGACTTGAATAGATGATGAGCACGTAAAACAGAACACAGTTATTAGAATCTTAAGATTAGGCCTAGCATATTAATTCAAGTGTAGTTGATGAGTGAGAGTGAGAGAGAAAGAGAGAGTGTGTATATGTCTAAGCAACATTACCATCCATGTGGAAGGGCAAAGATTATTTATAGACGATTGACTTCCAATGGTTGAGTGTGCCATAGCATCATGGGAGAGTGGATGAATAAGCAATTAGTGACAACTATGATCGATGTGGTACGAACCCACTAATCTGTGTTCACATAAGTCGAACCCAAACAAGAAGAGTATGCTGAATGATAATGAGCCCTGACCAAGTGCTGCAGGAGTTGTCGATACATCGAGTCAAGATGAAAGATGTCCTAATGAGACTTCAGGTTGTTACTAATATGGACTGAGTTTTGGCCCAATGGGTTGGCCTAAGTGACTAATGGGCTGGATTCAGCTTAGGAAGCCCTTAGTCCATATTAGACCATCAGTGTTATAATAGTGGTTTTATGCAAAAGGGAAAGGAAATGAATAGTTGTTCCTCTCATGTATGACATGTAAGATGATATACTATATACTTCATCAAATATCTTAAATGATATAATTGAATCTCATAGGTATACTATGTATTTAGGCAACTTAAATCCATGATGATCCACCTCCATAATGGCTAAAAAATTCCAACTCAATTTAATTAATGATAGAAATTGTCAAGAAATTAAACTTCAATGCAATTTGTAAATAAGTGTTTTAGCTTATATTTAATTAATATTAGAATTATACTATTAACATTTGGGATAATGTAACAACCGGTACCTAAATTTGACAAAAAAAAATGCATTTATTTATCTAAACTTTTAAATTAATCAATTTAGTATCTATATTAAGATTAATCAATTTAATATCTCAAAGAACTTTGGCACACGTTAATAATACCTACATCAAGTTTTTTCAAGTATTAAATTGATCGATTTCAAATTTTAGGTACTGATTGCATATTTTGCCAAAATTTAGATATCATTTGTAATGTAAATTACATGAACATTTTTTTCCGAATGAAAATAGGGTATGCAATAAGTATGAAGTTCATACATAGTCCGTCTAAGTGTTTCCGAAGTTAAAAGGCGATTTTGCTTTAACTCAAATTTCATTTTGTTCTGCATTGCCAGAGAGAAATGAGAAAACTCAAATGATCACTTTGGTGCTTACTTCAATTCAATCCATGGTCTATCCCTTGAAGAGAATATGGCCATTCCACTCATAAACAACAAACTTATGCACCGGAAAATCAACTCGACAGCAAATGGACTCTTCTGGTTATCACTCAAAGTTCACAAAGTATAGCCTGACATTATTCTGCATCAAGAATGCAATTTTACTAATCAATGATTTCAGAACTTGCCTTTCTTAAACAGAGTACTCTGATCAATCCCTTTATGGATTACCAAACATGCCAAAACTAGCATCTAAACAATGCATTCAAGTCCTATGAGCTTCCATTCAGTAGTTATGGTAACTTTCCCAATTTGCACTTCCCTTTTTCCTTGTATGTTGGTTTTCTTACCCCTAAATTTTCAGGCACATTCTCTATATGGTTTTCTTTTGGCTTTGGTCACCATATGTTCACTTAGGGACATAAATTTTTTATTTTATTTTATTATTTTTTATTTTGAGGTGTATAAAAATGTCCCAGCTGTGGATACTGACATAAGCTTCAAAGAACTTCAGACAGCAGCAGTACAAGTGGCCAATGTTTCATTCATGCATATCCATGGAACATCAGCTGCTGAAGAAGCAGTGATGCTTGCTTGCAGTGATCGCTATCCATGTGGAGGATTGTCTTTAGAGGACATAGAACTTGTGACATACTATGGGGGAATGACAAGATCTTTCTGTTGGCAGGCCTATGGCTCAAGCTATGATCTAGTATACCGTCCTCCTTTCTTCTCAAGCAATGATAGCTTAATCCAGCAGGAAAACTCATCTGCGATGGCTCTGTATTCTTTCTGATTGAGAAGGCTTCGAGTTGTTGTGGAATTCTCTAACTATACCGGTTGACAAATCATTTTTTGGGTCTTAAGATGCATGACGACCCTTAGCTAGAATACCCAACACATACAGTTCTTGGAGTCTGCATTGTACAGAACAGGCTTATCGAGAAAGCAGAACAGCAAGCTTCAATTGATCAAGTAAGGAGAGCATTCAGATGTGCATATTACAAAATGTATCCTATAACGGACAATTGTTCAATCAATTAATCTATAAAGGGTGTGGATATGGACCAATTTTTCTTGTGCAGTTGAAATTATTCTCCTACTCATAAACCTTTGCCCACATTTATATAGTCAGATACAAAATTATTTGTTTGTTGAAATGGTAATTCAAGTAATAGATCTTTCAGCTCCTTATAGCCATGGTGGAAATAGGACTTTCACCTTTATCGGAGCACTCATGAAGGAGATGATCTTTACATGGAAATGAAGAATCTAAAGTAATTAATGAAGATAATATTGCAAAATCAAAAGTAGTTTCACTCTATTGTCAGGTGAATGAACCTCCTGGAGCTCACATACAACATCTAACCTCAGTGCTGTTCCAAGTTTCTTAAACCTCTGTTGCCTGATTTTTTTTTTTTTTTTTTTTAATAACTTACATTTTTTCCAAATGTATCTTTGATTGGAGATATATAATTCTATGACACTGTTTGAGTTTAGAATTGGAAATGGTGCTTTTGATGAGACAACATCCAACAACCAGACATTTAGCTTCCTCTAGATTCCTGAGTGTTTGCCTTTAAGGTTCTTCCTATGATGGCCGTACATTCTCCTAAATTTGGCATTCTCCAGGATGCTTCTTGACTATTTTGGGTCTTGTTTGGAAAAGGTAGGCCACTCAAAGTGGAAAAGTTGAGAAAAAAGAAAAGGTCAAAAACTGGAATAGATGTAGAAGATTTGAAAAAATGAATAAATAAATAAATACAAAGGTGGCAAAAATTGGAGGACCATCTTTATACTCAAGTATGGATTTCTATTTCATCCCTTAATGGTGGTTAGAAATTTATGGATTACGATTCATGGATTTATTAATTTGCGATAATTAGTTGAAATCCCTACTCTGGCCAGCTATAACTAGTAATTTCTTAATAAATGATTCTAAGCAAAAACCATCTATGAATATATCTTAATGAATTGGGGACGATGAAAATGTCTTAATAGATTATTTGGGACAAAAAAATCATCCAATTTGGATCTAAAAGTTTTATGAGTAAGTGGATTGTTATGTCATGAGTCATCTCCAAAATGGCCAAAAATACCAATGGCATTGTATGCTAGTATCATTTTTTGGGTCTCTCAAGTGAGAGATCCTAGGTTAGAATCCCTCCTCCACTTAAAATGGTTGAAAAAGATGTCATCTCCAAAATAGTAATATGAGGTTTTAGGTTACTAGCCAATATTCTTATTCCTCGATGGCAAACAATAAGGAATATCTTTATAAGTGATTCGGAGAGATAAATATTTGATTTTGGTCCTGAAAAGTAGTAGAACATGAGAAAAATCACAATTATAGAGTTTTTTTTCCTCGTATTTTTTAATCATCACATGAAAAAACTCGCAATTGTAGAGTTTGTTTTTTTTTTTTTTTCCAATCTCGTGTTTTTTAATTATCATCTAAATGTAGACTACATTTATAACTTGCAACTTTTGGGTTTTAGGGCTCAAAGCCACTAGCAAAAATTCTCAACAATTGATGGGAATAGTAATAAACTTTTTAATAAAACATTCAAGTCAAAATCCATTCAAGTTAGCTATCAAGAACCTAATGTTTATGAATTATTTCTATCATAGCCAATACAATGCCATTTTTCCTGAATTATAGTTCATAGATTTTGGGTTCTCCTATTATTATTATTATTTAAAGTTCTCATTTGTGGGTGGAAAATAGTCTATTGGATTCGTGTCTTGAAAAACCCGCAAGTATAAATTTCTTATATCATAGGCCAAAAATGGCCAGCTTAGGTTTTGGGTTCCAATGGATCCCAATCAAAATTATACTACTGTGTGGGAGCTAAATAGAGATGCCTTAATAGACTATAATACATTGTTTTGAAACCTAAAAAACTTAGTATAAATTTTATGGATCATTCCTAAAAGATGGCAGATTTTCATAAGTCGTGGATTTAGGTTTTTGATATCATTCGCCAAAATCTATACTCTAAATTGGGAAATGGTCGATAGCAACATGACCAATGATTTATGGACTTTTTCTATCGTCAGGAAAAAAAAAGAAAAAGAATCAATGATTTTATGATTTTTTTTCTTTTAAGTTTTCAAGGTCATTTTGTGATTTTCTATTTTTTTTTAATGGTGAACACGAGATATCATTATATAATTTTGGTGTAATACATATGGATCGGTTTTTCCAAAAATTCATTTATTCTTATGTAGTATTTTATAATTTTTATTAAAAAAATCACCAATTTAAAAAAGTTGCAAACAGTGGATTTTGAATTTTTTGAGGACATCCTATGAAATTCTCTTTTTTTTTTTTCGTTTGTTTGTTTGTTTGTTTTTTTTTAAGGAGATAAGTTGGTAAAGCTTTATTTCCCCCATGAAAATCCCCCTTTTTTTTCCCCAGAAGAAATCAAGCAATGAGGTATTATAAATTTATAAGATGATTTTGAAACAAAAATTAACTAGTCTAGAATCTAAAAAATTTGCAGTTAGTGGTTTCTCAATTTTCAAAAAAAAAATAATAATAACTTATCAAATTCGAAGATATTTTATGAAATTAAAACAAACATTACTCTTAAAATATTTGAAATCTTTGTTCCAAAAATTTAGCTCGACTCATTGGATTAAGGAAAAAAATAATTACTTTTTCTAAAAAAAAATTACATAAATCCCGCAACATGAAAAATAATTCAAAAAATAGGTAATTTGAACACATCTAATCAAAAGAGGAGATTGTAAGTGGCTGAATTTATCTCTTCAAGAGACGGGATTAGTGTAAATACAGAATCAATAGGGATGAGGTTAGGGCTGTGAACGAGTCGAATCGAGTCGATAAAGTACCAATCTCGAACTCAACTCGAATAAAAAACTTAAAGCTCGAACTCGAACTTGAAATCGAACTTGATTGAGCTTTGATTTTTAAGCTCGAAGTTGACTCAGTTTAATACTCAATAAACTCGAACTCGACTCGATTAAGCTTGATTATTCTTTTAAATATTGATTTAATTTTAAAAAGTATTTGATACTCGATAAACTTAAGTTTGACTCGACTCGGTTTAATACATACTTAAGCTCATAAGCTCTTCGAGCCGAGTATTTTAAAGCTTAAACTCGAACTTCGTACCTACTCAAGTAACTCAAATTCAAGCTAGACTCAATTGCAAGTAAGTCGAATTCGAGCTTTCATCGAGTCGAGCTCGAATAACTCTCGAATTATCTTTCACTTACAATTTTAGATGACGTTGATTTTATAATACTAAACTCGTCTTTTTAAAAAAAATGAGTTTAACTTGTCTAAAATTGGGATCCGATCATATTTTTATAATTTTTTTAAAATATCAATCTTAATTTCCTTTTCCTGCTATGTCTGTGGGTATAAAAATAAACTAAAATAAAATGGATTTATATTTATATTGTGGCGGGAGTTTGTAACAAGTGTAGTAGCACTCTTCCGATAGGAAAGGAAAAAATGGCCGTTAGGACCCTCTCCTCCCAAGCTAAAACCCTAACTTTTCCCTCCCTCTTCTTCTTCTTCATCTCCAAATCACACTCTCGCTCTCTTTTCTCTCCCTCCTCCTCGTGCCAAGACCTTCCCTTCCCCCACCTCGTTAACGACATCTCCCGTGTCTTAAGCGACCACCGGAACCCTCACCACGACTTACAAACCTCCCTCACACCTTACATCGCCCACATATCCACAACCCTCGTGGAACACGTTCTCAAACGTTGCAAAAACCTCGGCTTCTCCGCTCATCGGTTCTTCCTATGGGCGAAGACCCTCCCCGGTTTCGTACCCAGTAAGGAAAGCTACCACATTTTGGTGGATATCCTAGGAAGTAGCAGGCAGTTCGCTCTGTTATGGGATTTCATCAGGGAGGTCAAAGAGGAAGGTCGTTTCGAGTTGAGTCCGGAACTGTTTTGGATTGTTTTTAGGGCTTATGCGAGAGCTGGACTGCCTAGCGATGCTATAAGGGCTTTTAATAGGATGGTTGAGTTTGGTGTTGAGCCTTGTTTGAAGGATTTCGATGCGGTTTTGTATGTTTTATGTAAAAGGAAGCATATGAAGCATGCCCAGGAATTTTTTGATAAATATAAGGTTGGGTTCGGGCCGAGTGTGAAGAGTTATAGCATTATGATTAGAGGGTGGGGAGATGTTGGTGGTGTGAGTGAAGCGCGCAAAATGTTCGATGAAATGTCCGAGAGAGGATATGATTTGGATGTTGCAGCGTATAATAGTTTTTTAGAGGCTTTGTGTAAGGGAGGGAAGGTGGATGAGGCATATGGGGTTTTTCAGGGAATGGGTTCTAAAGGGGTTGCTCCGGATGCTTCAAGTCACTCTACCTTCATTCGAGCATATTGTGATGCAAATGATTTGCATTCTGCTTTTAGGGTGCTCGATAGAATGAGGAGATATGATCTTGTGCCGAATGTTTTCACTTACAACTGTTTGATAAAGAAGCTTTGTAAGAATGATAAGGTTGTAGAGGCTTACCAGTTGTTAGATGAGATGATTGAGAGGGGGGTTACACCAGATGCGTGGAGTTACAATGCAATTCTGGCTTATCATTGTGATCATGCAGAAGTTAATCAGGCTACAAGATTATTATCTAGAATGCAGAAAGAGAATTGTATGCCTGACCGGCATAGTTATAACATGGTACTCAAGTTATTGATTCGGGTGGGAAGGTTTGATAGGGTGGAAGAAGTTTGGAACCATATGGGTGAGGTTGGATTTTATCCTTCAGTTTCAACTTATTCTGTCATGGTTCATGGTTTTTGCAAGAAGAAAGGTAAGTTGGAAGAAGCTTGTAGATACTTTGAGATGATGATAGATGAGGGAATTCCTCCATATGTCACCACTGTTGAAATGTTGAGGAACCGATCAATAGGTTTGGGATTCTTGGATTCTATAGAGGTTCTCGCAGGTAAGATGGATCGTAGCACTTCTTGCACAGTAAAAGATTTAGCAACCGTGATGAGAGGAAACAGGTTACCTAGGGGAGAGAGGAGGGAAGAATCAGAGTTTGAAAGTGAGTAAATTAAACCAGAACAGAACATCTGGGACTGATAAATAATTTTCCCAACATATATTGAAATCAGGACAAGACCCAGAAAGAATTCATATTGACAAAGATCACAGTGGCAAAGGAGAAAGGTACATGGATGATTACTGAGGCAATGTAATAAAAAGAGAACATCTGCTTTTTTTTTATTTTATATTCTCATATATATACAATATCAATTGTGCTGCTCATTCATAGGTTTCTTGAAATGGTAATATCTGGTATGAATAACTTTCTAGGTCATTATCACCTATTTTTTTTATGGAGATGTGTCAATTTTTGGATTAGATCTTTGGATCCCCATTTCTTTTGATGTAATTTTATCAGATAAATGTGTCAATTTTTGGATTAGATCTTTGGATCCCCATTTCTTTTGATGTAATTTTATCAGTATTATAGGTACTTGTATCAATGTGCTTCAATAAATAAAATAAAAATAAAAGGAACTCTTAAGGAGTATCATAGTTTTTTGTTTGTGGCATGCAGCCATTTAACACCTGCTACCTTGGCACGCATTAACAGCATACACATGAGTTGAGTATGGTGTGTGTGATGTTGGTGACCATGACCACTAACAATTTTCCAATTGTCATATCAGTGGCTTATTGTTGGGATTGTGCCAAGGTACCAGTAATGCCCTTTTTATTTGTTGCTATAGTTGGTGGAGACATGTCCTTATTACTGTCTGACCGAAGATTTGAGATTTGCAAATTGGTGGTTTGTTAATGTTCTTGATTAAAAGCAGTTGACTTGTATCATAATGGTTAAAGTTTGAGTTGTTCAGGGCTTTTTAGTAGCTGATTGCTACATTTTGAGTTGTCTGATAAAAGAGAAAGTGAGTGAAGTAACCAGAAAAGAGAAGGCTTGACATCTATCTAGGTTAAGTTATGAGTTTTACAGGTTTCAGCAGCTTTACCCTTTAGCTGTTACTGCATATTCTCCCCTCATGGTACTAACAGTTATAGCTTAAATCTGACTTGGCTGACAAGATATATATATACCATGTAAGCACTATCTGAGAATTACAATGCATGAAAGTAACTTCAAACCTTTTTGCTAATGGTTTTGTCTTTTAATGGTTCTTTCTTTCCTCTTTTTTTTTTTTTTAAATTGCCTCCAGCTTTTTAGGTATTTGACTATGCCTTTAAGGTTGCTTGCTGTTTCCCTAGAAGAAAAACAGATTGTCATTACCTTCTGGAAATACTTATCTGGTCCAAGGCGATGTAAATCAACCCTCACACTCTGCAGGTATCACCATCCATTATGTAGATTGCCCAAAATCATTTGAAAATTGAAAGATTAATTTTCTTCAACCATAATTTTTTTTATCATAGTCTTTAACTGAAAAATAAGAGCAGCTTTCTGACAGTATTATCACCACAGACGATGCTGAAATCCAGGAAAGTGCTAATAATGTGCGTGGCTTTACTTCTGTTGTGTTAGCCTAATCACCTTACTGTAGGGGGGAGGCATGATTGACTAGTTGCAGCACCAATGGTGGTCTCATGCATCCCATACAAGTGCGTTGAAATGTTAATATGGCATCATCCATTTGATTGTACTGCATAAAACTCAAAATTATAAATATAAGAGTGATGCTTTCTTGGCTACGTGCCAAAGCTTCCAAATGAATGCAGACACTAGTGTTGCTGCATATTCCGCAATATACAGCCACGTGAAACAATAAGACACATAAATGTGCTGGAACTCACAGACTAGAAGCACCAAACACATGTTGTTCTTCACTTCAAAGGCTATGCCATTAAATATCTGTACTCAGATAATAGAATATTGTGGCTGCCATTATACTGATAATGCAGTCAAACTTGGTGATCCCCCTTGAAGATTTTGTAACAACAAGGATCTGCTTCAGTGCTTAATCATCTGATTGAAGCTGGGATTGTAACATGTTGTCAATTCTAGAGCATGAATCAGCCATATCAGCTACGAGCGGAGCCACGGGAGAGAGTCACGGTTGCATATCTCGATCATGGAACCATCAGGGTCATGGAAGAAAAGTTGATCCACATGGATGCCTCCTTCCTCAACCCTTGCTCGTACATAAGGGATTGCCATATCATTCAGCTGTTCTCCAATGTTTCCATGCTCTTGCACTAGACATGGAAATTAATGCTTATATTAGTGCATTGCTAGAGGAAAAATTTGATATTTAAGGCATTGTCGAGTTGCATTAGTATTTAGTCAAGCACATCTCTTAAAAATTTTCAATTAGGATACATTAGTGAGTTGATCTTTCACACTAGTATAATTTTTTATTAATTCTTAAAGTTAATTTACTGCCTATTAAACTAATAAAATAATAAATGTATTGGGAAACTTCATATCAACTGATAAATCTATCTCAAAAAATAATTACGAGTGTATATTTAGCTAAAAGATTGATATAATATTGCATTAAAGGAAAAGTTTCCAATGTTTTCAAAAGAGTAGTATTTTAGAAATATCGAATAATACTATAACTTTTTTAATCTCCATTGGTATTACTGTAATTAATTAATATATGGAAGCTTGATAATTAGACTTCTTGTGGGGGTATTCATGGGATTTTAGTTTCATCGAGTTGGTTTCTTTTTGTACTAATTTTTCAGAATTGAAGAGGCTACAAATAGGGATGTAAACGGGGCTGGTTTGGGACGGGTCATTCAGTCCCAGAACCTGATCCGAACCCGGCCCGATTTAAGGAAACCAATACTACTTATTGTACATACTGGGAAAAATAATTAAAAAAAAAAAAAAAATTAATCAATTATCCTTACTCACGAGAATAAATAGACTTATTTTTATCATATCATGTGACTCAATACATGAAAAACAAAATGATTATATGAGAATCATTATTCAACTAATGAATAAGTAGATTCCTTAAATTAAAATTTAATTTTTTTTAATTATACCAGGTCGGGTTTTTCCAATGGGTTATGAGTACAACCCAAAACCCGATCCTAAACCCTATAAGGTTTGATCTTATAAGGTTTTTAGCGGGGTGGGTAGGCGAATATCTTATAACGATCCGCTCCGGTTGCATCCCTAGCTAGGAATCTTTTCAATGATGGTTAATTTTATATAATCAATTGAAGAGGCATGATCTAAGTACTTTCTTTTTCCCTTAAGTAACCATTTATGGTTATTGAATTTAATATAATTTGGGAATGTATGGCATTTGTCACTTAAATAAAACAAACAAATAAAGAAGTTTCAGAAATGACGAAAATACATCAAAAGACAATAATCAAAGCAAAGGAGCCATAAGGAGTGCTTTTTACAAATGATATCATCAATTATGTACTTCAGGCAGATTACATATATCTTGTGAATTTTCCTTTATTTTTTTTAAAAAAAGATAAGTTAGGTAAATAAAAGTAGTATCATCTTCTGTTTATTTTTCTTTATTATGGGTATATTGGGGGAGGAACTGATTCCATAAAAATATTTGGCAATTTATTGGTGAATTATAATTCGGTTGAATTCCTGAATTTTCAATATTGTCAACAATAAATATCTGGAAATATACCCCTAAGCATAATGGGCAAAATTTTCATGGTTTCCTGGAAAGCTTTTGACTTTTCCATCAATGAGACTATTCTAACCATTAAAATAAATATAGTAATTGGAATATTAATTATTTTAGTGGTTCGATTATGGTTGGATATAGCATGAACCGTTAAATAATAATGCGACTGGTTACGTCGAAATTAATGAAGGAATCATAAAATTTCTCTAATTTTCTGTATTTTTTTATAAAATTGGTTTTGTAAAGTATTAAAAAGTTTAAATTAATGCATAATCATGATTGGAATGTAATGGTTGGATGATGGGATTGAACTGTTTTGTTGTTAGACCCGGCTTTTTTTATATCAAAGAGGATTAAAAAAAAAGAAAGAAAGAAAAAGGTAACAACTCATCAAAAAATATTGGTTACTTGGTGAAGGATTCTTTAACCCTTTTATATAATTTTTAACGGTCTCGCCTGAGAACGCTCTATTAAAGATAGTTTTAGGGAAAAAAAATGATTGCAGGACTATTGAAAGAGAATAAATACTTGAAATGATATATGATTATCCTTGGGATTAATTTCGGTTTTCTTCTGCATATTTTGAGGATTTTCTGATGGCAACAGATGAATGCCAATTCCATAGCCAAAGAGCCTATCAAAAACATATAAATAAAATCATTTCAAAAAATAATAAAAACATCTAAGTTTTTATCACTCCCAGATGAAAATCACATAAATTCAAATGCAAACTAGAAAGAACATAATAAGTCCTCTTTGTTTTTCCTAAGATTTTTTAAGTCATTAAAAGGAAAGGTTTGTTTATTTCTTCATGAAATAAAATTACCATGCTCCTTGGAAATCAAACGATCCAGGCCTTCTGATTAGGTAAAAACCAAGAACATTTTGGTAGAATTCCATGGACTTCTCAATGATACAAACCAAAAGAGATGTGATTCAATGATTTAAGCTTTAATGGGTGTTGAGAGCTTTTCCATTTTTTTATCTTACTAGTTAGCAAAATCAAATCAAATTGAATTTCACAAGTTAGAATTTGTGGAGAGTATGTATATATAATTAGTCATCTACTGATGTGGCAAGACAAATTCAATTTTGTTTTGTTAAGCTGGAATTTAATTAATGATGGGTAAATTTTCAATTTAGCAATTGGTCTCAATAATTAAATGACATAAGATATTAGGACAAATTGCCATGTAAGGCCAATTTTTCAAATTATTTGCATAATTTTATGGTGACTAGGGTGGTTAAAAATTTGAATTATAAGCCAAGAAACCAAGTCATTAATTATGTATGCGTAATGTGAAAATTATTTGCCATATCTAAAAATAACCCGAATTTGGGATGGAAGAGTGTAGAATTTCATGTGGAAGGTAAATCATGTATTACTAATGACATGATGGTACATATATTTTGGTTCTCATACGGCAACTATTTGAAAATCATAATAATATTGCATATGTATATGATCTCATCAGGGATCATACCGCTATTAATATAAATTAAATTAATTATGAAAAAATAATTGCAAAAAACTTTTAGAGGTTCGATCATAATCGGAAAAAATATAAACTGTTTATTTATGTGATGAGACCCGTCCAGTTGTAACCGACATGGGATCGAGACTAGGACTGTAAAATTTCCCTAATCTAGTCATACAATTTAATGGGTAAAGTTGAAGATAATTAGTTTTGGTATTTTAATAAATGCAATAATTTATCAGCAAAGATAATACAACATCTAATTATAAGAAATCATTTAATAATAAATTATTATTATTATTTTCTGAACTTTAAGTCATTTTGTAACTTTTATTAATCATTTTTTTTTGTTAATTATATTTTTCTACTTTATTACCCATAACCTTTTTCATTATTATCTTTATCCTTTCCTATTAAAAGTTTGTAATTTGATTTTTTATACAAGACATATGTTCTTTATACAAAAAATAAGCTCAATGAGGAGCTATCGCTTTTTCTCTTTTTTAAAAAAAAAAAAAAAAGGAGTTGTAACATTAGCATGCTTAATACAACAATTCTATTATTTCTTAACTCCTACACATTTGAATGCAATATGATTTAGGTATTGAAGTGGTCATGTAAGCCCCTAGATTTTTTGGTAAATATAAGTAAACCCATAATCGGAAGTCGAACCGGAACCCTAAAGTTAACCTAGTTCTATGTTTAGTTTAGTGAATCTAGATCCGGAAACCCCTTGTTCTTAATCCTAGACAAAGAAATTAAGATATTTTGGAAAATGGTTCTCAATAATATAGGAAAGTTTAAAAATATCATATTCGCAATTTTCTAGTGTCTTTCAGATCCAAACTGGATCAGTTTTTGAAAATCGTGTCTCGGTATATCGGATAGTAAAAATATTCCGACAACATCATTAAACTCGTAAAAATATAAGGTTTTAAAAAAAATCATTTTAGAAATTTTCGGTAACTAAAAATATCATAAATAGGTTGTTTACGCGTATTTTCTTTACTACCAGTATTTTTTAATTAGTTACTATTCATTACTATTCATTTATCTCTACTTTTTTTACTACCTATTCTTACAACCTATATACTTTTTTCTTACATTTTTCTTTTTCCATAAAAATTCTACACCACATATTACTAAACTTCTCTTACACTTTCTTCTAAAATTAATTTTTAATTACTATTTCTTTCATGTCATCAATTTTCTTTTCTTTTTCATTTATTTAATTAACTATAATTTATCTCCAACTTTTTCTATAAATATCCTCCTCCTCTTTCATTTCTTTCACACTTTATCTGCCCACAAATTCACTATCAAAACTCTCCAAAATTCTCCTCTCAAAACTCTCTCCAAATACTCTCTCAAATTCTTCTCTACATATTCCCAAAATCTCTCAAGTTCTTACCAACACCACAACTTTTCTTTACTACCATATATCCTTTAGGTAATAAACTTTCTTTATATTACTTCTACCATGCCATATAACTTCACATGACCATGATGTGACTTTCTTAAACTTATTGTTATAGAAGTTATACTATGTTCATGTATTGTTTTGTTCATGAATATCCATTTTTATATTTCAATTTTGTTATTATTGGTATTATTATTTGCTTAATCTAACTTCTATATAGTATTTATGTATATTATGTATAGATATTTCTTTAGAGCATATAAGCTTACTTGTTATTTATTTATTTCTATGCTTTGCAATATATTTTTTTATTTCATGCTATTATTAAGACTATTTTTTCTAATCTTAGACTTGTCCTAATTAAGTCAAAACAATTTTCTTTCTTTTCTTTTTGGGACTAGTCTATTTTTAGTCCGGGATGCCCTGTTGAAGCTAAGGTTTTCAATACTTGACTTTGCTATTATGCTCTTATTAAATTTATTTTATTTTATTTTGTTATTTTGATTATATTTCACATGACTACATATTCATGTTCATGCATGGGCATATTGATATTGTCTCAACAAAAATATCAAGAAAATATTTTTATGAACTCTTTTCAAATAAATTTTGGTTACTTAAAGAAAGAATTTTCATTAAAAGCTAAGAGTTTTACCTTCACAAACCTTTCCAAAAAATTTAAGTAAACTCATAACAAGTCTTAGCAATAATGGTACATTAGAGTTTCATCAAAGAATACATAAAGTAGAATTTTCACTTACTTTCTTTTCAAACCAATGAAATAAGAAAGTTTCTTTAATGTTACTAATTCTTCATTTAACAAAAATTTTCTTAAACTCATTTATAAAGTTTTCATCAACATACTAAGGTTAGATAAGTTTTACAAAATCATCAAAAATGAATATTTTTAAAGATGAATCTTACTTAGGAATAGAATTAGAAGAACACTATTGTTTTAAAATGGAACTAACTTTAGGAAAAACTAAGAACAAGTGAATTTTAAGAAAGTTTTATCACTACCAAAAACATTTAGAAACTACATGTTTAACTCCTAAAAATGAATTTATAGAAATAAAATTATCTTGGAAAAATATGAATTGTCTTCAAAAGATGGATAAAGTTAAAATAGGAAAATATTTACTTATAATAAATCCAAGAACTTTTCCAACAAAGCGAACCTAATAAATTCCAAAACATTACTTTTCCAACTTCTATAACATTTCGTTTTACAAAAATCATTGTTGGGACAAATTCACTAAATTCATGCTTATGATATGAGTTAATATATATATGTTCAAAAGATTTCCAACTATACAAATATTTATATTTTGGTACAAGAATTTTTGGATGAAGAAAAGCTTGGAAAATTGTGTTTTTGAAAATTGGAATTTCGTGATAATTTTTTATGTCACTATTCCGAGACACAAATGGATTATTTTGATAAAAATAACCTTAGAAATAGATAGATCTTTTCAAGTAGATAGGAATCGACATATAATATGCGAAATTCCGAGTTAAAATGAGCAAGTTATGGCCATTTTAAGTTGAAATTTCCATTCATGCGAATTTTGACGAATTCAATAAGATAGAATTAGAGAATTTGAGTAAATTTTGGATGAAATACTCATTTTGGGTACTTCTTTTGTTTAGGTGTCGAGGACTAAGATCTTCTCTTTCTTGAGGATTACCTTGACTCATAGAAGATCGCTATGAACGAGTGAGTTTCCTTTACGTTTATGTATTCGCGTATGTGCTTGTAGAATAGAGCACTAGATATTAGGAAAAGATAAAATTGATATGCATGCGGGTTATCATGAAAATTATGTATGTGAATTGTTATGTGTAATTAATGAATGATAAGTATATCGAAACCCGATCTGTGATTAATTCTATGTATATATTGCTATGTGTTCAATTATTGCTTGATCGCTTTAAATAAATTAATGCCGGATTGGATACCCCATAAATAAATTGCTCATGCATATCACTTAAAATATAATTTCGCATTTTTGCTACTACTCTCAGTGTGGGACTGGAAAGGTAAGCTACCTAGCTACATCTTGAGGATTTAGGATGTTCGGGGAATACGACCTCAAATTGTAGCCGAGTAAGATCGATCGCTTTGGGTAAGGAAAGCTCGGAGACTACTAGTACGATTTGTTGGAACTCCAAGACGAGCGTCACTTTTAAGGAGATCATTTGGGGCCCAGTTTAAATCATTCCCTAACTATCAATCGAGGGGTAAATCCATCATACATATGAAACCGGATAGTCGTATGTACTGTTTGATCATATGGTTGTTGCATTTCATATGTTAGTTTAATGAACTTGGTTGAATGCTTATTATAAGTACTTTTGCGTAATAAAATATCTCACTAAGCTAGTTATGCTCAATGTTGTCAGAACCGGACCGGGGTTTGACCCGAACAAGCTAAGGGGTCAGGGATCGAAGGGTCAGACCGGGGGTTGAACCGGGGTCACGAAAAAATAAAAATATAATGAATAATTTAATTATAAAATACCAATATATGTGTAATCACTCTATTAAATCTATATTTGGATCAAATTTATCAATTAATTATTAAAAAAATATGATTTAATGATTATATTTTATAAATTTATAATAAAGTATGAAAAATATTTAAATTTCTAATTTTTTATTTTTTATTTTTGAATCCGGGTCAACCGGTCTAGATCGACCGGTTCAATCAGGTTCAACCCGCTTTGACCCGGGTCAATCTGGGTCTCACGGTTCGTTCTAAAAACAAGTTTTAGATGAAACTCGGCTCGGCATTAGTACCGGTTCCGGTTAAACGGTCGAACAGGCCGGTCGGGCCGGTTTTGACAGCCATGGTTATGCTTATACCCCAATAGACTTTTGATATTACAGGATCGTTATTTTGTACCCGAGACCATCTTGATCATCGATTTAATCTTTATTTTGGAAAGCTTTTGGAGGAACTTGTTTTGAAGTCTTAGACTATATTTCCTTTCAATCTTTTAGCTTTTGTTAATCTTCGTATTAAGACTATGTTGCTATGGAAATTATCAGGGGAATGCCCTTAGAAGTTGTATTAAGTGTTATTTTCCATGTTCTGCCGCCAAAATCTTAAAATGAATTACTCCACCGGTCTCCCTTTGATGTGAATGTATGTCTTGTATCAATATGGAAGCTTTTGAGTGACTAAGGTAGTCATTCTTAAGTTTTAATATTGTGTGCCAGACTATTACGTTTATGGTAACTGTTGGGGCGTGACAGGCCACCTTGGATAACATTCCATCACAACACTTCTCGTGTTTTATTTTGTAGGTCCATTGTACATATAGAAGACAATCGTAGAACTTATTTTACCTTTTGCAAATTTGAACTAACATAGTTATAATTAATAATCTATAAAAATATATTGTCAAAATACCTATTGTTATAAAAAATTTTCTGAATGATTTTGATGATGAGGTGCAGTTCAGCATCCATTATAGTAAATTTACTTGTTTTTTTTTTTTTAATATAAGGTACTTATCATTTACCATTTTTATCTAGTTGTCCCTAATTTCAAAAGATACGCAATTGATTTGGAAAATAATCTGATAAAATGAAGTGAATTTTTGTTGAGCTACTCGATTTGTCCTAATGGAGCAATTCGAAATATTAACCAGAATCAGATATTTGCATCAATCTGTTAGAACGTGCAACCAACAAGTACCACGTCTGAATAACTTTATAAATCAAGTATTATTTTTTGGACCTTCCTTTATCATCAAATCAATTATTTTACCACTAAAATAAATATGGTAATTAATATATTAATTATCGTAATTTTGCAACTACTATTGTGTATGAATTTAAACAGTTAAATAATCTAAGCTATATAATTTTTCTAGTTCTTATTTTAAAATTGTGAAGATATATACAATGTTTATATCTATATAATTAAAGCAAGAAACACAACTTTGCTATCTTTAATGTTTTATTAATGACCTTTTTTGAAAAAAAAAAATCACTTTCTTCGTTTTTTAGTTTATATTATGAATGAATTTCTAGTTATGATAGAATCACTCCCTCTTTTTCTTTTCTTTTTTTTTTTTTTTGAAAATTTCAAAATTGATAATTGAAGTTCTCATGAAAATTTAATTTAGTAAATGAAGTTTGAAATTGATATTTAGAATTCTATTAAACTTTTCGTGACTATTTTTACTACTTCACTTAACGAACATCATTTATTTTATTAGTTAACATGGAAGAGACAATCTACTAGTGTTAGATATTATTTCAAGATAGTAAAAATTCAATGATAGACCATTTTTTTCACGTTAGTAAATAGTGCTAACAAGCAATGAGTTAGTTTGATAGCATATATTGAAATATCCTTACCCTTCACTTAAGTTAGAAATTGGATTTAGATAGATTAAAATGAAACAAGTGAAATAGATAATAAATTACGATTAGATAAATTAGTGAAATTAATTTAGTAAATATAATTAAGTTAAAATATGAGATTTGAAATTCGTAAACCTCAAATAGGTTGTTCGAAATGTTTAGTGGATCTTTAAAACCTAAACTTTAGCCTAACATCTCAAATTCTAAATCCCTACAAAATTTGAATCACTTGCTTTCTTAAAAATATCATATTTGAGACTAAGCTAAAGTTAAATATGAATTTGACAAAAACCAATCTCCTAAATCAATTTCTTATCTTAAGCTCTTTATTTCTAACCTATTGATCCTCAAATTATTTCTTAAATATTTCTAGAACTATAGATATTGATTTAAAAGTTCTAAACCCAATACGTTTGCTCTAAAATATCCTTAGCCTTTATATATATATATATATATATATTGTTTTTCCTTTTGACTTTTGTTGGCTGCCTTTTCTCTCTCTCCTTTCTTCCTTTTCCATTGTTTCTTTTTCCTCTCTTTCTCTTTCTCTTCTTTCTCAAAATTTAATCCGCAAATCTCAATTTTAACTAGAATATAGGGGAAATCAAATATAGAAAATAAGATAGAGGATGAAGATTATGCTAGATATAACTCCAAAAGCTTAGGAGAAGTGTTGGTAAAAAGAATCAAGAAGTTGGGTTTTTGCTCAAAAGATAAGTTTTGTTATTATCTTTGCTTTAATTCTTGTTATTGCAGGTAAATGTTGTATTAGGACTAGAAATATGTAAAACTTGTGATGATAATGGTAAATCAAGAATATATGGGCATGTTTGTTAAAAACCTATATATATGTAATTTATAGATTAGGTGTTTGATAGAATGTTTTAAGGAAATATGATGTAAATATGTATTTGTGAGTGTTTATAAGTTAAGATTACGCATGTTTATACCTTTAACAAGTTGTAGTTGCTGATATATGTTGGATTAAGTAATTAAAATTTGTGTAAAAAGATAAAAGAATTCATAACAGGGATTTCCCTATTCATCACAGCCCATGATCTCCTTAGAGTAAAATTATTTTTGGAAGGCAACAGCCTGATCACGACCATGACAAGGAACGTGGTCTCCTCTAATCACATTTTTCCTCTTGGTCACAGGCGTTATGAGACCCGTATCGACCATGACGGCCCCAAAATGGGCATGATGAAACAAACGATGGAGATCACATGCTTAGTAACGAGCGTGATGAAAGATGGTGACGACGATCACGTTCTCCATCACGGATGTGATCAGTCCCTGATACTATTCATAAATAAGAAAAGAAAAAGAAATAAATAAATAAATAAAAATAAAATGAAATGGATAATGATAGATGATATATTATCTTAGTTAATTTGTATAATTAAGAATGAGTCAAGATAATTTATGGATTAATAATTAATTAGAGTGTACATAGTTCTTGAGTATAAAATGAACCTAGTTGGTTAACTTAAGTTCAACTTGATCTAAATGAACTTAAATGAGTTAAGATGAATTAGATTGATTTAGTTTAATCACTTTGACTTAATAATTGAATTAATGATGGATTCTAATCATTTTGGCTAAGTTAAGATAATATAAGCTTAATATTTATAATTGGCTTAGAATAATGAATTGAGTCAAACCATAAATAAACATGGAGAATATGTTGTTTCAAATGTTAGTTTGATTTGAATATGTATGTTTTTAGAATGTAAATGATGTGATAATGCTTTTGTAATAAAATACTATAATCAATTGAAAAGAAATACTTTGACAGACAAAAGAGAACTATTTGTATTTAGGCGGGACGATATTCGCAGCCATAGCGGAGTTCCTATTTAGTGTCTAATCAAATAGAGTAATAAAACAAGTTTGAGATAAGTAGATATTTAATTAGATTTCTTATACAAGTTTAATTATTGAACAAATATTTTCTTCTAAGCTGATTCTTTGAGTTATCCTCTATAGGGACTCTCGTCAACCTTTTGATTCTGATTGGTTTTCAAATAGATAAGGTACATAGTAATTGCATGTTGAATGCTAAGATTGACATATTAAAATGAATTAAAGTTTAAAGACGACCTAAATATTTAGTGTTATTTTGTGCGTGTGCTGTTGAATCTGGTCCGGGGAGCAAACCTTGTTCAAGCGGATACAGTAGTTTAAGCACTTATGCCACCCCTTGTCATGGTGTCATGACATTTGTAGGTGGCTCAGCAGGTAGCCAATAGGGCAAACAGTATCGGTGTAATGTCTATCTTGATCGGTGAGAAGTAATATATTGGGGTTCACGTTTATGGGTCCGGTTGAACCCTTTTATATTATGGACTGAGATGGGTAGTATGTGTGTAACGGTTGTTCACCCTAGAGGATGCTGCTATTCTTTATTAGTTATATCATCTATGAGATATAGGTATTTGGATAATAAGTCAATTTTACTCTATATTTTTCATAGGATTTTGAGCTTAATTTGCTAAGAATTTCGACTAAAATCTACAAAAATCATTGTAGACACCCAATTTTTGCCCAATTAAAAAATAGGCTTAAGTTTACAATAAATTAATGTCATGTTGAGTTCATCAAAAATATAATAATAATATAATAATAATAATATAATAAAAAGAGAGAATATAGAAAATAGAAAAAAAAATAGAGGAATAATAAATACAATAAAGTAATTAAATGATAATAGTAATGTAAATAAAATATATATAAGAAAAAATTAATTAAATAATTATTTAAGCTCAATATAACATATTTTTATTAGCCTTAAGTAATATTGGTTTAGCTATATGACCAAGGCACAGGCCAACGGCCTAACGGTTTAAACCATGGACACAGGAGCAAGGGGACCCGAGTTCGATCCTAACCCAAGGCAGATTTTGCCTCCTTTTTGTTCAATTTTTTTTCCCAAAAGATACATCGGTTCATCCACTTTGAGACACCATTTGATCAATGAATCTTTGTGTTTTTTTTCGAATTAACTGTACAGACACAAACTAGGCATGGGATACATCACATCTGTACATATTTCATGTTTTTTCATTCCAAAAGGCATCTTAATTAAGGCATGAAAATTGGGGAAAAATTCAAATGAACATGTTTCTTCAAATTTCAAAATTGGCCGAATTGTATCAATTGATCAAATTAAATACACTTAATCAAGGAGTCATGATCTGCAAATACAAGATTCGTGATCAATTTGAACCAACAATCACGAATCGAGTCCTAATTTTGAATCGTTCTTATTTGAAAAAATATAACGATTCGTGATTCGAAAATTGAACAATCATAAAGCTTCAAAACGACAAATTGTTTCGAACTCTATAAATAGGATCACACCACAAGCAGAAAGCACAATTCAATTTCGAAAAATACACACTACAAGATTGAGATCTGAAAATAGGAGTGAAAGTGTTTGAATTGCAAAAATTGCAAATTCGAAGTGATCGGGAGATTTCGATCCAATTAAGAGTGTTAGGATCATTAAGGAAGTGTTTTTGATTGATTATAGTGTTTAGAATTTGCTCGAATTTGCAATTGGGAGTTTTGAAAATTTTGGGAATTTTTTCATATTGCGCCGCCGTTGGGTCACCACACGAACCGCCACTTCTGGTGGTTCTGGGAGTGAACCACCACCACCAGTCGCTGCAGCACCCCAATCCACGTCGGGCCGACAAGGTTGCAGGCTTCGAAAACCACCAGAGGAACGGCCAAGGAACGCTCGAAAGGCAGCGTCATCGTCTTCTTCGCCCGACGGGTATCCAAGATCCGACCCGAAATTCGAAATCCAACCCGGTCGGTCGTCGGTCAATGGTCGTCGGTCAACGGTCAGCTAGATCACGCTCCAGATCGAAAGTCAGAGGATCAAACGGTCAGGATTTAGCGATCAGATCAGACGCTCCAGATCTGATCCGAGAATTCAACGGTCCAGGTTAGTCCGCAATATTTTATTATTTATTTATTATATATTTAATTTCGAAAAAAAAATAGGAAAATTAATAAAAATTCGTAAAAAAATCAAAAAATCCAGAAAAATTAGAATAATTATTTTTAATGTAAATTTACATGTTTTAATAATTTTTGATATTTTTGAATATTTTATGAATATGTATTTGTATATAAATTGATCTTTTAAATATATATTTGATGCATGAGATGTTTTGTTTTTGTATTTTAATTTTTGTATGATATTTTGAATATTTGAACATATGTGATGATTATTGAATTTTGAAAAATAAAAATTGTAAATGGATTTTTTTAAACCAAAATTGTTGAATAAAAAATGAAAATTGTTTTTGAATAGAATAAAATGATTTTTTTTAAAAATATTTTTTTTTTGATGATGAAAGAGATGAATAAAGATAAAAAAAAATTGTTAATGAGAATCAATGATATTGATCAAGTTTTTTTATCAAAATTTATCTTCATAAATTTACTATGAAGATATTAATCAAGTTTTTATCAAATTATCTTCATAAATTTGCTATGTTGATAATATTCAAAGTTTTCAAAATTATTTTCATAAATTGACTTTGAAAATAATTAAAGTTGTTCAAAAATGTTTCATAATTTGCTATGAAAATTTTTAATATTGTTTAATCAAAATTGATTTTCATGTAGCATAAAATTAGCCATGAATTATCAAAATTGATTTTTTTTTTTAGAAAAATGATTTTTGAACTTAGAAAAAATATGTTTTTCATGAAATGAAAAATCAATTGATTAGATCATAGATCATCAAAAAATGATTTTCATAAAAATTCAAAATTTAATGAACTTAAAGTGACATAGTTCAAAAATATAAAATTGATCAACAAACTAAGTTCTTTAAAAGAGAACTACGTTTTGTCTGATCTCGATTAGCGAGTACGAGGCACCTTCGGGGCAATATTAAAAAATATAAAGTTATTTATTTTGTTTAGTTAATTAGATATTATAAGGTTAAATACTATTAGTTAGTTATTTTTTTTCTCTAAAAAAATTTAAATATGGTAAAAATGGATTTGACATATTATTAATTAATTTTTCTTTGTAAATATTTAACTTTTGCAATTATTTCTGAATGTAATTATAAGTTTTATATATATATATAATTTCCGAATGTTTTGCTTTTCTTTGTAAATGTTATAAGTTTTCTGAAAATTAAATAGAAAAATTATTAAAAATGATTTCTGACTTATAAATATTGTTATTATTTTTATATTCTTTTTGCAAGTCTTTTTTAGAAAAGGATAAATTCTAAATTTTAAACTTAAAGTGGTAATCGCTTAGGTTTTAATAGGTTAGCCCCCGGACTCAGATATCTGGTATTTTTTTAAAAGTTTGGTTTTAAAATCAAAATTTCCGCAGACTAGTGGCTAAGTTAGGATTAACCAACCCATTAATCCTAACTTTTCATTTTTTCTGATTTTTATCGGTTGGCGACTCCAAAATATTTTCAAAATTAAATTTCTTTTAATCCCTATCGAGGATTTCATATTAAATGGGTTAGGGTTTAATGTGAATCGGGTTAAAAGAAATAAAACGAATGATTTTCAAAATTCAAGCTCGACAGCTGACGACTCCACTGGGGACTCGCTTATTTTTTTTTTTTTTTAAAAGGAGGGCTAGCCACTTAATTTAAAATTTTAAATTTATCTTTTTTTTATATAACACCTAAATGTCTCGTACAAAGGAAAGGATTCGACTGTCGGTATGGTCAATATCTCAAGTCCAGCAAACCCTACTAAATCCATAGTTCTGCCGACCAATCAAGGTCAAAGTCAACAAAGGGTTGTTTCGAATCAACAATCAAGGCCTAACCGACGCAATTTTACTCCAATACCGGTTCCACTCAGCCAAGTATGGGCTAAATTGAGAGCCGATAATCTGATTGGCTTTGAAGTACCCAGAGATGATTATAAGCCCAAGAACTACAACCCTGATTTAAAATGTGAATATCACATGGGGCAAATCGGGCACTCCACTGATTATTGTTGGAGACTCAAACATAAGATTCAAGATCTTATTGATGCAAAGACCATCCAATTAGACTTTGTGCCCTCCAAATGTTTCTACTAATCCATTGCCAAATCATGGGTCGGTTATTAATATGATCACTGCCGAAGCGCCGACCCAGAAGTCAACTTGGATGAATTGCCTATCACCATAGAACAAGTGGCATGGAATCTCCGCCAAATGGGGCATTTACCCTATATCAATCTGAGAGATCGCACCAAAACCAGACCAGCCATTTACAACTTGTTGCAAAATGGAATCATAAAAAAGAAGATATCATGGAAATGCTGGTCCCAAAGCCAAGAAAGTCAAGCACACAGGCAGAATTGTGGGCAAGATACCAAGCTGGAGACCCAACTGTCGGAACTCTAGGAGATGATGGAAAGTACCAATATCTGGTTGACTATTGGTTTGAACCACGCGTATATGCTGATGCTCCTGCCACTGGATGGGGATCAGAGTCTGAAGATGAAGAAAAGCCTGTACCAGAGAAAGAAGAAAAATTTGTTGGCATGATCACATGTGAACCGAAGTTAATCAAATTTGAGATGAACAACAGTAAAGAAGAGGCAACTGTCTCGAAGCCTAGAAGTTATACTTTTCAAATCCCAATTGCTGTAAAGATTACAAAGCTGCCCCATTTGATTACCAGACAGTTAATCACGCTTCTATGATTGGCGGGCTTACCCGTTCGGGAAGACTTTATGAACCAACTGCAAAGAAGGTGACCATGGATTCATCGCCGCCGCCGAATGATGAAGAAAAGAAGGAAGATGAGAAAGCAATATTGGCTAAACTCATGAAGGCAAGTGAATTCAAAGTAGTTGAACAACTAGCAAGACACCAGCCCAAATATCACTCATGGGTTTGTTAATTAGCTCTGATATTCACCGTGAGGCCTTGTTCAAAGTTCTCAAAGAAGTAAAAGTTCCAGAGAATGTGACAGAAAAAACCTTGGAACATATCATTTTCTGTCTTTGCAAATGAGCAAATTAGCTTCTCATCTGAAGAATTAGAAGAAGGTGGCCAACATAATAAAGCTCTTTTTATTGTTGTCAAAAGCAATGGTAGAATCGTCTCCCGAGTGCTTATTGACAATGGATCTTCTCTGAATGTATGCCCCCTGGCTACTCTGAATTTGTTGGAAGTAGACCCGTCAAATATCAAGCCAAGTCCTACTGTAGTACGAGCATTTGATGGATCAAAGAAGGAAATAATTGGAGAAGTGGAATTAGAGGTCACTATTGGGCCTCAAACTTTCCTAATTCCTTTTCAAGTGATAGATATCCCAAGAACATTTAATTTGTTGCTTGGAAGGCCATGGATTCATGCAGCAGGAGCAATACCCTCAAGCTTGCACCAGAGGGTTAAATTTGTAGCAAATGGCCAACTTGTTACCGTTATGGGAGAACAAGATTATGCCATCTATCAAGAAACGCTATTCCATATATTGGAAAAGGAGAAGAAGAAGACTTTGGGCTCCAAATATTTGAAGAAGTCTGTGTAATAAATGAAGAAAAAGAAGCTCAGATAGGAACTTTTGGCCTAGGATATTCTCCTACTCAAACAGAGGTAGCAGATGAAGAATAAGATGAGAACAAGGAAACTTAATAAAGAATGATCCAGACATCGAAATCCCGCACATCAGAAGCTCCTTTCCAAAGCCTCATCATGTCCAGAAGACAGATGACTCCAAGGAAGATGATCCACCCAAGAAGATAGCTTTGAAGAATTGGTTTTCCATACCTTGTGCTAGTTTTAATTTTCTTAAGTAAGGACCGATATTAGATTGCGTTTTGTATTTTTTGCTTTATGTGTTGCTCAAATAAGTGTACTTAAACACCATTTCAAATTTAATAAATTCTTTTGTTTTTTCCATATTCTTATTCTTTCCCCATTCATATTCTACCAGATCCGACTTTTGTATGAGTTCCGGGATATCTCGCGTCTGTAAATACTGAAAATATCGATATCACCTCCAACCCTACTGGGTTAGTCGTTGAAGATGATATCGATTATCAATTGAAAACACAAGAAAATTGGCAAAACTTTGATCATGAAAGGATTGAAACCCCTGAACCCACTAAATTGGTTAATTTGGGAACAAGTGAAGATCCTAGGAATTTGAGAATTGGGGGTAAATTGCCAGAAGACACAACACAGGGTTTGATTAAGCTAGCAGAGTATTTGGATGTTTTTGCATGGTCATATAGTGATATGCCCGGTTTAGATCCGTCAATTGTGGTCCATAAATTGCCAACCAAAGAAGGCATTAAGCCTAAGAAGCAAAAACTAAGGCGATTTAGACCCGATTTGCTACTTAAAATTAAAGATGAGGTCAAGAAGTTACTCGAAGTTGGATTCATTGAAGTTTCGGATTACTCAGATTGGGTATCAAACATAGTACCAGTACTTAAGAAAAATGGGAAACTTAGAATCTGTGTGGACTTTAGAGACTTGAATCAAGCGACCCCAAAAGATAATTTCCCGTTGCCACATATTGATGTCTTGGTAGACAATACAGCTGGAAACCATCTATTCTCATTTATGGATGGATTTTCGGGATACAATCAAATATTGATGGCCGAAGAGGACAAAGTCAAAACCACATTTGTCACAGCCTGGGGAACTTTTTGCTATAAGGTCATGCCATTTGGTCTCAAGAATGCCGGAGCAACTTATCAGCGAGCAATGCAGACCATATTGCATGACATGATGCATAGAGAGGTGGAAGTATATGTTGATGACATGATTGCCAAATCAAAAGAAGGAGAAGATCATGTAGAAGTATTAAGGAAACTTTTTGAAAGATTGAGAAAGTTTCAATTAAAATTAAACCCAGAAAAATGCATTTTTGGAGTAACTTCTGGGAAACTATTGGGATTTGTGATCAGTCAAAGAGGAATAGAAATTGATCCTGATAAGGTCAAAGCAATTCAGGAATTACCTCCCCCAACAACATTGAAAGAAATTAGAGGTCTTTTGGGGAGACTAAATTACATTGCTCGATTCATTTCCCAGTTGACGGATAAATGTCAACCACTGTTTAAATTATTGAGAAAAAATGCCCAAATTGAATGGAATGAAGAATGTGAAGAAGCCTTTAACCGAATTAAACAGTATCTGACAAATCCCCCGTTTTGATCACTCCAGTACCCGAAAAGCCTTTGTTCTTATACTTGACAATTTTTTCGGAATCCATGGGTTGTGTACTCGGGCAAAAAGATGAAATGGAAAAGAAAGAGCTATTTATTACTTGAGCAAAAAATTCTCAAATGGAGAGCAAAAGTATCAGAGATAGAAAGAACTTGCTGTGCATTAGTATGGACTATGCATAGACTCAGGCAATACACGCTCTTTACTCAATCGAGTTAATTACAAAGCATGATCCTTTGAGGTATCTGGCAAATAAGCCCGCCTTGGTCGGTCGAATTTCAAAATGGCAAATGTTGCTGTCTGAGTTTGATATTACCTATGTTAGACAAAATTCAATTAAAGGACAAGCCTTGGCTGATCAACTCGCTGAAAGCCCGGTTGATGAGGAACTAAAGGAACAAGATCAATTCCCCGATGAAGGGATTCGGGTAACACAAACGGAAGATGAAAGAATGCCGAATTGGAAATTGTATTTTGACGGAGCAGCTAATGTGTATGGATGTGGAATAGGGGCAGTCCTAATTTCACCTGAAGGAAACCAATACCCAACAGCGGCCAGATTAATGTTCCCTTATACGAATAATATAGCAGAATATGAAGCATGCATTTTGGGTTTAGAGATGGCAATCCAAATGGAAATTCAAGAGCTCGAAGTTTTTGGAGATTCATCACTTATTATTTTTCAAACTCGAGGAGATTTTAAAACAAAGGATCCCAAGTTGATTCCTTATCATAATCACTTGGCAGAATTGATAGAAGATTCAGGGAAATCTCCTTTGTATATGTGCCAAGAACTCAAAATCAGTTTGCTGATGCTCTGGCTACTTTGGCCTCATTAATTCAGTTTACTGAAGGAGCAAGAATCCAACCTTTGCAAGTCCGGGTGAGAAGTGAACCCGCATTCTGCACCATGATTGAATCAGATGAACCCTGGTTCCAAGATATTAAAGTTCTTTTGCAAACGGGTAATTATCCTGAAGGTGCTACCAAGAAAGATCAGAAGTCACTGAGGCGTTTGGCCAGTCATTTTTTGCTAAGTGGAAATACGTTATACAGAAGATCATTCGACACGACTTTGTTAAGATGTGTAGATGAAAAAGAGGCCCAGAAGCTCATGGAAGAAGTTCACGAAGGAATTTGTGGTCCTCATATGAGTGGTTACATGTTAGCCAAAAAGATTATGAGATTAGGATACTTTTGGTTAACTATGGAATCAGACTGTATCAAACATGTGAGATCTTGTCATTTATGCCAGATCTATGCAAACAAGATAAGTGCCCCTCCAAAAGAATTACAGTTAATGTCAACCCCATGGCCTTTCTCAACATGGGGGATAGATGTTATTGGGCCAATTTCACCTAAAGCTTCAAACGGTCATCGGTTCATATTGGTTGCAATCGATTACTTCACTAAATGGGTAGAAGCCGCTTCTATGCAAGTGTAACAAAGTCCGTGGTTGTGCGGTTTATCAAAAGAGACATCATCACTCGATATGGAACTCCGAAAGTATCATCACTGATAATGGTACGAATTTGAACAACAAAGAAGTAACAAATTTGTGTCAGCAATTCAAGATCAAGCATCGGAATTCTACTCCGTATCGGCCACAGATGAATGGGGCAGTTGAAGCCGCCAATAAGAACATCAAGAGAATTATTGAGAAGATGACCATTGTCTATAAAGATTGGCATGAAATGTTACCGCTCGCATTAATGGCGTATCGAACGTCTGTAAGAACATCAACCGGGGCAACACCATATTCCTTGGTATACGGAACTGAAGCTGTTTTACCTGTAGAAGTTGAAATTCCATCACTTCGTATATTAGTAGAAACCAAACTCGATGAAGCTGAGTGGATAAAACAAAGATTTGAACAGTTGAATCTGTTAGATGAAAAGAGGCTGACTGCAATGTGTCACGGCCAGTTATATCAGCAAAGAATGGCTAAAGCATTCAACAAGAAGGTCAAGCCAAGAAGCTTCCAAGAAGGTGATTTGGTTTTGAGAAAGATGCTGCCAAATGTACAAGACTCCAGAGGAAAGTTCACACCAAACTATGAAGGACCGTATGTAGTTAGAAAAGTATTGTCGGGAGGAGCATTGATTCTTTCCCAAATGGATGGACCTGATTTAAAGGATCCTGTAAACTCAGATGCTGTAAAGATGTATTATGAATGATCAATAAAATTTGTCATTTTTGTGTTCAGTTGATTTCATTTTTAGTTTTTACAAGCAAAGTTGATATCCCAAAAACTTTGAACTCAGGTCAAATCTCAACCCGTTAATTAAATCATTCAAACAAATTTCCAAAACTCAAATCAGACCAAATCTCATCCATTCATCACCAAATAACCAAAATTCTCAAACCAGATCAAATCTCAACCTATCACTTAAACAAATTCCCAAACCAATAAAACTGTTAGAAAGTAATTTGAGCATCCATATGGCTTTAAAATGCATATATGCAATTTTATCTGGTGATTATTGCACAAGAACTAGTTTTTGAACACGGTTATGTGAACAACGGAAAAGCCCTAAACACATTAACCGACGAAAGACCAAGATTCTTCAAATGGATCAAGAAGATCAAGTTTCCTAAGTAGATCAAAAAGATCAAGTTTCCTCAAATGGATCAAGAAAGAAGTTTCCTCAAGTGGATCAAGAAGATCAAGTTTCCTCAAGTGAATCAAAAAGATTAAGTTTCCTCAAAAGAATAAAAAAGATCAAGTTTCCTCAAGTGGATCAGAAAGTTAAGTTTCTAAGAAAATCAAAAATCCCCAAGTGGATCAGAAGATCAAGCTTCCCGGAAGATCAAGAATTCCCAAATGGATCAAGAAACCAAATCTTTAAGGTTTCAAAAATCCCCAGTAAATCAAAGCCCATAGGTCCGGCGAATGACCAAATTAAAGCCCATAGGTCCGGTGAATGACCAAATTAAAGCCCATAGGTCCAGTGAATGACCAAATTAAAGCCCATAGGTCCGGCGAATGACCAAACCAAAGCCCATAGGTCCGGCAAATGACCAAACCTAGGTCCGACAGATGACCTAGCAGTTTTTTAAAATCTAGACCCGACAGACGGTCTATCATTTTTAAATCTAGGCCATACAGATGGTCTATCAGTTTTCTAAGCCTAGGTTCGACAGTTGACCTAGCAAATATCAAAGTCTAAACTCGACAGATGGTTTAGCACGGTGTCCAATATAAAATCCATCCTTTCAGGATAAAAAATTATATCTTTGTTGGCAGCAAAAATTAAGCAAAAATTGGCTATCCTTTTGTCTTTGTGCCAAAAGTTTTATTCAAACTTTATCACAAAGAGGGGCAGCTGTAGACACCCAATTTTTGCCCAATTAAAAAATAGGCTTAAGTTTACAATAAATTAATGTCATGTTGAGTTCATCAAAAATATAATAATAATAATAATAATAATAAGAAAGAGAGAATATAGAAAATAGAAAAATAAAAAAATAGAGGAATAAAATAAATACAATAAAGTAATTAAATGAATAATAGTAATGTAAATAAAATATATATAAGAAAAAATTAAATTAAATAATTATTTAAGCTCAATATAACATATATTTTATTAGCCTTAAGTAATATTGGTTTAGCTATATGACCAAGGCACAGGCCAACGGCCTAACGGTTCAAACCATGGACACAGGAGCAAGGGGACCCGAGTTCGATCCTAACCCAAGGCAGATTTTGCCTCCTTTTTGTTCAATTTTTTTTCCCAAAAGACACATCGGTTCATCC
This sequence comes from Combretum micranthum, assembly GCA_024138025.1. Lineage (NCBI taxonomy): Eukaryota > Viridiplantae > Streptophyta > Magnoliopsida > Myrtales > Combretaceae > Combretum > Combretum micranthum. Next base: position 159,932 of record JAMXBD010000513.1, read on the forward strand.
ACTTTGAGACACCATTTGATCAATGAATCTTTGTGTTTTTTCGAAATTAACTGTACAGACACAAACTAGGCATGGGATACATCACATCTGTACATATTTCATGGATTTTTTCATTCCAAAAGGCATCTTAATTAAGGCATGAAAATTGGGGAAAAATTCGAATGAACATGTTTCTTCAAATTTCAAAATTAGCCGAATTGTATCAATTGATCAAATTAAATACACTTAATCAAGGAGTCATGATCTGCAAACACAAGATTCGTGATCAATTTGAACCAACAATCACGAATCGAGTTCTAATTTTGAATCGTTCTTATTTGAAAAAATATAACGATTCGTGATTCGAAAATTGAACAATCATAAAGCTTCAAAACGACAAATTGTTTCGAACTCTATAAATAGGATCACCCCACAAGCAGAAAGCACAATTCAATTTCGAAAAATACACACTACAAGATTGAGATCTGAAAATTGGAGTGAAAGTGTTCGAATTGTAAAAATTGCAAATTCGAAGTGATCAGGAGGATTTCGATCCAATTAAAGAGTGTTGGGATCATTAAGGAAGTGTTTTTGATTGATTATAGTGTTTAGAATTGCTCGAATTTGCAGTTGGGAGTTCTGAAAATTTTTGGGAATTTTTTCATATTGCGCCGCCGTTGGGTCACCACACGAACCGCCACTTCTGGTGGTTCTGGGAGTGAACCACCACCATCAGTCGCTGCAGCACCCCAATCCACGTCGGGCTGACAAGGTTGCAGGCTTCGAAAACCACCAGGAACGGCCGAGGAACGCTCGAAAGGCAGCGTCATCGTCTTCTTCGCCCGACGGGTATCCAAGATCCGACCCGAAATCTGAAATCCAACCCGGTCGGTCATCGGTCAACGTCGGTCAAAGGTCGTTGATCAATGGTCAGCCAGATCAACGCTCCATATCGAAAGTCAGATGATCAAACGGTCAGGATTTAGCGATCAGATCAGACGCTCCATATCTGATCCGAGAAATTCAACGGTCCAGGTTAGTCCGCAATATTTTATTATTTATTTATTATATATTTAATTTCGGAAAATAGGAAAAAATTAATAAAAATTCGTAAAAAATTCAGAAAAAATTCAGAAAAATCCAGAAAAATTAGAATAATTATTTTTAATGTAAATTTACATGTTTTAACAATTTTTGATATTTTTAAATATTTTATGAATATGTATTTGCATATAAATTGATCTTTAAATATATATTTGATGCATGAGATGTTTTGTTTTTGTATTTTAATTTTGTTATGATATATTTTGAATGTATTCTGAACATATGTGATGATTATTGAATTTTGAAAAATAATAAATTGTAAATGGATTTTTTTTTAAACCAAAATTGTTGAATAAAAAATGAAAATTGTTTTTTAATAGAATAAAATGATTTTTTTTTAAATTTTTTTTTTGGATGATGAAATAGATGAATAAAGATAAAAAAAAAATGTTAATGAGAATCATGATGTTGATCAAGTTTTTTTTATCAAAATTTATCTTCATAAATTTACTATGAAGATATTAATCAAGTTTTTATCAAAATTATCTTCATAAATTTGCTATGTTGATAATATCAAAGTTTTCAAAATTATTTTCATAAATTGACTTTGAAAATAATTAAAGCTGTTAAAAAATCTTTCATAAATTTGCTATGAAAATATTTAATATTGTTTAATCAAAATTGATTTTCATGTAGCATTAAATTAGCCATGAATTATCATAAATTGATTTTTTTTTTTAGAAAAATGATTTTTGAACTTAGAAAAAATATGTTTTTCATGAAATGAAAAATCAATTGATTAGATCATAGAATCATCAAAAAAATGATTTTCATAAAAATTCAAAATTTAATGAACTTAAAGTGAAAATAGTTCAAAAATATAAAATTGATCAACAAACTAAGTTCTTTAAAAGAGAACTACGTTTTGTCTTATCTCAATTAGCGAGTACGTAGGCACCTTCGGGGCGACATTAAAAAATATAAAGTTATTTATTTATTTTGTTTAGTTAATTAGATATTATAAGGTTAAATACTATTAGTTAGTTATTTTTTTTTCTCTAAAAAAATTTAAATATGGTAAAAATGGATTTGACATATTATTAATTAATTTTTCTTTGTAAATATTTAACTTTTGCAATTATTTCTGAATGTAATTATAAGTTTTTTATATATATATAATTTCCGAATGTTTTGCTTTTCTTTGTAAATGTTATAGGTTTTCTGAAAATTAAATAGAAAAATTATTAAAAATGATTTCTGACTTATAAATATTGTTATTATTTTTATGTTCTTTTTGCAAGTTTTTTTTAGAAAAGGATAAATTCTAAATTTTAAACTTAAAGTGGTAACCGCTTAGGTTTTAATAGGTTAGCCCCCGGACTCAGATATCTGGTATTTTTTTAAAAGTTTGGTTTTAAAATCAAATTTTCCGCAGACTAGTGGCTAAGTTAGGATTAACCAACCCATTAATCCTAACTTTTCATTTTTTTCGATTTTTATCGGTTGGCGACTCCAAAATATTTTCAAAATTAAATTTCTTTTAATCCCTAGTCGAGGATTGCATGTTAAATGGGTTAGGGTTTAATGTGAATCGGGTTAAAAGAAATAAACCGGATGATTTTCAAAATTCAAGCTCGACAATCATGCTTTTGATAAATAATATTGTTTTAAAGCTCTTAAAGTCAAATAAGGAGTGATCAAGTGTTTAATGCAGATTTGGAGCAAAAACAATAATTAAAGTAAAAAATGAATAAGTCGAGCCTTGTAAAGACATAGCCAAGGCCAAACAAAGAAAGAAGACCGCAAAAATTGGTCTATCGAGCCTCATATGCGAGCTCTCGACATGACCCTTGACTTCAATCGAAGCGATCGAGCATCACTCTAAAGAAAATACATTGTCGAGCCTCAAAGTCGAGCCTAAAAACTCGACCCTCGACAATTGTGTTGCCTGACCAATTCTTCAACGAGATTCCCTCAAGCTTAAACATTTGACCCTCGACCCTCTCAATTTTACTCTCGATAGAGCAATAGACAAAAACACACAGTTTACTTAAGAATTTCTTGAAGTTGATCCTAGTCTAGATGAACACAAGCCTTGACCAACAAAGGCATGCGACCTTCGACGAGTGATTTCACAGATTTTTGCACGCGTGAAAAGTTACCAAATTTTATTACAAAGGATCTGGCGAATCTGCCACGTGTCAAATAAAGATGGCCATGCTTTTTGTTCCAAGTAGTCTATAAATAAACGTGCAAGCGTGCATTGCAAAAGTATGTACCAACAGTGTAAATCAGTATTAACGTAGAGTAGATTTCTAGAGGATTTAGGTAAAAGAATTTCCATTTCTTTTTACTTGAAAATTTCCTTTGTTTTCTGCGTAAAATCAATTTAACCAATTGTTTGTAATTTTCTATGAATTTCTGAGCAATTATTTTGAGCTTGTTTTATTTCTTCTAATTTGTGCTTATTTTGATAAATCTATGGAGAAATAAACTCCTACAGCTTAGGGATTACGAATCCAGTTCCTGATTTAGTCTGATTTCAAATGCACTTTCAAGTAAATTTGATTGGGTGTTTGTAATTAGTAACTTGAATTTAACTTGTAGTTTTTAAGGAATTGTGCATTCTTTTAGATCTACGATTGACTTCAATTGAATAGATCGAGAGATCATTCGATTGAATAGATCTGTGGTTACTAATGGAGTCGATTCTAACTACCTCTTGTCAAAGAATGGGTGAAGACTTTCTGTCACTTATTTCAAAAATTCATTGAGTTGTCTTTTTAAAACAATAGATTCCTATTCTTTATGCGGATCTAATTAAAACTTCAAATTAATGGATTTAGTTAGATATAAAACTACTGACTTCGAAAGGAGCTTTAGTTTAAATTAGAAAATCCGGCGGTATAAACACACCATTGCAACAGCTTTCAAGAAGTTATTATCCTTAAGAAATCAATCTGATAAGGAATTGGTGAAGTAACACTGAGTTACTATTTCATAGAAGTTACAGGCTTATTTCTCATTTTTCTCATTAAACATTTGTTAATATTTCTAACTTAGCATAGTTTATTTTTTTTCCTTTATATTTTTCTTAACTCTTTCTTTGGCTAGATAATTAATGAGATTAAGAGTATACTAGATACCAATCATTCCCTTGGGATCGACCTAAATCATTTACTATGCTACATTTGATGAGTACGCTTGCCCTGTGAGACTGTAGTTGTTGATTTAGAAAATATTTGTAAATTTGGAAAACTCGGTCAATGATCAGTGGAATTTGAATCTTGAATTTCATAAATCACATTTTATTAACAACAACAATCCACCCCTAACACAACCAAGTTTTTTGGCGCCGTTGCCGGGGAATGGTGTTGGATTCAATTTTTTATGCTCAACAAGGCAATAATAGAAATTAATTTTCATTTGTTGTTCTAGCCACCTTTTGCATGTTCATATTTTTGTTAGACTAGCCATATGTCTTCTGTAGTGTTTCTGCTTTACAATTTAGGTATTTTGTTTAGAATGGAGCAACACATGCCACTTTTGATCCAACAATTGGAGGATGCTTTGAGTCAACAACAAGAAGGGTTCTTCCCCCTTCAACAGTATGGTAACCAATATATTCCAGAGATATGCCATCAACATTTTGCCAACGGTTACTCGGAAATGTGTTGGAATTCCCCACAGAAGTGGAGTCATTATCCTTAGTACAAAAATCCACAACCCAGGAACTTCAACTCTCATTTCAACTTTGAGGAAACCCTTATTTCTTTCATCAAAGAAACCGATTAGCAATTTCAACAGACTGAGTTAGCACTCGAAAGCCACTCAAGGACTATTGCAAGGCTGGAAACTAAAGTGAATAATGTTATGATCATGCTTAGAGAAAGGATTAAGAGAGTTGAAAAAGAAAAAGAATCAAGAAAGAATATAAATAGGAAAGAGAAGAAGAAAAGAGAGTTGAAAAAGATCAAGAAAAAGAAAAATGTGAAGAAAATAAAATAGATACAAAAGAAAAAGAAGAGAAAGAAATTGTGCAGCAAAGGGTGTGTCTCCTATTGAACCATACAGACCTCCTTTACCTTATCCTGCAAGGGTAAAAAGGAGACGAGATGAGGAACAATTTAAAAAGTTTTTAGAATTGTTCAAACAGCTACATATAAACCTACATTTAGTTGATGCACTTTCGCAAATGCCAAAGTATGCAAAATTTTTGAAAGAGCTGCTCTCCAATAAGACAAGATTGGAAGAGGTGTCCCTAGTAACTCTTTGGAGAGACTGTTCTGCAGTTTTGTTAAACAAACTTCATGAAAAAAGAAAGATCTAGGGAGTTTCATTATACCATGTTTGATAGGTAATCTCCCTATGGAAAAGACATTAGCTGATCTAGAGGCGAGCATTAACCTCATGCCCTATATTATGTTCAAGAAACTGGGGTTAGGAGAAGCAAAACCGACAAGAATGAGCTTACAATTGACTGAAAGATTTACTCAATACCCTAAAGGAATAGCTGAGGATGTTCTTGTTAAAGTCCAGAACTTCATCTTCCCTACTGATTTCGTGATTCTTGATATGGACAAGAAGATTGATGTCCCTTTGATTTTGGGGAGACCATTCATAGCAGCTGCAGGAGCAGTTATTGATGTTAAAAATGGGAAGTTGGCGCTAAGAATGGGGGATGATAAAATGATGATAAAATTATCAAGAAGTGCAAAGCAGGGGATAATAAATGATGATGATTGTTCGACATTGGAGTTTATGGATGATGAGGTTCTTAAATCAATTCAAAATTTGACTAACAAGCTTTATTTTGGGGAAGAAAGTATAGATGACGATGAGGTTATAAAGGAAGCCTTGAAAAGTGGAGTTAGAGGAGCAGATGAAGAAAAAGAGGATGGATAAGAGAAGAATAGGATAATGCTAAGTAGCAAAAAATCTCCATTGAAGAGCCACTAGAATCGGAGCTGAAAGAGTTACCCAATCATTTTGGAATACGCTTTTTTGGAAGAGGGTTGCAAATTATTTGTAATTATATCCTCAAAACTTGATGAGAAGCAGAAGAGAAAGCTTTTGGAGATTCTGAGGAAGCATAAGACAGCTATAGCATGGAAATTTGTGGACATCGGAGGTATAAGTCCTACTTTTTGCACACACAAAATTCTCATGGAAGACACTTTTAGACCTGTGGTTCAACCACAGAGACATTTGAACCCAAATATGAATGAAGTACTAAAACTCTTAGATGCAGGGATTATGTATCCCATTTCTGATAGTGCTTGGGTAAGCCCCACACCGGTGGTACAAAAGAAAGGGTGAATAATAATGGTTCCCAATGATCGAAATGAATTAATACCAACTCGGACTGTCATTGGTTAGCAAGTTTGTATGGATTACAGAAAGTTGAATTATGCCACCAGGAAAGACCATTTTCCCCTGCCTTTTATCGATCAAATGCTGGAAAGATTAGCAAGGCATGATTACTACTGTTTCCTTGATGGGATGTTTGGATATTTCCAAATATCTATTGCTCCCGAAGACCAAGAGAAAACAACGTTTACATGCCCTTGTGGAACATTCGCATACAGGAGAATGCCCTTCGGGCTATGCAATGCTCCAGCAACATTCTAAAGGTGCATGTTAGCTATTTTTGAAGAAGACATAATAGAAGTCTTCATCGACGATTTCTATGTGTTTGGAAAATCATTTGACAATTGTCTTAAAAATTTAGACAAGGTCCTCCAAAGATGTGAGGATACAAATATGGTGCTGAGTTAGGAAAATTGCCATTTTATGGTACAAGAAGGAATTGTCCTAGGACACAGAATTTCGAGGAAGGGTATCGAGGTAAATACAGCAAAAGTCGACACTATTGCAAAATTACCACAACCCACAACAGTCAAAGGTATTAGAAGCTTTCTTGGTCACGTGGCTTTTACAGAAGATTCATTCGGGATTTTTCAAAAATAGCCAGACCCTTGACTAAACTTCTCCAGAAAGATTCCCCATTCATTTTTTATGAGGAATGTAACACAACATTTGAGCTACTTAAGCAGAAGCTCACACAGGCACCAATAATGGTAGCTTCGGATTGGAATTTGCCTTTCGAACTCATGTGTGACGCTAGCAATTCAGCAGTAGGAGCTGTTTTGAGGCAGAGAAGAAACAAGCATTTCCAACCAACCCATTATGCTAGCAAGACCTTAAGTGCCACTCAAGTAAATTATACAACCATGGAGAAGGAGCTGCTCGCAGTCATCTTTGCATTCGAAGAATTCAGGTCCTATCTAATTCTTTTAAAAGTCACTGTTTTCACTGACCACTCTACTTTAAAATATTTGTTAGCAAAACCTAATGCAAAACCTAGATTGATTAGGTGGATTTTATTCTTGCAAGAGTTTGATCTAGAAATAAAAGATTAAAAAAGGGTGCTAGAATTTAGCTGCAGATCATTTATCACGTCTTGATAGTCCACATGAAAATGAATCTAAGATTGAAATTGAAGAAACGTTTCCAGATGAAAAATTATGTTCAGTATGTACCATAGACAATTTCGAGCCTTAGTTTGTAGATATAGCCAATTTCTTGGTTGACAAGGAAATCCCCATAGAGCTTAATTATAATCAAAAGAAAAAGTTCTTTTTTGATTTGAAATATTATTTTTGGAAGGATCCTTTCCTTTTTTGAATTTGCTTTAACCAAGTAAATGGCGACGTGTTTCTCATGAAGAAGGCCAAAAAATCTTAACTCATTGTCATAGTGGACCGATTGGGGGTCACATGGTGCAAATGAAACAACACATAAGGTTTTGGAAGCTGGATTTTATTGGCCATCAAATTTTAAGGATGCAAAGGCTTTGATTTCAAACTGTAACAGTTGCTAAAAGATAGGGAACATCTCGAAGAGGGATGAAATGCCCCAAATATTTATTTTAGAATGTGAAATCTTTGATGTTTGGGGAAGAGACTTCATGGGACCTCTTCCCACATCTTTTGGCAACAAATATATCCTGTAGCTATTGACTATGTTTCAAAATGGGTGGAAGCTCAAGCTTGCTCCACTAATGATGTGAGGATAGTCACAAATTTTTTAAAGAAGTTGTTTACAAGATTTGGATGTCATCATGCCTTAATCAGTGATAGGGGTACCCATTTTTGCAATGACCAAATGGAGAAAGTTTTAAAAAGATATGGAGTACATCACATGGTATCCACTTTGTATCACCCCTAAACCAGTGGACAAGCTAAGGTCTCTAACATAAAACTCAAGCGAATTTTGGAAAAAATCGTGGCATCCAATAGGAAAGATTGGGCTAAAAAGTTAGATCATGTGCTTTGGGCATATAGAACAGCTTTCAAAACTACTTTGGGCACAACCCCATATAGAATAATCTATGGAAAAGCATGCCATTTACCTATTGAGCTGGAATATAAAGCATACTGGGCTATTAAGTTGTTAAATCTTGACCTCACAAAGGTTGGAAAGAAAATATTTGTGCAAGTAAATGAATTGGATGAGCTACAACTGGAGGCCTATGAGAACAACAAGATATACAAGGAGAAAGTAAAAAAGTGGCATGATTAAAAAAATCAGGTTTCCACATGAATTCCAAAAAGGAGACAAAGTGCTACTGTTTAACTCTAGATTAAAACTTTTTCTAGGAAAACTCAAATCTAGGTGGTCAGGGCCTTTTCAAGTGCACAAACTATTTCCTCATGGAGTTGTTGAGATCGAAGGAAAATATGGAGAAACTTTCAAGGTCAACGGACAAAGATTAAAATTGTATAAAGCACAATCTCACAATTCCACAATGATTGAAGAAATAAACCTGATGCACCCTCTTGATAGATGAAGGTTTGAAAAAAAAAATTTGCAAAGTCTCAATTTTTATTTTCTGTTTCTTTATGCTTAAATTTTTGTCCATAACTCTATCGAAGCCCTGATTAAGCCTCAATAATAGCATGTGTTTCTGCCAAGTTCTTTATGAATTATAGACTTAATAGGTCTCGACAACCCAAGTTGACCCTCGAGCTTACACAAAGGAGAAGTTTTCTTAACTTCTCAAGTTCTTTTTAATTGTGCTTTGATAGAATTGAAACCCCCTATCTGTGCATAAAATAATTGATAAACATTAGGGGTTTAAACAAGATAAAAGGGTCTAATAACTTAATAAATTGCATGAATAGAGTATGCACTGATATAGATCAAGTTTCCCACGCAAATCCATAAGAATTCAATGAAATGGTTAAAATTTGACTTTTTTTAAAAAAAAAAAAAAATCACTTAGTTAAATGAATTATGAAATAGTCTTGAAACTAAACAATTTTTACTTTGTTTAAATCAACTAACAGGATCCATATGAAATAGTTTTACCCATTATTTAGTTTAGAATTTTAAAGCTGAAATTAGCTTAAGGTCTTTAGTAAGGCTACTCAATCTTCTTATAAAAGCTTAAATGATCAGTATGTTTTCCAAATTAGCCCTTTTGTGAGCCGTTTTAATTTATGGTGAATGACCAAATGATAATCATAACTTGATGATTTTTCCTTATGCATATTAACAAAAAACAAAACAACAAAATTAAAAATGAAACTTGTGTTTAAAATTGGAATGGGCTTGGGTTGGTCCCTCAGAAAAGCAACTTCTTGTCCTCTCTTTCAATTTCCAAAAAAAAAAAAAAATGAAAAGATGCGGGCAACACCCTATCCCTCTGAAGCTATAAATAATGAATAAAATTAAGGAATAAAAAGCACAAATAAGGAAAAAGATTCAGGGGATGATTTGATGAACATGCATTCACTCTAGATTACTCTGCTTAGAGAAATGATTAATAGATTACATACTTTTATATATAATGCGATAAAAGATGACTGAGTTTCTTCTTACTCTGATTGATCTTTTGAATAATTTTTGCTTAAATTCTTTATTAAATAATGAGTAAAAGTTGATTTACTTAGATAAGCCAATTGATTTTTGCAAAAGTAAAATTATTTCAGTTAGTAAAGATAATTAATTTTTCAATACTAAGATGATTTGTGCTTAAGATATTCAAGTCAAATAAACCATTCATAATTTGTTTTCTTAAAATAATCCTTGTGATCTTTAATTTGTTTACTTGAGGACAAGCACGCTTAAGCGTGGGGGAATTTGATAACTCATTTTTACTCTATATTTTTCATAGGATTTTGAGCTTAATTTGCTAAGAATTTTCGATAAAATCCTATAAAAATCATGCTTTTGATAAATAATGTTGTTTTAAAGCTCCTAGAATCAAATAAGGAGTAATCAAGTGTTTTAATTCAAATTTGGAGCAGAAACAACAATTACAGTAAAAAATACAGAAGTTGAGCCCTGTAAAGACACAGCTAAGGCCAAACAAAGAAAGAACACATCAAAAATGGTCAATCGAGCCTCATATGCGAGCCATCGACATAACCATCGATTTCAGTTGAAACGATCGAGCATCACTCTAAACAAAATACATTGTCGAGCCTAAAAACTCGACCCTCGACAATTATGTTTCCTAACCAATTCTTCAACGAGATTCCCTCGAGCCTCAGCATTTTGACCCTAGACTCTTTCAGTTTTACCATCGATAGAGCAATAGACAAAAACACATAGCTTACTTAAGAATTTCCTAAAGCCGAGCCTGATCTTGCTAAACACAAGCCTTGACCAACAAAGGCACGCGACCCTCGACGAGTGATTTCACATATTATTTGTGCACATGAAAAGTTACCAAATTCTGTTAGAAAGGATCTGTCGAATCTGTCACGTGTCAAATAAAGATGGCAATGCTTTTTATACCTAGTAGTCTATAAATAAACGTGCAAGCATGCATTATAAAAGTATGTACCAACAGTGTAAATCAGTATTAACGTAGAGTAGGTTTCTAAAGGATTTTTGGGTAAAAGAATTTCCATTTCTTTTTACTTAAAAATTTCCTTTATTTTCTGGGTAAAATCAATTTAAACTATTGTTTGTAATTTTCTATGAATTTCTGAGCAATTAATTATTCATCTTTTGAGCTTGTTTTATTTCTTCTAATTTGTGCTTATTTTGATAAATCCATGGAGAAATAAACTCCTACAGCTTAGGGATTATGAATCCAATTCCTAATTTAGTCTGATTTCAAATGTGCTTTCAAGTAAATTTGATTAAGCGTTTGTAATTAGTAACTTGAATTCAACTTGTGATTTTTAAAGGAATGGCGCATTCTTTTAGATCTACGATTGATTTCAATTGAATAGATCGATAGATCATCTGATTGAATAGATCTGTAGTTGCTAATGAAGTCGATCCTAACTACCTCTTACTGAGGAATGGGTGAAGACTTTCTATCACTTGTTTCAAAAATTCATTGAGTTGTCTTTTTAAAATAACGGATTCCTATTCTTTATGTGAATCTAATTAAAACTTTAGATTACTAGTTTTAGCTAGATCTAGAACTAATGACTTTGAGAGGAGCTTTAGTTTAAATTAGAGAATCTGAAGGTATAAACACACCATTTCAACAACTTTTAAGAAGTTATTGTCCTTAAGAAATCGGTCTGATAAGGAATTGGTGAAGTAACCATGAGCTACTATTTCATAGAAGTTACAGGCTTATTTCTCATTTTGCCCATTAAACATTTGTTAATATTTCTAACTTAGTATAGTTTTTTTTTTTTTTCCTTCATATTTTTCTCAACTCTTTCTTTGGCTAGATAATTAATGAGATTGAGAGTATACTAGATGCCAATCATTCTCTTGGAATCGACCTAAATCATTTACTATGCTACATTTGATGGGTGCGCTTGCCCTATGAGACTATAGTTGTTGATTTAGAAAATATTTATAAATTTAAAAAACTCGATCAATGATCAGTGGAATTTGAACCTTGAATTTCACAAATCACTTTTTATTAACAACAACAATCTACCCCTAACACAATCATCGGGTTATCTATATCAACCCCCTAAGTGTCATGTGGTTACTCAGGACTCCTAAATTCTTAGTGGCTTGTTTCAGAGTCTAAGGGCTCTAGTATTGATTTGTTCATTTTAAAGAAAAGATAATAACTTGTTATTTATTGCCTTGCATTTAATTAAGCTCATGTGTCACTCTATGTGTATCTATGTTATTATGTACTGGGCTTTGGCTCATTATTATTTTTTTTTTTTTTGTTATTCTTTTTCCAGGTTATGTGTTAAGGATGATGAAGATGATGATATGTTGATTATGTTGTTGATTGGATGATGATGACAAGAATTGATGAATGATGATGATGTTGATGATTAGATGAAGATGATGAAGTTGTTGATGATGGAGTTGTTGTTGATGATGATTGATGTGATGATGCTTGGCTCGGGTTTTTGATGATGTTTGATGAGTGATGCGGGTTAGGGCCGCTGATACATTTGTATCTGTTTTTATTTATGTTTGAAGAGCTGAATTTACATTTTGAAATCTGTAATATTCTTTAAGGGGCCTATTGAGCCTAAATGTTTTGTAATTGTAAATCTATCTTTAAGGGTAAATTATAAAATGATTTTTATAATGATTTTATAAAGTTTTGTTTTTTAGAAAGTTGGTCTACTCTGGTAAGAGTAGATGAAATAATCTAATTTACTCGATAATTAAATTTTCATGTGAATATAATATTAGTTCTAAATTTTAAGTTTGAAGTAATTTTGATATATGAAAATGAATGTGTAGAAATAGGTTTGATATACTATGTTTATATTAATAATTATTGATGTATGTGAGTATGTGTAATGAGATTAATGTTATTGTTTTATGTATATTAATATATGTATAATATAACTAATATTTGTGTCTCTTATGAATTAATATGTATGTGTTATGTTTAAAATTATAAAAACAACTTTTGAATTGTCCAAATATTTGTTAAGAGAATTTTTTTCAAGAAGTTAAGCCATTTTAAGTTCAAGCTCAAACTAAATTCAAATTAGCTCCAAATTAAACCAAATTAAGCCAAACTCATATATACCCCAAAAGTCAAACTTAAGATAAATTTAAGTCCCAAATTTGATCAAATAGAGCCTCTTTTGGCAGCCCATGAATTTCATACAAATTTTCCACTTTTCTTTTCTTTCTCTTGTCCTTTTATCTTCAAACCATAAGCCGTAAACCTTAACCAATAACAAGCTCTTGGATTCAACAATTTCTCCAAGCCAAAGCCTCTTCATGTAAGTTAAAGCAATATAAACTCTTTGTTTATTTTCTTTCTTGTAATATAGATGTAGATTCAATGTTAGGATGAGTTTATTGTCATGTGATTTTGAATGGTTTTATGTATTGATAAATGTTAGGTTGTGTTTTATTGTTGTATGAACTTGTTTATGTGTTATGGAAGCATGAGAAGTATTGGTGAGGATTGAAGTTGATTTGAGTAGTTAAGTTTGAAGTGAAGAGTAGGAGAGGGTTTGAGTGAATGATAGTTTGATTGTGTTGATATGATGTTCGAAGTTGCTAGGATTGGTTAATGTGGATAGAAGATAGTGTATGAAGCTAAATTAGTTTGAAGAAGAATTAAAAGTGTTATTATTATAAATTTTCCAAGTGCAACGGAAAAATAAACACTTTTCGAACAGGTTTGTTTTTGAGTGTACGTCGGCATCTGGTCCTTCAACGCCGCCAGCATAGAGGCGGTATTGAATGTGATCAGAACCGATTTTTCTAACGCTGCTTAAAACGCCGCCGATTTTTGTAAAGAAATTGGCTAGCGTTTATTTTCAAATTGTACACCGACCACTAGAGCTTTATGTCGTCGGCCTTCAATCGATGTTAAATGTGAATAGAATCGATTTTTTTAAGGCCGCTTAACGCCGCCGGCGTATGATTCCAACACTACCGGCATTTAACTCGATTTTGCCTGTGTTTTGCCCGCATAATCCTTGAGTTCTTACAATTTTCAACCTTTTTCAATTGTCATTCTTTACTTTATATATGGTCTTCTAATGAATCTATAAGCTATATAAACATGATTTAAGTTGAATTAAAATAATAAAACTATATTTAAGTTCATGAATCTCCTTGTATAGTTAATTTAGGATTATGTTATATATATATATATATATTCTACGTTCGATTATTGATTTGTTTTGATATTTCTTATTTTAGTTAAAGTTTCTTTAGTTAATTCCCTTCCGAGTGAATATACTAATATACTATTGGGTATAGGTACGCAATAGCTTGTTTGTTGTATACTAGGAATAGGCATTAGTAAAATTGATTTAATTCGATTCGGCTTAATACTTTGATGAACTAGATGTCTATTACGCTGTTTAATCTAGTCCAAGGAGCAACAAACCCATCATGATGCAATGACATGTGAGTTAGGCGCTTAACCTAAGTCATGATGCAATGACTTTACCATGATGCAATGGTACGCTATGATGCAATAACGATTTGTTTTTAGTTAAGCAGATAGCCAATGGGAGAATAGTATCCGAATAACGTTTGCTTAAACTTATGGGGAAATGCCATGGTTTAGTTTAAAGTTTATGGGAACTTGTTAACTAGGCTCATGTTGTAGACTGAGTTTAAATAGAGTCGGGCAACAGCTTTTGAGCCATAAATGAAGCTATTTCTTTATGGAATAGATATAGGAGATATAAGTATTCAGACTGCTTATATCAACCCCTGAGTAGCTGCTGTTACTCAGGACCCCTAAATTCTCAGAGCGTGATTTCGGGGTTTGAATATCCTACTGTTGTTTTGTTGAAAGAAAACTTAATAAGATAATGACTTGACCGTTGATGCATTTCATTTGATTAAGTTTGCTTGACAAATTGTTTTTGTATTTGTTATTGCGTACTGGGCCTTTGGCTTACTTTTGCTGCTTTGCAAGTAAGGAAGATGAATTGTATGTTGATTTGGGATACGGGTAACATTTTGAGAGGTTCATGGATGAGTGGGACAAGTAGGACTCGAATGCTCTTGGTTTTTGAGAGAAGCTTTTGTTTAAAGCAAAATTCTCTATATATGAGACTTGTTAAATAAGCATAAGTTGTAAAAGACTTTAAGATCTTTTTAGGTTACCTTTTGTACCAAGAACGACTTGTAATTTTGCAGTGTTATATTGACACTAAACTTTGTACATATAACATATATGTATGGATTGCTTTAATTAGCAATCTTGTTTTGTTAAAAGTTATTTATAAAGTGTTAGTAGATTTGATCAAATAATTCTCATAAACTGTTAGTTTTATGACAACCTTACATATAATATGAAAATATTATACGTGGTTGGAGACTCAGTACTCTAAATCTCCGAATTTAGTGGGTCAGGTGTTTACAGTAGAGATTTTTATTATGTTCTTATCTAATTAGATTAGAAATCTAAGCAAACGATTTCAATAATTAAAATCGGCTAGCAATGTTCAACATAAACATATCTTTTAAGGAAGTATGAGTATGTAATACTTAAGTATTATATGTAGCAATAATGCCTTAATTAAATTTAGGGCGTTATATATATAGTTTCGAAAAGTTTGATTGGGTATTTAAATTGTCCACTAAATTGTTTAAGTATCAATTTAAATTTTTGTGCAACGTTCAAGCACCAATTTTGACAGTTGCCTTTTTTTCCCCCTTGAAGGCTTTCATCATAATTTTGAATAAGAAAAATAAAGAGATCATACTATATATAAGATATTTTTCTATTTAAACCAATTTTGGACTTAATTTTGGACTTATATATATAATTAGTCACCTATTGAAAAAATAGCAACACAAAATCAATTTTGTTATGTTAAGCTGGAATCTAATTAATGATGGGTAAAATTTTAATCTAACAATTGGTCTCAATAATTAAATGACATAAGATTTTAGGACAAATAATTGTGATGTAGGGTTGATTTTTGAAATTATTTACATAATGTTATGGTAACTACGGTGGTTAAAAAATTCGAATAATAAGCCGAGAAAACCATATCTTTAAATTGTTGTGTATCATGTGCAAACTTATTTGTCGTACCTAAAAATATCCTGAATTTTGGGTGGAAGAGCATAGAATTTAATATTAAAGGTAAATACTACATTATTAATGACATGATGGCACCTATCTTTTGCCTCAGGATATGACAACTATTTGAAAATGATAAATAAATAATAATGCATATGTATACAATCTCACCATTGGACTATACCATTATTAATACAAAATTAAATTAATTCTCAAAAAATAAAGGCAAAAACATTAAAGAGATTCAATCATAATTGAAAAAAAATATAAATTGTTTATTTATATGATAGGATCGGTCCCGTTGTAACTTGTAACCAACATGGGATCGGGACAAATATTCCCTACTCCATTCTTACAATTTAATGGGTAAAGTTGAAGATAATCAATTTTGATATTTTAATAAATGCAATAATTTATCAGCAAAGACAATAAAACAACTAATTCTAAGAAATCATTTAATAATAAATTATTATTATTTCTTAAATTAAGTCATTTTTTAAATTTTAAATGATTTTTTTTTTTGCTAATTATATTTTTTCTACTTTATTACCCATAACCTTTTTCTTTATTATTATCCTTTCACTATTAAAAGTTTGCAATTTTGATTATTTATACAAGACATATGTTCTTTAAAAAAAAAGGCTCATTGGGGAGCTATAACTTTTTCTCTTTTTTTCAAAAAGAGGAGTTGTAACATTATCATGCTCAATACAACAAATCTATTATTTCTTAACTCCTATGCTTTTGGATACAATCTGATTCAAGTGTCGGAGTAGCTACTTTGGATAACATTCCAACAAACCATTATCCATATTCTATTTTGTAGATAGAGTGTGCAAATTCAAGCCAAGCTCAATACTTATTTTACCTTTTGCAAATTTGAACTAACATAGTTGTACTAATCTATAAAAATATATTGTTAAAATACCTATTGTTATAACTTTTTTAAAGAATGATTTTGATGAAGAGGTGCAGTTCAGCATTCACTGTAGTAAATTTACTTGTTCTTTTTTGTTTTTTTAATATAAAGTGCTTATCATTTACCATTTTTATCTGGTTGTCCCTAATTTCAGAAGATACGCAATTTATTTTGAAAATAATATGATAAAATGAAGTGAACTGAGTTGCGTTGCTGGTTGTCTTGATGGAACAATTTGAAATATTAATTAGAATCAGATATTTGCATCAATCTGTTGGAATGTGCAACCAACAAGTACTACGTCTGAATAACTTTCTAAATCAAGTATTTTTTTTCGACCTTCCATGATCGTTAAATCAATTATTTGACTACTAAAATAAATATGGTAATTAATATATTAATTATTGTAATTTTGCAAGTACTATTAGGTATGAATTTAAGTGGTTAAATAATCTAGGCACTATAGAATTTTTCTAGTTCTTATTTTCAAATTGTGAAGATATATAAAATATTTATATCTATATAATTAAAGTAAAAAACACAACTTTGCTATCTTTAATGTTATATTAATGACCTTCTTTTTTTAGAAAAAAAAAAAACCACTTCCTACTTTTTTAAGTTATATTATGAATGAATTTCCAATTATTAGAATCACTCCTCTTTTTCTTTTTCTTTTTATTTTTTTTAAATTTCAAAATTGATAATTGAGGTTTTCATAAAAATTTAATTTGGTAAATGAAGTTTGAAATTGATGATTTAATATCCTATTAAACTTTTCGTGATTATTTGTACTACCTCACTTAACGAGCATGGTTTATTTTATTAGTTAACATGGAAAAGACAATCTATCAGTGTTTTAGATATTATTTTCAAGATAGCAAAAATTCAATGATAGACCGTCTTTTTCACATCAGTAAATAGAGCTAACGAACATGTGAGTTAGTTTGATAGCATATATAGTTGCAAAAAGTTTGATTGAGTATTTAAATTGGCCACTAAAATGTTCAAGTATCAATTTGAACTTTTATGCAACGTTTAAATACCAATTTTGACATTCACCCCTTTTTCCCCCTCAAAAGCTTACATTAGAATTTCTAATATGAAAAATAAAGAGATCATATATAAGATAATTTTCTATTTAAACCAAAACTATATAGACTTTTCATAATGAGAAATTTTAATATTTTATTTTACATTAGAGAATTTTTTTTTTTTTTTGTAATCAAATTTTATAATTTGGTTTTGTTTAATGGCAATGTTTACTAGTATTTTTATATATCACAGGCCCTAAGTTCCTTAACAGCTTGTTTACTTCATCATATGAAATAAATAAAGAATTCCATTACAATTCACTAAAAATATAATAGAGCTATAGTGATTATTACATGTTTATTACAATGTTTAGTTAGTTTAAAAAAATAAAAAGTAAATATTATAATAAAAGTAAAATATATATTATGTCTTATTATCTTTATTATGGAGAAATGATGATTATATAGGTGATATTTCAAGGTAGGAGTAATTCATAAAAAAGATTGAAAATACACATTGAATAGCAATTCATGTGTGTGGGAATATGATAAATTGCTATTCATTATTTTATGTAGTAGCAAATAGAAACTCATGATAAATTATTATTCGGTGTTTTATACAACTAAATGTCTATCGCTAATTCTAATGGACTGAACTTTAATAGATGATGAGTATGTAAAACAAAACACGGTTAGTAGCATGTTAGAATTAGGCCTAGCGTAGCCACCAAGCATATTAATTCAAGGGTAGTTGATGAGTGTGTGTGTGTGAGAGAGAGTGTGTGTGTGTGTCCAAGCATTACCACCCATGTGAAGGGGCAAAGATTATATATAAACGATTAACTCCTGGCGATTGAGTGTGTCGTAGGATCATGGGAGAGTGAGTGAGTAAGTAGTTAGTGATAATTATGGCCAATGTGGTACAAATCTCCTAATTTAGTTTACACACGTCGAACCCAACCAAGAAGAATGTGAAAGACATTGAACCTTGAACAAGTGTTGCGGGAGTCGTCAGTACATCGAGTCAAGATGAAAGATGTCCTACTGAGACTTCAGGTTGTTACTAATATAGATTAAATTTTGGGCCAATGGATTGGCCTAAGTGATTAATGGGCTGGACTCAACTTAGAAAGCCCTGGGTCCATATTAGACCATCAACGTCTAATAATAGTTTTATGCAAAAAGGAAAGGAAATGAATAGTATTTCCCTCAAATAAATAAGCTGCATGTATTACATGTAGGATGATATACTATAATACTTCATCAAATATCTTAAATAATATAATTGAATCTCAATGGTATAATATGTATTTAGGCAACTTAAATCTATGATGATCCACCTACATAATAGCTAAAAAAGTCCAACTCAATTTAATTAATGTTAGAAATTGTCAAGAAATAAAACTTCAATGCAATTTGTAAATAAGAGTTTTAGTTTATATTAATTAATATTAGGATTATACTAGGAACATTTGAGATAATATCACATATAATATCTAAACTTGACAAAAAAATGCATTTAGCATATAAATTTTTAAATTGATCAATTTAAATCTGAACTTTAAAATTAATCTATTTAATATTTCAAAGAACTTTTTATGCATACTAAAAATACCTACTTCACGTTATTTCAAGTACTAAAGTGATCAATTTTAAAGTTTTTTAGATACCAAATTAATCATTTTCAAAGTTTAAGTACCTGATTGCATATTTTCTTAAAATTCAAGTATCATTTGTAATGTAAATTATAAGAACATTTTTTCAAATGAAAATAGGATATGCAATAAGTATGAAGTTCATACATAGTCCATCTAAGTGTTTCCGAAGTTAAAAGGCGATTTTGATGCAATTGAAATTAGGTTAAGTAAAAATGGTACTTGAACTTTGCAAAGTGAATAATTAGTTACTTGAAGTTTGGTTTTGAATAATTTGGTAACTGAACAAAGTTTTTATTGACTTTTTTCATACTTAACGTTTGGTTTGAACAAATTTCGATACTTGAACAAAATTTTCATTGTTTTTTTCATACCTGACGCAAGTAAAATGAGGTATGAAAAAATTCTACGAAAAGTTTGTTTAGGTAACAAATTTATCAAAACTAAACTTCAGATATGAAAAAAGTCAACAAAACTTTATTCAGGTTTCAAATTATTTAAAACTAAACTTCAAGTACTTGATTTGTTTTTTTTTTCCCCAAAACTTCAGGTACCATTTTTCTCATTATCCTCACTCAAATTTCATTTCGTTCTGCATTGCCAGAAAGTGAAATGAGAAAACTCAAATGATCACTTTGGCGCTTACTTCAATTCAATCCATGGTCTATCCCTTGAAGAGAACGGGCGGTCTGATTATGGCCATTCCACTCGTAAACAACAAACTTATGCACCGGAAGATCAAGTCTACAGCAAATGGACTCTTCTGATGAACTCTCGGAGAGTTACAATTGCAACCATCCTAAGGAATTAATGTCTTAGATATGAATTGATGCATGGGATGGCAGCAACTGAGCCAATGCCATCTCTAGAAAGCCATGCATGAGTCCAATGCCCATAATTGACTTGCTGTCAGAAAAACGCGAGAATGCATTTGCAGCTGGATTGTCAAGCTTTCACAATCTGCAAGCTCCCAGTGAGGAAATCTCTTACACTTAAAGTCAACACAAAGAAAAAAATTTGTCTGTGCACATTAGTGAAAAGTTGGAAAAACAAAATTGCCCTGTTCAAGATAAGTGAATGATGATATTATTGAGAGAATTAAATAAATACGCTCAACTGCATCTGATAAATTTATGAAAGCTAGCTAAAATATCATAATGTAGAATATATTATGTGCGAGTATGTGAACTCATGTGTGCACATGGGTGTCTATCAATTCATATGTTTGTACCAATATGAACATCTATATGAATGCAGGCATGCACATATGTGTCTATTACAATATCACATTAAACTGATGATATTGTGATTAACATTGCATGCATCTTAACCAGCAAAGAGTTTTATACTGCCCGCCACATGCATCAGAAAAATTAACTTGAGAAATTAACGCTGTCGCACATATTTGGAAAATTTTGCATACATACCAATAATATGAGAGTAGTTCCTTTAATCTTTTTTTCTTTCACTGAAAATGCTTCCACAATCAGGAGTTCCATTGGTGGCTGCATCAATATCCATTCAATGATTCAATCACATTACAGCAACCTGTCATCAAAAAGATGACTCTTGCAGTGTGTATAACAAATCAAGTATGCTCACATTGAAGGATGACAAAAAGAAGTAGCTGATAGATCAAGAAATGCTGTACAGCTAAATCACAATACAGTGGCAGAGCACTAAAATCATGAAGAAATAAGGACCATAGGATGAAGGACATTGACGATTTAAGAGGTATCGTACAGGGATAATTAGGAGAAAAAGATTTTTAGAGATCGTAGGCTTCTATAATTGAACTACATTCAATCCAATTCTAAGAAAATCAGCCTCAAAGTTCACAAATTGTAGCCTGATATTATTCTGCAACAAGAATGCAATTTTACTAATCGATGGTTTCAGAACTTTGCTTTCTCTAACAGAGTACTCCGATCATTTTCTTTACAGATTATCAAACATGCCTAAACTAGCATCTAAACAATACATTCAAAAGTTCTATGTGCTGATAAATGGACAGCGTGTCAGGGGTATAGGCAATAGCACCAATAGCTGAAACATCATGAAGAGTTACGAGCACTTAGCTTAAGAAGAAGGAAGGACTTCATGACATTTCAGCTTGGATGCAATAACAAATTATCTTATTAACTTTGGTGAACAATACGATCTCATGCCAACTACTATAATGATGTGACGACATAATGCAACAAGGAATACAATGGATCAAAGGAAAAATCATTAGGTATAGATGATTATTATGTGTGAGGGAAGTCCAGAAGATATTTGTAGCTCACCATCACCCTCACTGACTTAACAAGATCTCTCTTTGCTTTGCAATTGATGATTCCTTCACTCCAACAGCTGAGATCGTTAGCCAACCAGAACAAAAGAAACAGAAAAAGTCTCACAATTTAAAAGGATATAAGATAAAATCATCAGATAACCCAAGTAGGAAGAGCCATCAGAACATGAATACAAAAGACACCATCATGAAAATACGACAAAAAAGTAAATGCTGCCTGTGCACAAACAACAACCAACCTGTAATCACTGAAGGTGGAAAAGATTGCTGCCACGTACAAAAATTGTTTATCAGAGATTTAGGCATGCTGAAACATGAGGGTATACTCCCATATGACACTTGTTTAAACTTATGAATTAATATTTTAGCACAGGCTCAATTATGATGTTAATTTTTGTGATCGCTTTCCTGCATACACCCCCTGTCATGGAACAGGGCAAGCTGTTTCTTGAGCTAGTTTTCCACATAGGACAAAATTTATCTGACAATGTCAGATAATGCCATTTCAAATTTATCTGACAATGTCAGTGAATATTAGTAGCTCCACCTCAATCATACTCTCGCTACAACCTCTTGTTTAGGAGACTCAACATCTGCCACCAAGGTCCGTAAAATAAGTGAAGCTTCAGAAGTTTTGTCCTTGAAACAGGTACTGGTCTAATATCAATGAATATTTAAGAGCTAACTGGAGTTCTTTTTTATCCAAAGGACAAGGTAAAATACTCTTCCAATTCTTCGATCCTTCATCCAAGCAAATGCCATTCAACATTGATGCAAACATGATCGAATTGGGAGCCAATCCTTTGTCCATCAACTCTTCATGCAGCCGCAGAGCATTTTTTACCATTTTGCTCTTGCAAAGGCAAACAAGGATAGAGTTGTAAACAGCAACTCTTGGTGTCCATCCATCAGAAATCCCTTGATTGAAAACTTTTAGAAATAAAGATTCCTGCTCTTGATATACTTATCTGTCTCACATACTGAGCTTAAACTGGACATTTGTGAATCCATTTGTTAAGTAATTAAAGGCGACACTGTTTGGTGACTGCTTCTTTTGCAACATTTCTTCAAAAATGGATGCTGCCTCCACAAGCTTTCTTTCTTTACAAAAACCACCGATGAGCACACTGTAAGTTACCACGTTGGGCTCCAAACAAAAAGACTTCATTTCTCTGAATATGCCTTTAGCTCTGTCAGAGCAACCACACCGGCAAAGCGCATCAATCAAGGATGTATAGGTAACAACAGTTGGCTTGCATTTCAGCCTAACCATATTTCTGAATATCCTTATTGAATTAAGTACATTTTGCTGCTTCCCATACCCATCAACAATGGTTGAACATGTGAAGCTATCTGGAGGAAGATTTCCCCTTATCATTCTACTGAAACAGGACATTGCATCCTTCATCATTCCGAATCTACAGAAACCCTTAATCATTGCATTGTATCCTACAACATCAGGATTTACACCCTCTCTGGTTGAAATCCTAAAGATCTCCTTTGCTTCTTTAATGTTCTCATTTCTTGTGCATCCATCGACTAAAGTTGTATAGATATATTTGTCCGGGAGTATTTTATGGTTCAGCATCTCAACCAGGAGATCCTTTGCGTCTGATAGTCTCCTCTTCTTACAAAGTCCATTCATCAAAATGTTGTATACACATGCATCAGGTAACATTCCCCTTTCCATCATTTTCCTTTTCATTGTAAGAGCAATATCAAGCTCATCTGCAGCAAGTAAACCATGAATGAGAGTACTATAAGTAACAGCATCAGGTATCTCTCCTCTCTCCACCATTTCACTAAGCAACTCCAGGGCTCTATCACATTCCCCTCGCCTGCAATATGCTTGTATCAAAGGTGTAAAAGTCAACTTATTTGGCGCCAACCCCTTCTCCTTGGCCTCCTTAAGTAGTCCTTCAGCTTCACGTACCTTCCTTTCCTTGCACAAAGCGACAATTGACGTGTTGTACATCACAATATCCAACCCACAACCAGTTTCGCTGATTCTTTTAATTGTCTCATTAGCTTCAACACAATCTCCAAATTTATATTTAGCATCCATAACATTATTATAAATGTGAGCATTAACCCCAAGCCCTCTCTCCTTCATTTCATCTACTAACCTGTCAATTTCTTTAAACCTTCCTAAAATGCAATACCCGTTTATAATAGAACCATAAGTTTTCTCTGTTGGCACAAATCCATTATTCTTCAACTCTTTGAAAACTTCAAAAGCCTTATCCATATCACCTCTCTTTACATAACCATCAATCAATGTGTTATAGAAAACAACATTGGGAACACAACCACTTCCCCACCTATCCTCAATAACCTGCCGACCTTCCTCGACTTTCCCTTCCTTGCACAAACCTCTAACAATGATACACACAGTATAATTATCAACAAAACCACTCTCCCTACTATCTACATCAACCATTTCCCCATACACCCTCTGTGCAATCTCGACTTTCCCGACATTCACAAATGCAATTAACAAAGAGTTACAAGCAAAAACATCAGGTATACAACAATGCTTCTTCTTTGTCATATCATACAATTCAAGTGCTTTATAAGGGAAACCGGAATCAGAATAAGCACGTATCATAGCATTCAAAGCATCATAAGTTGGCAAGAGTCCATCATTTTTCATGCCATCCAATATTATTTCGACTTGTGAAAACACTCTAGCTTTTGCCAAGAGCTTCAACAGGGAAGAATAAGCAGTTTCATTCAAGGAACCATGGTAAAGTTGGTGCGTTGAAGCGAAATCAAAGAACTTTAAACCTAATTCCGGGTTGTAACATCTGTCGAACACGTGGTGGGCAATGTCGGATACGAGGATTTGAGACTGGGAGAGGTGGGTTTGGAGGCTTTTGTCCAACTGGGTATCATGGGTTTTGAGTATTGCAATGATTTCGTTAATGAATCTTTTGAGGTGGGGCTTGAGTGAAGATGTAGGTTTTTGATGGTGTAAGGGTTTGATGCAAGAAAGAAGAGTTTTTGACATTAGAAAGTTGGAAGAACTAATGCAGACGGCGTTTCAACTGAGTGCATGCCGCAGGAACTTGACTAAGGAGAAAACATGCTCCGAGGTTTAAGGAGCCCGTGTCGTGTTCCCTCAGTCCGGTTTTGTTAATGGAGACTAGTATGGTTGCAAAACCATTAGCGAATTGCATTTTTATAGTTTCTTTTTTTTTTTTTTTTGGTGGCCTTGTATTTTATAGTTTAAGTTAAAATCTATACATTGCGACTGCATCCTTGATGTATGCTTCGGACGTACTTATTCCCTGGTTTAGGCTTTAAATCTTTTAATATATATGTATATATATATATATATTACCTTGAAGTTTGTTGGTCCTTTAAAGAATTGGTAAGAGATGGAGTAGAAAAAGCTGAAAGACAAACAAGAGTAAAGTATGTTCATATGATTATACGAACACCCCGTTAGCCTTATTTATAATACAAAATGGCAGTGGTCGTTGTGAGTAATTTTAATTTTTTTAAGATTATTGGAGGATATAACTCTCTATGTGTTGATTTTAAGATCTTCAAAGCGTAGACTAGATACAATAAGCTAGTTAGTTCTGTTGCAAAACTTAAAAATAACCTATCGAGTCAAGTAAGTAATTTGCCATATTTGAACTCGTTTAAGGTTTCAAATAATTAGACATTGACCTCAACAGGTCAACTCATGATATAAAAAGATTAGATCGGATCTAGAGAATATATATCTAGAATTGCCCATTGACATGATAAAATAAGATTTAAAAGAATATTTTTAAAGATTTCCCTCTTAACATAAATAACCATTTGACCAAGAAAAAAAGATCCCATAGCTATATATCTATTACAAGCAATAACCGTAATGATTGATATATTCTTTTGCTTCCCCTTTCCTTCCTTCTTCTTCCCTCTAGTCACACCGCCTCAACTTAGTCACATTGCTACTACACTCCACCATGACTTAAGATCAACATATTCACCATGGGCACCATGTATTAAACACACTAAATCCATTGTAGCCACTATCACTAGAACCATCAAATCTGCCATGGCCATCATAGTTTAAATACACCGGTCCACCACAATCTCCATGACTTAAACTTATTAGATGCACCATGGCATTCATATTCACCTAACCCTTTAATTGTTTGAACCCATCTTGGTTCAAACCCAACTCAAGTGTTCAGTTTAGAAGCCCTCTCATTATGAAATAAGCATGGCTCATTTATTTTGTGTTCTTCACCTTTACCTCCTCTTATGCTTATGTTGGTCTCCTACGTTCAATTGAAGGGATTTGACTTGGTTCAAGATGTAAACGAATCAAACACTTGTGAATTGCTTAAGCTCTACCCCATATTTACTTATGCACACTCAAGTTCAACTCAAGTCAGATGCAAGTTTAAGCTACTCAAATCATTTGTAAATCCATTCATGAATTACATAATTTTAGTTGGAATGTCTGTTACCTTAATTGAGTTTGAGTTAAATTTAATATGAATTAAATGGTTTAAGTTTTGATATTAATGCTACTTTGACTTGAATAAAAACACCATTTTTTTAAATAAATTAATTTTAAACAATCTTAATCAAATTTGAGCTTAACTTTGAATTTTAAAGCTTATGTTCGACCAAATTTGAGTTCAAACTTAATATCATACCATCTCAATTTGGCTTCTTTTTTTTTTTTTTTCCTCCAATTATTTCTGCTATGTCACCATCCTACTATTAGGTGTGTTAAGTGAAGTTAAACAATATAATGGATATGGAAATATATATAATAAGTTATCGTGTCACATTTGATACATAAAAATGAATCTAAAATGGAATAACAATTCTAAGTTTTATTCTCATTCCTATGTTTGGTTCCACTTTTAAAAGCTGAAATCATGATTCTCCAACATCAACAATCCCGGTTTTGAGGAGAATTTTGATTCCACCATTGAGAAAGTACAATCATAATTC
Organism: Combretum micranthum; assembly: GCA_024138025.1. Lineage (NCBI taxonomy): Eukaryota > Viridiplantae > Streptophyta > Magnoliopsida > Myrtales > Combretaceae > Combretum > Combretum micranthum. The sequence goes on from JAMXBD010000513.1 coordinate 186,795, forward strand.
CATTCCTTCCTCATATATGGTTACCATTATATCATCCTTTTATCCTCTTATTTATTATTCATATTAATCATTGAAGATATTTTGTAAATAACATATCAATTTCATTCCATTTTATAATGTCCATTTAATTCCATTCCTCCCATTCAATACCCTTCCTTCCATTCCATACAGTTACCCAAACATGGCATTTTAGTTTCATTCTATTCCCAAAAAATCGAAATCCTACTATGAGCCTATTACGAAATGAACACGTAGTGAAGATAAAACAAATACGAGAACAAATCCTTTATCATTTTGGCTGGAATGTCGGTGACCTTAATTGATTTTGATTTAAATTTAATATGAATTAAATTTAGTTTAAGTTTTGATATTAATGCTATTTTGATTTGAATAAAAAAACACCATCTTTTTAAAATAAATTAATTTTAAACAAACTTTATCAAATCAAGCTTGAACTTGTTTAGTATTCCTTTGAATTTAACTTTGAATTTTAAAGTTTATTTTCAACCAAATTTGAGTTCAAAACTTAACATCATACCATCTCAATTTAACTTTTTTTTTTTTTTTTTTACTCCAATCATTTCCACTATGTCACTATTCTACTATTAGGTGTTTTAAGCAAAGTTAAAAATATAATAGATATGGCTAAAATATATATATAATATATATATAATAAATTATTATATCACGTTTAGTATAACCAAAATGAAATAACATTTCTGAGTTTTATTCTCATTCTTGTGTATCAAAAGCCGAAATCACGATTCTCTAAAATCAACAATCTCGATTTTAAGAGAAATTCAATTCTACCCTTAGAGAGTACAATTACAATTCCATTCTCCTTGAAAATAATTACCATCATATCCCCATTTTATCCTCTCATTTATTATTCACATTAATTATTTACGATATTTAAATAATATATCAATTTTATTTCATAATGTATCTAAACAAAAAAATAGATTCATCATTCCAATTTTATTTCATTCCGTTCTTCCCATTCCATACAATTCCCCGCACATGGCATTATAATTTCATTCTACTCCCAAATAATTGAAAACTTATTATGAGCCTATTACGAAATGAACAGGCAGCGAAAATAAAACAAATACGAGAACAAATCCTTTCCGACTGACTGAGAGACGACGACGACCACGACAAAAATAATATTTCATTTGTAAGCAATGACCCTAATTTGCAATTTGGTATATCATTATTTTCGGCTCCTTTATTTTGCTGAATAAATAAAACAGATGAAATTACTATTTACAAAAAATGAAATAAAACTGTAACAAAACTTTCTTTCGTTAATTTTTCATTTAAATAAGAATTTAAAAAAAGGAAATCAACTCTAGAATTAAATTGGAATTACTATTATAACAAATAATAAAATTGCCATTTCACCTTGAACGAGTACTGCATAACCCCACAAAGTAAAACACCCTTGGGTCACTTGGGTGGTTTGTTGAAGCTACAATAATATATTATCAAAAAACAAAAAAGAAAAACATGAACAAAGATTGAATCCTAACATAGCATTAATTCTATATAACTTCGTCAAAATTCAGCCCAATAAGAACCTTCTCCCTTGCAAAAATACTTCATCTAAAAATTTTTGTTTGATTTTCATATTACAATCCTTCTTTTGTCTTAACACAACTTCTCTGATCATGACCAAACACATGGAAAAAATACAAAAAATCGACATCCACTTCATTCCTATATGCATCATTAAAATCTGCAGGCAAATCAGCGAAAGCATGCCTATTTCAATAGCTTGCATTGTTTTATAACACATAACTCATTCTCAAACATCTTTGAAATTCCAATGGTTAAAAGGTGTTCTTGCTCTAATTTACCAAACTTCAGGAACAACAGAGTGCAAAATATGAAAAATAAAGAAACTTTATTTGCTTTTTCTTGCCAAAAAGAATAAATCAGGACACTTGGAAGACTCGCTCTGGCTTCTTTTATATTTAGCACCTCTCTAACCCTTCAAAATAATAAAAATTTCGTCGCGTGATTCACAGTTGGCAGAGTGTTATTTATACCCTATAAATACCCTGTGAGAATAGGCTCCAGAATTTTGATTTGAGAGCCTACTCAATGATGTCTAGTATCACATTGAAACTAACCGATCGTACGTGTTCTGTTTCTCTGAGACATTTTTGAGTGTTAATTGAAAGAATGCACTAATTTTGGAGACTGAGGGATCACTGAAATTGAAACCTGAAAGAATAGCCTATCAGCATCTGAGTCAGGAAGAACATAGCAATTGGAAGAAAACCATGATATCTTGATAACTCATGCATGTGTCCAACCATCCTTTGGTTGACTAGTAAAAATCACGAAGTTCCATGTAGTCTTGGATCATCATTTTTCCACAATCTGTAAAATACCAGACATGAAACCCATCACTCTTGAGTTAGAGAGAGTTGAAAATGAAAAATGCCATATAATACAAACTGAATGATGAGTGCATCAAGAGCATTAAAATGAATACGCTCAAAATCATAAGTGAAAATATTTTGCACAAAAGCATGTCCCCATGCATGCACACTGGATGTCTGTCTGTCCTCTGTTTGTACTCGTATGTACAAGCAAATGAACACAAAGCATGAACGTATTTAATCATTATCCAAATCACATTACATTGTTCATACTAGACTTGATATTAGCACAGGCCTTAACCACAATTATACTAAAATTTTGGTCGCATGCATCCAAATGTAACTAATTATAGGGCAACAGTAGATTAAATGTTCTGAACCACAGAAACATACAAGAGTTGCTCCTTTACTCTTTTTTCTTCAAAGACCACTGGAAATGATTCAATATTTGGTTTTCTCTCAGTGAGTCACATCAAGATCTTTCTTTTTGATTTGAATGCAATGATAGGTACTAACAAGTGATATGGTTTTAATAAAGAACAAGATGCCATTTGTCATCAATGAAAGCATGACAGATTTTAAGTAGTTGACAGCACAAATTGCAGTGTAATCACAATGGGGTAGCTCAGTCTTAAAATTCTGGAGACAAATAGGGGAGTCTGATGCATGGGAAGACACGGAACCAATGAGTGTTTCAAAAGTATGGAAGAGGTTCAAAAAATAATAATAAATATGGGCTGATAAACAGAGAATGCTCCAACTGAACCATTAAGGGACATAAGCAATAACACAAATAATAAAAAATATCAAGAAGATTTATTTATGCTATACCTGTGCAAAAGGTACTTCATCCAGCTGAATGCACAAAGCACTAGTCATCTATATATAAAACTCCCGTGAATGATTCAAACTCACACCACCACGATAACAACATGACAATTTTATGGATGACCAAACATCATTCACGGTCAGATAGTATGAATGAACACCATTTACAAAAGAATCAAGAGAAATTGTAGCTCACCATTGCCCAAAATGGTTAACATGATCTTCTCTTCCCAATAATGATTCCTTCACTCTCACAGCTGAAGTTTGTAAATCAACCAAGAATAAAAAGCCTTAGGATTAAAAATGATAAAGAGTAGAATCACATAAAAAGCTTTTTCTGGTAATTGAATCATAGAAAACAGTGTCCTGCAAAACTAGCAATGTTAAATTTCGAGTATTAATTGTAAAAACACCTAAAATATATATAATGATTGTGACTGTACTCTATTATCATGCCATCCTGCACTTTAATGTATAAGTGAACATATGCTTTTATTCCAAGACAATAAGTCAGTGTTCAACTGCACATCTACATATATTTATGTATTATCTATTCAAAAGAACAAAATCCTTTTTCATTCCCTTATTCATCGAGCACATATAAGGTCATCTTTCTACTGGGTTCTTAACCCAAGGACTTAAGTTAAGAATCCCTGAAATTTCTTAGTAAATAAAGCAAGGTCCTTAGAAAAGTACTGGTCCTTAGGTCATCTTTATCCCTAAAAACCTTCACTGGGTCCTCATCATGAGACGTCAACAATTTAAGAAGCTCTCTACTTTAAGGACTTCTCCACTTTATTCATAATGTTCATAAAGAAAAGTACTGGTCCTTAGGTCATTTTCATCCCTAAAAACCTTCATTGGGTCCTTATCATGAGACATCAACAATTTAAGAAACTCTCTACTTTAAGGACTTCTCCACTTTATTCATAATGTTCATAAGGGATTCTTAAAAGTAATTATATTCATTCATAGATAACCAGACTTGACAATCGCAGAAAAATTACCATCCCTTCACTTTACTAGATGGAATAAAGTTGTAATGTAAGTGCTAGTATGAAGCAATAAAATAGACTCATAGTACAATTTTTATTTGCTGATTTTTTATTTTGATAAGGTGTTTTGGAAAAGAAAAAATAGATTTCAGCATTGAATTACTATTTATAGGTTTGAGTGATGAATTACCATTTAATATTTAATGTAATAAAGATTCATTGTAGAATTGGTATAACAAGCAACTAAATGTCATAATAGTTCTTTGTAAGAAATAAGTTCTGTAATGAATAAATTATTACAGTAAAATGAAAAAGTTGTTAAAGAATGGCATAATAAATGCCCAAGCTTAACATTAGTCTTTAGCTACCAATCTTTAGTTCAGGACCAGTACCTATTTAAGCACTAAGAACTTTCACGTGGAGGTTCTTTACATAGGTGGTGGAACTTAACTTAGCTTCCTTTATCCTAGAATAAGATGCCTTAACTAAGGACCAGTGTTTAACTTTGGCATTTGATATGTGATTACTAAATTGTTTTACAATTATCAAATTTGGCCATTTATAGGTGCAAATAGTTATTATTGAGAGCCTATTTTAAGAACTTATGAATAAAGTGAAGAAGTCCTCAAAGAAAAGAGTCATTTAATTTGCTGATGCCTCACCTCAAAAACCAAATGGAAGTCTTCAGAGAAAAAGATGACATAGGTATACAAATTAATTTAATTATAATTTAAAAAAAAAAAACAATTTGAAGATAGCATTCCATCAATTTCCAGATTAATGCACGGAATGTTTCAAAGCAAAAGTGGCATCTGTATCCGTAAGGTGTATGCACACATTAGCAGGCCGCAAGGAAAAGAGCATGAGAAAAAGAAAGCTTACAGGTAGATGCAGAACCATCATCCATTCAAGATTGCTTTCGCTTGAGTTTATTAGCACACATCAGATTAATCTGCCAAAGAGCATCGTCCATTGATCAAACATTCAGATACTGGAGCAGTAGCACACCACAGATCCAGATCCTTTTAAAAACAACATAGCCATCTGCTATCCAAAATCAACTCTTGGATATTACGGATTCAAAAATGCACATCTGACTAGAAGTAAAAGGAGGGGTCCTTTTCTTCACCAATGTCATAATCATCTGAGCTTTACCAAGTTGCAGGGTCTTTGTAAGGCCATCGAGAAGTGCAACAATGGTATCCACACTAGGAAACTGATTATTTTGCATACAATCCTTACACATTGTGTAAGCCAAATTATAATCCCCTCCTTTACAAAGGTAATGAATCATGGTTTGGTAAATCAAAATATTTGGTCGACAATGATTTGAATGCATTGCAGAATAGACCCTCTTTGCCATTTCTGGATACCCAGCGAGGAAGAACCCTTTGATGACTAAATTATATGTAATCTCATCAGGTATTAACCCGATATTCCACATCAACATCAACATATCATTTGCTGCCCATGCTCTTCGTCTATTTATTAAATACTCAATTCTAGCATTAAATGTAGCCACATTTGGAAAACAACCCTTATGAATCATCAGATTCCACAAGCCATTCCCAATCTCCCACCTATTAACGTTATAGAATGCAGAAATAAGCGTAGTGTAGGTATAAACATCAGGTTTAATCCCCAGTTTCTCCATCTGTATCATGATCAAATAAGCCTGATCCATTATGCACATATCAACCAGTGCCTTAATAACAATGTTAACAGAAATCACGTCCAGCTCAATATCAAACTTCTTAACTACCTGGAAAAGCTTCTCAATCACACCCAAATCACGGGTCTGTGTCACAACTGTCAACACAGCATTAAAAGATTTCACAGTCCTTTTACATCCAAACAAATGCATATTGTAAAAGGTATCAACAGCATGCCTCACCATCCCTGCTTCACCATAAAGCATTATAATCCTAACTATAAACCCTTCACGACGGCCTTGTGGAAGGGACTTTTGGTGCTCAAGCAATTGTTCGATGTAATCAAACCTACCAGCACCTGCTAGTCTAGCAACAGTATCTTCGAACGCAAAGCTATTCTCAATGACAAGTCTATTATGGGAATTGGCCCTGAATAGGTGAAACAACTTTTCCGGGTCCCTTTCGTGTTTAAGCTTAATAAGAGCTGGTTCTTCTAAAAGCAGCGGTTTTGCTGCGTTATCAATACAAGAAGATGCGGATGAAGGTGAAGTCTTTGATGAAAAGGCAAGGGCTGCACTGCAGATTCTGCGTATCAGCCGCAGAGACAGCATAATGTTATAGAACAAAACTCAATATCAAACAACCCCATACAATAACAAACCTATGAACCAAAGCAATACTATATCATAGCCTTCACTGCCCATTTAGCACATAACATAAGCTCAACCTAAATAATGAAATTAATCACTACCCATTAAGAGATATCATAAATTCAAGCTAAATATTGCAGTTAATCGCTGCCCATCAACAAAGGAGCCCACTTTAACTAAAATCAAATAATGGGTGTTAGACTTATTCAACCAAATCTTCAATGCCCACCAAAAACCATGATTCAATAGCTCAAAATCCTCACTTTCCACCAATAAATCCACAAACTTTAATCAATATTCATACAAATAACATGAAATAGAATAATGGGTCTTCAGCTATACAATCAATACTTCTATACCCACATAAACCCTAATTAGGACTTGACAAAATCCTTACAAATCTTCACTTTAATCCAATAAAGCAACGAACTCTTACCAAAATTCCTTAAAAATGTTAAATTAGATAATGGGTCTATGGCTATACATCCAGAAACTTCAATGCCAATGACAAATTTTGATAAAACCCTACAAAACCCAGATGAAACAAAGAAGATGGGTCCCAATTTTTAGTATGTATAAGTAAATAAAAAGAATATGAAAGAAGGGCTAATTAGTAAAGTTTGTGATAAATAAGGGAAACTAAGGGTAATCCTTTGTTTCTTGGGTTCCTCCTGATCGAAAAATTGACGCCCGGTGAAACCCTTTGATTTGTTGAAAGATGCACACTCGATATTTACGGTTGAGAATTTGCCACGTAGTAGAAAACTCTACCCGCACCGTTCGATGATCGGGTCAACATCGGATTTTAAGTGAGTCCGTGTGCGCCGGATGGGTATGAGTTCAGTTAGTTCTATCTTATTTTGATTTTTTGGTAAATAAATTTAGGACCTTGGAAAATCATGGGGTCCCTTAGATAGTGTTTCTTATGTTGTATCTAAATTATATATATATATATATATATAAAGATATTTAATTAATAACTTTAATTTATCTTATTTGATTTATTTCATATTTCATGAAAATTATCATATGTTTTTTTATCTATATATATATATATATATATATTTCTTGATGGATAATTTGATAGAAAAAGTTTTAAAAAAGTATTTGTCATCTGCCAAATATCGGATGTCAAATGCCAAACGGACCAATGAAACTTATGAGTATATAAAAATATCAAAACTGCGCAAACATCCTAAAGTTACAACATATTTAGACTCTGTTTAGATTGTTTGCAAGCATCTAATTTGTATATATGTAATTAAGTTTATAGTTTTTATTCTTTATTTATTTATTTATTTTTTACCAGGCACCAAACAGTGAAACAAATGCAAAAAAGTTCCAACAAACTGCAAATTTACCTAGACATCGACACGATTAAGATCGATTCCAGACCCGAACCCAAACCACCAGAGCCGGGGCGATTCACGGCTGCCGGTTCCAGTTCTACGCGAACCGTGAACCAAGTTTTTTTTTTAATTAATTGACAAAATGATTTTCACAAAGATGTAGATAAGTTTAAAATTTATTGGATATTTAAACATATGATATTGATAATAGATAACTTATCATTAATATTTTATTGATATTGTTTTGAAATCCCATTAAGAAAACAAAAATCATAAGGAGTAGTAGTTTTTTAAATAATGAGAATGAATATGGATTCAACACTTTAAATAACATCAATATTTTTATGGTAAAATTTTTTATAAATCAAATAAAAGAATAAATAGTCTGTGATAATAAATTCTCCATAATAATTTTATTTCTCCACGTGAAAGTATAAATATAAAAAAATAATAATAAATTAAAAAAAAAAAAGAAAAATGAACTTGAGACATAATTAAGAATGTCCTCAAAGCGTGTGTCCTGTTACGCCCACCCCTTGTCAAAGCAGATTCATATAGAAGTAGAGACTAGAGACCAACTCGACCAACCGGCGGTTCCGACACCCTACCTACCCTCCCCCCTCACGCGCCCCAGTCCCTTCCCTCATTTCTTTCGTGCCCTGTTTTGGTTTTGGCTTTGTTTTTATATTTTTATATTTCGTGGGTCAGAACTACCGGTTCCGGGTCTGGAATAGCGGCTCCCAACCCTGTTAAACCGTCGGTTCCGGCGGGTTCTTCAGCGGTTCATAACCGTCCCTGAAGGGGCGGTTCCCCAGTACGGAACCACCGAGGACAGTTCGGGACGGTTCGCGGTTCGGAACCGTCCTATGCCAATGTCTAAATTTACCCTTAGGCATAACTCTTCCAAGGTTTTAAGATTGGAAATGTTTTCATCCTATTGTAATACATCAATATTTTATATAAACATATACATATAGTAATCTTTTAAATTGACTCCTCTCACTCGACCATTTTTTTTAACATAATTAATATTATATCTATCAATATAAGTTTAGGCTTTGGGTTGGGTGATAAATTCACTTCAAAAGATTATGAATAAGCTATAATTAATCTCTCAAAATTGAGTTGATGCACTCTTTAAATTTTTATATGTTACAAATTATCTCATTAAACTTTAATGAATTAGCAAATAAAACTCTAAAATTAAATATAAAGGAAAAGGAAAAAAACAATATAGCTTTTTAAAAAAATCACAAAAATACCATTAGGATGAAAATAATAAGAGACGAGGTTGTTAGTGCCTGACCTTGTCTTTTCAAGAGATTAGATCATTATTTTCCAGACGAACCTCGTCTCTTGAAGAGACGAGGTCAATACTGTTCGTAACCTCATCTCTTCAAGATTCAAGAGACGTGGTCAGAAGAATTATATTCCTACTTTTATCATTTCCCACAAAAATCACTTCTTGTAAATAACCTATTGTAATACCCTGTCAAAGTCATACATAATCAGCTATATAAAAACATTTCATTAGCCATCCACAAACTTCCAAACTTCACAACCCAATCTAAATAGTATTCCCAAACTTAATCCATCTAAATACAGTCCCAAACTCAATCCATTCATTCACAATCTCAAACCCAATCCATTCACCTTTCACCACAAACATAATTAAAAACTCATAAAATATAATATGAGATGAGTGCATTAATATTTTGTTATTTACACCAAAAGTATATGGAAATGCTATAAACCACAAACATAAAAGAGAAGAATCTATATACCAACATCATCATCTATCTACTGTCTACTACTGTGTGCTTAGCCTCCCTTGTCCCCGCCTGGTAAAAGTCCAAGCAAATGGTGTATACTGATAGACATCCTAATGGGGATATTGCATAGATGGATCAACCTGTGTGAGCGTCTCATCCCTATCTCCACTACCAGCACTGTAAAGACAAAATGGGATAGGGTCTAGATCTACTTGAGTGAGTCCCTCATCCATATCATGTGGCGGTGACGGTTACTTCTTTTGTGAAGCAAGGGGGTGTGGAACTCAATATATGTGATGTCTGGCATGGGGGTCTCATGCAGATGAGCATATGATAATGAGGATGGACCTGGCTTGTCATGATGGAAATGTGAAAGCCCAGGCTCATCAAGTGCAGGTGCAAGTGCAGGTGCAGGTGCAGGTGTAGGTACATGTGAGGGCGACATCTTATCTCTGATATCTACAGCTCTAGCTTGCCCTCACTCCTAACCCCAATCCTGTCCCCACTCACGCCTCTCTCTCTGTGGTTATCATCTCTCTACAGGCTAAGGCTGTGGGTCTTTCAATGCTGGTACAGGCGTTGGTGCTGGATCATTCAAATTATGCCCCATAAACTCATCCACTATGTGAATGACATCTCGTGCAGTGGCAGGAATGTTCTCCAATGGCATGTTAGGGACTCTGTAAATGAAATCTATCTGCAAGCTAGAGTAAACATTTAGATCAATAGGTACTGAACACAATATATATATATATATATATCCATATATAGCTTATGTAGTCATCAAACTTACCATATATCAAATAATGGCCCCTGTACGACTGATCCAATGCCTCGTGATCGAATGGTACCAATCGAAATAATCTGTAGATGTGCTAGTGGGGATATTTTGAAGCTCGACTATGCGATCGCATCTATTGTCCCACTTGGCTACCCACCTGACATGCTCCATCGCTCAGTTCCACTCGAAATACCTTTGTAGGTCCAGCTCATGCAGGGCTCTCATATCTGCTAAAGGGGTTGGGATCCCCTAGAAACCACCAAACTGTCTGAGCACTCTATCTAAATAGTAGTGCTCGACAATGTGGAAGCAAACAAGGGGAACCTGTGCATGCTAAACCTCACTACTAGCCCAGTAGTAGATAGGCAGGGAATCCATAATGACATGGTAGGGGTCCTAAACTACATGTTCAACCAAGAAGTGCATTGTACATTATGAAAGACAATGAAATTATACACATGGAATCACAGAACATACAAAATGATACCTAGTTTGAGAGTTGTTTGTCGAAACACAACCTACAGTCAAACAGTTGATGTATGGGGGATCGAGTGACATTAGTACATTTAACTGCCTATGACCTTGGGTCCGAGTCCACCATTTTGAAATTATAATGATTTGATATATGCCACATTTTTTACTACCCGTATGAGATGATCTTTACTCTTAAACCGCATCCCAACCTTGAAGTCATCGCTGAAACTCCAGTTTCTAACACTCATTTCCTACTCATCATCAAATGCAGCATAACTACTACCAGCATCACAAGTGAGCAAAGATACTGGCATTGAGCTCCCTACTGCATCAACGTTTGGGGGAGTCACAAAACATCGCTCGTCATTTCTATTACGTTGTACCTCGATTGCAACGTCTTCTTAGGGAAAAGCTTCCACATTATCATTTCCATCATCATCATAGTCATCATTGGATTCACTTGCTGAGGAGTCTTACATCACATCAGTTTCGTAATCACATGTCCAATCCGGTGAAGTAATTTCAAAGTTATCCATCTGCGCCTGTGTGCTACCTATTGTGTGAATTATAGTAGAGTCTGAGTCTACCAATCCTTAACTGCCAATATTTCCATCAATACCCACTGCCCTTGCAGGTGCCTATGGTAAATCGTTCTCAAATATCTGCATAGACACAATCACTAACCCTTTAGTGTACACCAACATCTCCTGTGCAGCATCATCATCAGTTACTGGAATAATATCATAGCGTAGCATCCTATCTCCAATAGCTACCCTATGATACAACTAAACCCGATGTGTAGACCTATTTACCTTAAGTCTATTATAAATTATGCCAAGTATTTTCTTATATGTTGAGTTCCTACTAATACTAACCACAGTAACTAGCCGCTTATCATAACCAAAAGCATCATTCCTCTCCACAATATTACCATGAGGGTACATTACAAACTTGGTCTTATCCATTTCCTCTCTTACCCTATCATCTCATAAAAACATAGGATGAGTTCATGAAATTCGCAGGATCACTTTTCTATTGCACTCACCTCATAATTTGCTTCTTAAATTCAAAAACTATAGGGTATAATCATAATTATATCAGACATTGTCTACAAGGTCACATCAACAGCACATACGATTACCAAACAAATCACATTCCTACTCTACAATACAACTTATCCAATACTACCTACAACACCCATCTAATATACAATGTACTTCACCAATTGAAAATTAAAAAATCCAAAAAAAAAGTTATAATAAATTCATTCCAAATTAGTTTCTTGGAAAAGTAAAAAAACGAAAAAAAAAACACGTGGAAAATTAAGAACTCAACACCTAAACAACAATGACACAATGCAACCTTACTAATAGCGACTTTAGGATCTCAACACCCAATATTTAACCTATCGAGTTCCGCACAAATTTGATAAATTTATGCACGAATTTCTTTGCTTTTTCACGATCAAATTACTTCGGCAACGCCTAGTGATGATCCAATTCAAAATAATGCCGTGATTTAGGGGTTTTTTTGTCACAATTGAAGAAGTTAGGGTTAGGGTTTCGGAGTTGGGAATTAGGAGAGCAAGGGGCTGTGTGAAACGAGGAAGAAGAAGGTGCAGGCAAATATAACGCCCACTAACCTCATCTCTTCAAGAGACAAAGTTATTACTTTTGGCATTGACCTCGTCTCTTGAAGAGACGAGGTTGTTTGAAAAATAATGACATCGTCTCTTAAAGATAGGAGGTTACCTGACTTCGTCTTTTCAAGAGATGATGTTAATTTGCTTAAAATTGGAATTATTTTCATTCCAGTAATATTTTTATAATTTTTTTTAAAAACTATATTATTTTTTTCCTTTTCCCTAAAAATAGCCCCTCCAAAATTTAATTATGGCCCGAAAATACTTCTAAAACTTATGGAAATATTTTTTAACTACCTTTAAACTTTGATTTTGGAGTGATTTAATTGAAGTAAAAGATAAAATGTCATTTATCTTGTTAATTTATCAGAGTTTAGAGGAGTGTTTGCAACATTTGAAGGTTGAGGGTTATATACACAACTTGATCAAAGTTTAATTAGGAGAGTATTTCACAGTTTTCCCAAATCTTACTATAGGTATATAGTAAATATTGATTGCCTAAATGCTTTGCTATCATGTTAGATGATAATTGTTTTGAAATTCTCAAAATTTACAAAAGGGGTTTTAAGTGTTTTATTTTAGAGATATAGGACTTTTTTAAATTTCAACATATTCAAAAAGCATTACAAGAATTCACCTTCTTATTTTAGGACTAATCATACTTTTTTTTAATTGAATTTTTTATATAAAATTTTATCGAATTTCACATTTATTTTTTATTAAATTGTTCAACTTATACACATCGGTCATCAAGTTATTAATATACTTATTCCATGAGCTATTTATTGTCGAATAATTGGGTTGATTGTCCCATTCATGGGATTTCAAAAAACTCATCTGAGTAATTAATATGGGATAATGTATAACCTAGCGCATAAGCCACATGTGCTAATTATTGGGAGATTTCATGATATAATTTTCAATAATTTTTGCAACGAACATCTACAAGTAACGACTGCAACAGCCACTAGGTGACAATGATGATGAAAATGAAAATCCTTCCCTAGTTGAGATGTGCATCAATGAGAGCTGTAAATTTTTTTTTTTTTGGTATTTTATTGCATTTAGTAGAAAATAGATAATTTTAGGAGTTTATAGCCTCTTCTTCATTCATGATTTGAGCCTCTCTAGCTAATATATCAGTGATGATGTTTGCTTTTGTATGGCAATGATGAAGCTTTATTTCTTGAAGCCTCGATAAATCTTCCTTGCAAGATGAAATTAAATTTAAGTATATTGGTTTGAGATTAGGTATTTCACAGCCATTGGTAAGACTAGGCTAATTTTCACTTTGTTGATTTTGTTTTGTAGACACATCTTCAAACCAATTGATATTACTACTAGTTCTATTGTAAGAATGTCAATCTTCCTTATCTTTTTAGCTATGCTTGTAACACATTCACCCATGTCATTTTTTATTACAACTCTAATTGTTGATTCTCCAGTTGATGGGTTAATAGATCCATTGGTATTAAGTTCATACCAACTAGTTGGAGGGGGAATCTAAGTAACATTAATTCTTTCAGCCGTGTTGTGTGCCCATAATTCATAGGTGTATGCTCATATTTCCTCTTCCAAATGTATAGCTCTTCCTTCTTGATTGAAAATTAAAGAGTTTCTCACTTGCTAAATTTTCCAAAATCCTACTCCAAAAAGAAAGGGATTTAGAGGGTATGTTAGGGTTTTTTGTTTCTTGATGATAAGGGTATTGTTTTTTATTCAAACCCTAAGTTTGATTCGTTTGGATGAAGGGGTGATGGGATGATTTCCATTTACTTAAGATGTTGCTAGTTGTGTGGCATATGCATAGGGCATGTAGAATTGATTCATCTATGGAGTTACACCTAAGGCAACCAGGAGGAGTCATTAGATTCCCTTTTAGCATATTTTTTGTGGCAAGTAAGTTGTCATTACAAATTCTCTAAAGGAAAATTTTGATTTTTGGAGGAAAAATTAATTTCTAGAGCTAGCTCCATTCTCTATCATGCTATTTGTTGTTTATTAGTTCTAATCTATTAGAGATGTCATTTATTGTGAGGTTATGTCTAATGTTTGGTCTCGTGCTTTCCTAATCTGGTACTAAAGGAAGAAGACGTATTGGTCCAACAAAGGATTTATCAAATTTGAAATATGGAAGCCTAAAACATCTTCATTCCAGTTGTATTCATTTAGCCAGCAATCTCTCATAGTGAGGCTTCCTAGTGTTCTTGATAAAGGTCCTTGTATAAGGTTCCTTATTGGTCCTTTTCCTCCCCCACCAATAATCATACCAAAAGCTAGTATTTTGCCCATTTCCTAGTATTTTAATTACTATTGTGATGAGATTTTGAGATTTAACTTCTTATAGATACTAGGTACATTTAATGTTATAAACTAGTTATGCATGCATGTTTAGTGATTTAACCAAACTAATGAATAATGGACACACTAGTTATTGTGTTTGTTTCATGATTTGTTATGTTATGAAAAGTATTTGTGAAAAAAATGATTGGATCATATAGGCCATATTTGTATCTTAAGGAAAATGCATAAACACCTCCTAAACTTTAGAACTAGCATGAATTGATCCCCTGAACTTTGAAGGTGTGGTTTTTGACCTCTTGAACTATAAATAATTTGTCAGTTAAGGACATCCCATATCTTTATGTCCTTTCTTGAAAATCCGTTCGAATGTTATATAAAAAGGTACACCCAAAACAATACAAAATTTATAGTTTTTTCATAGAAAAATATAAAATGTCCTAATTTGCAAAATGTTTATAGTTTAGAGGGTAAAAAACCACGCTTTCAAAATTTAAGGAGTTAGTTCGTGCCATTTCTAAAGTTTAGGGATTACTTTTACATTTAACCATTGTATTTTTGTAAAATGTTGGGAATCTCGAACATTTGTATTGTTTTTAAAATTTATGGAACTTGCATCATCAATGTTTATGTCCAATAATTCTATGCTTGTTCCTATGAATCTGTGACAAAATGCTTGTTTTCATGTTTTAGAGCCGAGTATATGGTCTCTATTTTTGTAGAAGTTTGGTATGAGAATGCACACATATGAGTTCTTGTTTATTTTTTAAATCATGGTATTGAATTTTATAGGTCGTATATGGCATGACATGGTATGTGTTTGCTTGCAGTATTCTGCATTGAGCTTTTCAAGCTTACTCTATTTTTTTCTAGATACTGAAGTGAATTATAAGGACCAATATGACAACCTAATCTATGATTTGTATACTGGTGAAGGGTCTTGTACTAGCAAAACAACCGAGAAGGATCTTTTTATTGTTCATGATAGAATCTGTTAATCCAGGATTTGATGAAGAATTTCTATTAGATTGAAGTTTAGGTATTATTTTAATTTAGCATTTAACTTTAAACTCTAAGATGAGGTTGATATAATAATTTTGGCAAACTATTTATATTTAAGAGTATTCTTGAAATTATATAGTGATTCTACATGTCTTCAAGTATTAGTAGTCTTATGCATGTATGTATATGGCGGGACTCATGGTAGTCTTGTTTCAAAGCGTTATAACGATCTTATGCTATACAAATAGACCAACAAATATTACTTACTACTTGTTTACAACCATGCACAATATATGTATTATGTATGCATTGTTATCACTACACATAATCTTTTGGAACTATAAAATAAAATATAGAAATAGAATTTCTATACGTGGATAACTTCTTCTTCTTCTTCTTCTTATTATTATTATTATTATTATTATTATTATTATTATTATTGTTATTTGGGCTTGCTTAATAGCTAAACTATTCACACGATCATATTATATATACAGGATAAATATGATAACATTTCAACTGAGTCTATATCTATATTTAATCTGCATTTACATCTTATCTGTATGTGATTTGTATTTGATCTATTTATGAGTAAAAATATTTATTTTTTCATTTGTATATATTTCTTGATAAATAGTATGTTTGAAAATGATAAAAAAAAAAAAAAGATACCAAAATAACCAGAATCTAACGAACCAAGCAGGACTTAAATAGTTTTCTAGCATTTTGAAAAGTTTTAATATACTTTTTATAAGTCAACATATTAAAGTGTACTTGATTTTTTTTTTCACTAAATTCTTTAGAATTTTTTAATTATTGTCGTGAAAAGTCTTGTACCATGGTCTGTTATAGTTTGACTTATTTTTTTTTAATTTTAAATTATAATTGCAAAATTTTCGAGACATCAAATTATATTTAATAATTTCAAAGAAAAAAAATTCAAATCTAGATATTATCTCTTATATTATTTATGTCGTAAAGACCTAAACAAGACTCTATAAATAAAGTACTAATAACCATCAACAAGAAATTAATATATAAAATCAAAGCAATTCATCATCAATCTTTCTATTAAAGGAAATATTACCGAACTTAACCAACATCCACCTGAGACTCATTCTTCACCATCCAACCACCTTCCTTGTCTCTCTCTATACCAAACATGTTTCCAAACAACCTCGTACTTGTTCTTGTTGTTGTTGTTGTTGTCGTTGTCGCCAAAGGGTTGGTGTGCCGAGCGCACTCTTCCCTCTCCCAAAATGGGCTTGCCTCCTCCGCCGCGGGACGTCGAAAAGGGCACTTTTCAGCCTCACATGCACTACCGTCCTCCGTCTCCTTCCAACCATTTCCATCGGCCACCACCCATTGGCCCCCAGCAATGGTTTCCATGGCTTGTCCCCCTCATCTTCATGACCGATGTCGTCGTGTTCGCTGCCTCAATGTATGTTAATGATTGTCCTGGAAGTAGATCCCTTGATCCAAATAAATGCATCTTGTATCCTGCGCTTGGTAGATTCTCATTCGAACCTCGGGCGGAAAATCCTTTCTTAGGTCCTTCACTTGCAACGTAAGTTAAAAATTTCCTAGGAACTTTTTATGGGTATTTTCACTTTATTCTAGTGATAATTCGAGACATTTATATATGTGCGTCGTGACTAAATTATCCTTTGCTTCCCTATGTTTAATTGAACAACGTGAAGTGTTATTTATTGCAAATCGAATTCATTTGGTTGGTGTATATATATAAAACTCACAGTGATTTCTCTTCCGGACAAAAATATTTAGGCTGATGAGAATGGGAGGCCTTGAGCGAAAACTTGTGGTAGAAAGAGCTCAAGGATGGCGGATGCTTTCTTGCATATGGCTTCATGCTGGAGTCGTTCATTTAGCTGCAAACATGTTGAGCCTCATGGTCGTTGGCATAGAGCTCGAAAGGGAATTTGGATTTCGTAAGAAATTATAACCCGGTATCGGTATCTTTTATTTGCATCACTTTATGTAATGTTTATCCCAGCTATTGATAGCGATTATTATTATTATTTTCTTCTCAGTAAAGATTGGAACCTTGTATGTGCTTTCGGGTTTTGGAGGAAGTTTGTTATCTACTCTATGCACTAAGGACGGAAGAGAAATATCGGTTGGTGCGTCAGGTGCATTGTTTGGGCTACTTGGAGCTATGCTTTCCGAGCTTATCACAAACTGGACAATCTATGCGAACAAGGTAATAATTCTTTCATAACTCTCTATGTTTATTAAGCAAGAGAGATTTTGGTGCCTTTCATGAATTAAGAGGGAATGCCAAATAATTTTCGCTATGCTTTGATCTTAGTGTGGTATGCTCTGAATTTTCTAACATTGCATACAAGTCTTTTAATAATTTTGATAAATTGACGGTATAAAGTATGTGGGTTGATGTTTGACCCCTTATTTGATTGTTTTGTTATTCAAATAAAGATGAAATGATAGTAAAGTAAAACGAACTTTTAGAAAAATAGAAATTAAAATTGCAAAGTGGGGGTTAAAAAAAAAAAACCATCTCAAAGGTGTTGTGTTTTTCTTTCATTTTTATACAATTTTCATTCATCTTTTTTTTTTTTTTTTTGGTGCATTTTATTAACTTAAGTAAGGATAAAATGGTCAAACGAGGGAGAGCATACATTTTCTACAGTATTAAAGTTAGTGTCTTTAGTGCCTCCACTTTTCTTTTAATATTTTATTGTACCAAAAAAATCTCTTAAACATAAATAAAATGTTTTCTAAAGTAAAGCCATTGATTATTTTAAACTCCGACGATGTAAATAATCACCCATTATTGATATATTATCATATAATTTTATTATTTTTATTCTTTTTCCTACATTGTTTGTTGCTTTATGATTTTCCTATTTTTCTCATTCATTCATGATTTTTCTCCTTTATATTATTATTATTATTATTATTGGATTTCCTAATCTTTTGTGTTCCATCTGTATTATAGGTATAGCATCTTCTATACAGAAGTTAAGAGATATCGATACATGTTTTTGAAGAAAACAGATCTAATTGTAATTTACCCTTAATTAAATGAGATAAATGAGTGCATATAGACTCAAACTTGATACCTTGTACTCTATCACCGTGATTGAAGTTATCAAGATTGAGAGGCATTTTTCTAGTTAGAAATTGAGAGACATTGACATATATTTTTCAAAGAAAATAATATATCTGCAATTTACTCTTCATTATATGAGATAAAGTAAGTGCATATAGAGTCAGACCACCTAGTACCTCGTACTCTGATACGACAATAGATAATTGTCAAGACTGTTATATTTATAGGTTAACAGATTGAACTAATGGCATTGTTTAATCCTTTGTCTGCTGTCAGTTTAGTGTTCAGCACTCTTCACCCTAGTGCTTGTTGTGCTCATAAATTTGGCAATCGGTGTGATCATACCTCATGTGGACAACTCAGCCCATATCGGTGGGTTCGTCGCCGGATTCCTCCTTGGATTTGTCCTTCTAATACGACCACAATACGGGTACGTGAGTAAGAGGTATATCCCCGCAGGATACGATGTTAAGCATAAAAAGTCCAAGCACAAGTGCTATCAATATTGCTTGTGGGTGACTGCTCTACTTCTATTAGTTGCCGGGTATGTTTATTCATAGTTAGTTCGAAATTATTTCAAAATATATAATCCTTTTAATTCTATGTTCTACTATAAGATCCTAAACCAAGGCATATATAGATCAGGCCAATAGTTTATTGATATATTTAATTAATTTATTCCTACAACAACATTTGACATTGGCTTGTATGGCAGTTATGCAACTGGTTTGGCTAAGCTCTTCACTAGTACATCATGAATAATAATGAAATATTACTCACGAAGCTTCTAAAGCCGATTGGTTGAAGGTAAGTTTTTCCATTCAAAACACTGTCAAATGATATTATGTATGTCGTTTCTCAATCTCATTGTGATGCTTTTTCATTTTTGGTTCAAGGTACCAATACACGGTGAGAGCATGTAATTGAAGGAAGCAAATAACTTAAGAATTGTGAAGATAGGTTCAATTGATACTGATTGGAGTTTCCTTTGGCTTGCTAGTTGATATTTGGACAAAGTTTTTATTTTTCTTAGATCTGTACTTTGAGTAACATCTCATTTATAAGATAGATCACCTTGTAGAGTATTCAATCTCCATAATTAACAGACATGAAAACCTTTTCTCTAGCATATAATTCAAAATTATGAGTGAACGGGTATAGAGTGGATAGATATAAAATCTTACTCCTATTATATCTTATAGATAATATAATTTTAAAACCGAAAATTTATGTTTGCACCTAAGTTAAAGTAAGAAATAAACCTTACGAGAGAACCTTATATTTATCTATGAATGCAACTAAAGTATGTATATGAAGTTATAATAGAAAGTTTACGACACTTTTGATATAAACTATATGTTGCAAATAATATGTACTTTTGATTTGTACCACCTAAAATTGTACAGTTTAAATAAAATTGTGGATGGAGTTGAAGGGCCACTTAAGTTATTTTGTAATGATAAATCAGCACTACTAACAGATAATAGAAGCTCATCAAAGTCATAGCGCACAGCCATGAAGTTCTTAATTGTTAAGGGAATAATATAGAGTAGCCAAGTGATGCAGCAAAAGGAACAAAAAAATATCACATTCCGTGGATTCACGAACAAATGCTAGTATGTAATTTTCTAATTGTTGTTGATTTGCGCATACCTGGACCAAAAGACATCCAAAATTCAAAATTAATAATGTAATTTGAAATAGGGTTAATTACAAAAACATGATTTGTGATTTTATCAATTTGTAAAACATGACTGTGTTATTTTTGATAAATAAGTGACTCGAGTTTTATACAAAAGTGTCAATATTATTTAATAATTTTAATGACACGTGTTAATATTTTATTAGTCATAAATTTAATTTTACATTTTTTTCAACTTTCTTATTTTCAAAAGATATTTTTAATATTTTATTTATTTAATTTATTTTAGTTTATTTTATTGCATTATTTTTTTTAGATCAATAAGATTCTAACACATTCCTTCTAATAGTACTTAATAATATTGAATCTCTTTTATAAAGCTTGGATTACCTAATTGTCAAAAAAGATAACACAGATCGTGTGTTTGCAAATTGCTCAAAACATGAGTCAAGTTTTTGTAATTAACCCTTCAAAATATTTGAGAAAATTAGAATAAAGGCAACTCAAAATAGTATTATTGATAAAACTATTGTCTTATATTTATCCTAAGATATACAATTTATATTGAAAACCTAAAATTTGTTAAAAAGAGAAAAAAAAATCCTATTAACTAGCCAAAAGATATATATATTTTTTTAATGATGACTGAAAAGAACAATTAAAAAAATTAATGAAAGGCTATTAAATATTCCATAATGACCGCAACAATAAAAATATTAACCGCATCACCAGTGCCTATGAAATATGTTTGAGCAAACTCCATGTTTCTTGAGCACACTATTCGTATATGTATAGTATCTTTCTAGGACATATCGTTTTAGTACGAGCTTGTATTTTGAATCTATAGTTATAATTAAACACATATTATGATCAGAATAATTTAGGGTCATCTTCCGTATAAATAAGGCTTATGATTTATATCCACTCTCTCAATGTGTTTTGATTTGATCTCATTAAGATGTAAAGTAGAACCAATTGGAAATAGCTATGTTAAGATTACATTACATATAATTTTCATTCTACACATGGACTCTCGATCCAAATCGATGAAATTTATGTGAACATTAGTGGCTTAGTTATGCTAAATATAAACACAGTTTTTCAATGTTTTCTTATTTTTTAAGATGCTTTCTAATAATTAAAAAACTCTTACTTTATTACTTTGGTTCAAATTTTTCGTCATTTTAAAATTTATATCCAGGAAAAACCAAGTAATATAATATATAAATTATATTTGAATTACTTTAAATGATTATGCTAATGCTATGTTAATTAATTACATGTATTAATAGTAAAGACTTTATGAATATGTGGAATTAATTAGTGATGTTTAATTCTGTATTTTATATAGTTGTTAAAAATTAAAAAGTATACATTAGAAAATATAGACAAAAGGGTTTGAATACCATAAATTACCTTTGAAATACTTTGAAGATTGTTTAACAATTTTATAACAGGTATTTTTATTAATCAATTACATAATCTCAGTAGTAAAGGCTTTGTAAATATATATAATGGATTAGCGATGTATAATTCTCCATTTTATATATTTTTTAAAATTAAGAATATACATTAAAAAAAATATAGACAGAAAGGTTTGTACATTGGTTGCATATGTTCAAGATGAAGTGTGTCAAAATCATTGACATACTAAATATTACACTATACTAGTGACAAATTAAAAGAGGCCTAATAATTAATTTCTTTTATATTGTATTTGTTTTTCTTGTACTTTTGTCAATCTTTTCAGTAGGTTTTGGATGCATTTTCCAGATACTGTCAATTATCATTGTCCTATTTAGTGGGAAAGGAGCTTAACACTGGGAAAGTTTCATTTAGTGATTTATTAAATAGTGTTTCAATAAAAGTATGATGCTACTAAGTTATTAATTATGAAACATGTTATATATATAAAGCAATTTTTTTTAAAACGTTTGTGAAGAATTTTTTTTTAATTATTTAAAAGTTCTTTGATGATTTTTTTTTATTTGTTTGAAGTATATTACGATATTGCTTACTGTACTTTTATTTTTTCAATAAAAAATGCCATATAAGTGTAAATAAGCTTCATAAAAATGACAAGAGTTCCTTATGGCATCTTTTAAATAGCTTTATATGTATGTAGTATTTTTTTTGTGCATCAAGCAACCACTAAAAGATTATCTTTTATATGGTCAAGAATTTAACAAATATTATCCATATGTTATATTTTTTTTATTAAATTTATAATAATCAAATATCTTATAAGAAGTACTATAATTACAAGGAAAAAGAAAAGAATTTTTGGTAGATAAATTCAACATCCCCACACCAAGTGTAACAGTCCTGGGTCCATCTCTAGTTGATTTTTTTTTTTAATCACTTAAAATATTGATACCTTAAATAAATTGACTTTGATTTCTTGTTTTACCATTGAAACATTGATACCTTAAATGAACATAGCCTCAAATCTTGATACATTTCAATGTAGTTTATCTAGTTATATTTTTCAAACCTAAAGTTTTTCATTTGTGATTTGAATTTGGTAACCCTTGAGTAAAATATTGGGTTTGTCATCAGTTGGCCATATAAAATCATCTTCTTAAGGGTAATTATATAAAAAGATATCAATATTTGAGGGTAGATTCTTTAAGATATTAACGATTCAAGTTGTTAAAAAGAAAGATCAATGTTTGAGAAGAAATTCATTTAAGGTATCAATGTTTTAAGTGGTTAAAAAGAGAAATCGATATTTTGTAAAGTGAATTAAATAAGATATAATAATGGACCATTGACAAAAGCTAAGGAAACTTGATTCAAAATTAATGCAAAGGTTAATATTTTAAATAAACTTTATAAAATATTGATGCCTCATTAATTCACTTTGTAAAATGTTAATTCGTTTTTTTAATAACTTGAGATGTTGAGACTTAATACCTTCCAATGTAGCTTACCCATTATCTAGAACTTTGATAGAGTAAAATACTTCATAGATGGTGATTGCAAAAGGGTAAATTACTAAGAAAACCAAAAATAATAAAATCAAATAGAATTTTTTAGAAAAGTAGAAATTTGTAATGCAAAGGAAAAAGAAAAAGAAAAAGAAAAAGAAAAAACCATCGCAAAGGTCTTGTGTTTATTTTATTAACTTATTGAAGGACAAAATGATCAAATTAGGGAGAGCACTCATTATCTACAATATTAATGTTACACCACTTTTGGAGTCGTATTTTTCTTTTAATATGTTATTTTACAAAAAACATCTTGTAAACATAAAATGTTTTCTTAATTAAAGACATTGATTATTTTACACAGCCTCCAATGATCTAAATAATCACCTATTATGGACATTTTATCATGTAATTGTATTATTTTATTCTTTTTCCTACATTGTTTGTTGCCTTTTGATTTTCCTATTATTCTCATTCATGATTTGTCTCCTTTTTTATTATTATCGTTATTATGATTTGTATTGGATTTCTTATTTTTTTTCATTTTTTATTTGTTGTATTCCATTTGTATTATAATATGGTATCTCCTATACATAAGTTAATAGAGACATCGACACATGTTTTTTGATAAAATATATCTAATAGTAATTAAATCTTAATTAAATGAGATGAAATGAGTGTACATGAACTCAAACTTGATTCCTCCTACTTTGCTTGCACAAAGTTATGAAGATTGAGAAGCATTTTCAAGTTAGAAATTTAGAGGTACCGCACACCATTTTAAACAAAAAAACTAGGGATGTAATCGGGTTGGCTCTTATAGGGTTTGCGACCCACCCGACCCGTTAAAAACCCTATAGAGTCGAACCCTATAGGGTTATAGGGTCGGGTTTGGATATATAGTAAAAATCCTATAGGGTTATAGGGTCGGGTTTGGATCATATAACAAACCCGATGGATACCCGATAACCCGGTATTATAATTAATAAATAAATAAAAACATTACTAAAGGAGCAAAGAGAGAAAAAAAAAGACATGAAGGAACTACTATCTTTTTTGTCTCCAAGGATTTATGGATTAGTTACGGATTTAGAATTTTTTATTAAATTTTGCTCAAGTCATGTTTGCTATAGAAATTAATATTATTTGTTGTCCATTATATTTTAGTCCGAACATTAAATTTAATTTAACCATATTTTTAAAATATTATAAAATGACAAAAGTAATATTAATGTGTTTAAACGTTATACAATGAATGTGAACTACAACATTTTCTATCAATTCTACATGCATCATTTCATTTTTTGAATGTATAGGAAATTTATGTCAGAAGTACCGGCTTTTCTTAAATTTATTATAAAAATTTGAAAATAAGTTTTTTTTTTTTTAAAGGGTTATAGGGTTATAGGGTTGGGTTTTAAATCAAACCCTATAGGGCGGGTTTGGATAGCATCAAAACCCTGTAGGGTTATAGGGTCGGATCTGGTAGACCCTATAGGGTACGGGTCGGGTTTCGGGTTCATATGATCTACCCGAAACCCGACCCGGTTGCATCCCTAAAATAAACCAATCTACAATTTACCCTTCATTATATGGGATAAAACAAGTGCATATAGACTCGAACCTAATACAGTGACACCACGTCTGATAATTGTCAAGATTGTTATATAAATAGGTTAACAGATTGAACTAATGGCATTGTTTAATCCTTTGTCGGCCGTCACTTTAGTGTTCAGCACTCTACACCCTAGTGCTTGTTGTGCTCATAAATATGGCAATTGATGTAATCGTACCTCATGTAGACAACTCAGCCCATATTGGTGGGTTCGTGTGCTCAAAAAGATTGTTAATAAACAGACTAGATGATAAATATATATTTTTACTTATAAATAAATTAAATTAAATTAATTAGATACATATAAGATACAGATGCAAATTAAATACAAATATAAATATAGATAAAAATCAAATCATCCAAATAGTTCCTCAAAGTAAATTGTCCATTTAATATAATGCTCCAACATAAGATCCTAAATCCACTGTCAAGGGACAGATTAGGGCAATAGTATATTGATATGTTCAATTATTGATTGTAATCTTTCTAGCATCTTTTAGTAATATAGTCAAACAAAACAATAATCATATTATCATATTATTTCTCCATTATATATATATACACACACACACATATATCGTATTGATTACTTCGGGAATGAGTTCTACAACAAAATGTGAAATTGGCTTGTATGGCAGTTATGCAACTGGATTGGCTAAGCTCCACTACGTCATCATGATAAATGAAGTGCTATTCCACTACAAAGCTTCTTTGACGGATTGATTCGAGGTAAAATTTTCCATTCAAAGCATTGCAAAATGATATTATATTATTCATGTATGTCTCTCAATGTTATTGTTATGCTTTTTCATTTTCCTTTCAAGGTACCAAATGATATTGATTGAAGACAGCTCAAATGATACTGATTGAAGTTTCCTTTCGGCTTGCTAGTTGACATTTGGACAGAGCAATTTTATCTTTCTTAGATCTGTACTTTGAGTGATATCTCATTTATAAAATAGATCATCTTGTAGAGTATTCAATCTCCATAATTAATAGACATGACAACGTTTTGTCTAGCATGTGATAGATGTTGTCTATGCAATCTTGAAATGAATACCTGACCAAGTGATTCAATAGTATGATTTTAACAATGACGATTGGGCATGAGTGGGTATAGAGTAGATAAGATATGAGATCTTACTTATATTATATCTTATAAATAATAGTTATTAAAATTTAAAATCGGAACCTACATTATATTATCTTGAAACTCTATATAGTGAACGCTGGTTTAAGTGAGGTAAAATAAATGCAATGTAGTGTTTCTAAAAAAAATTATTTTGCACCTATTAAAGATGAATTATACTCAATTTTCATTAAACAAACCATGTTAATTTATTATGATTATTATAGAAATAAGTAGGAATTGGTACTTAATTAAGCTTAATGTCATATTTCAAGTCTTGAAATCAAATACAAGCAATTAGAGAAGTTATGTGTAAGTTGGAAACAAGGACAATTTAAAGCAGGGCAAAATCACATCAGCGAAGCCGACTTTCATGTAATCAAACATCCAACACCGGAAAATCATCAAGCAACACCGCCGGCCTTCATTTCAGATCAGGCAGCTTACAGATAGAACAAGCAATGCTAGCTATAACAATAGAGAACACCGTTGATGTATAGCCGGCGCAAACCATGTATAGAAGCAAAATCATTAATGCCGGTATCAACACCGCTGGTGTAAACCCTCAAATTTTTGGAATTAGTTTAGCTTAAAACTCTAAACCAGAAGTCAACCGAATTTCCAAAGTCAACAAAACCCTAGTTTACGGTAACTGCTTAAATCCGGTATTGCCGTTTTCTTTGACCCTAGAAAACGAAGTTGGAATAATTAGCTAGAATAATTCGTAATAACTATAGGTTATATAAAGATATTAATTTTGCGAATTTCGAATGTCTTTTGAACCCGATCGGACATAGTTTTTGAAATGTCCGGAATCCCGGAATAGTAAAAATATTCCGAATACACTGTTAGACTCGTAAAAATACAAGGTTTTCAAAAATATTAATTTCGTAATTTTTCGGTAGCTAAAAATATCGAATATCGCATTTATACGCGTATTTTCTTACTATCGGTACTTTATTAGTCATACCTACTTTACATTACACTATTCTTTTATCTCTACTTTTTCTTACACCTGCTCTTACAAACTCTATAACCTATAATTCTTACTTTTTACCTTTCCCATAACTTTATTTCACATCTACTTTACACATTACATCTTTTATTTAATAAAAATAAAAAAAAATAAAATCACTCTCCCTCTCTCCTCACTATGGCCGGTGCCTATCTCCCCCCTCTTCCCCTCAATTTATTTTATTTTTCTTTTATTTTAATCACACAAAAATCACTCCACATTTTCCTATAAATACCCCCCTCCTCTTTCACTTCTTTCACACATTCACTACCCATAAATTCTCTACTAAAACTCTCTCAAATTCTCCTCTCAAAACTCTCTCAAAATACCATCTCAAAACTCTCTCAAAATAATTCCACAACAACTTCTACCTACAACCCATAACTATATAACTATACCAAAGTCTTCTTTAGGTAACCACATTCTATTATTCTTCTTCTTTTTCATGTCATGTAACTTTACATGACCATAGTGTGAGTTTCCAAAGACTACAAGTTATGGAAGCTACATTATGTTCATGTATTGTTCTTGTTCATGAAAGTCTATTTATGTTTATGTTATTATTTTTGTTCATATTATTATTAATATATCTAAGTATTATTATCTATATATATATATATATATATATGTACATATTCTTTAGAGCATGCAAGCTCACTTGCAATTTATTTATTTCATGCAAAGCAATTTATTTATTTATTCCATTGCAATTTATTTATTTATTCCTTGTTATTTTAAGACTAGTCTCTAGTCTTAGACTTGTCCTCATCAAGTCAAAACAAGTTTTTCTTTCTTTCATTTTATTTTATGGGATTAGTTTACTTCTTAGTCTCGGGAGCTTTGAAAAAGCTAAGACTCCAATACTTGACTTTATTATTTATGTTATTTTGTTTACTATTATTCTCATAAATCATGTTCATTTAGATTATTGTCCAAAAATTTCAATTTCTAAAAATAATTAAACAAAAAGATTTTGACACTTAGAAATAAGTTTATGTAATGAAGAAATCTATGGTTTGGAAAACAAAAATAAAGTTATCTCTTTCCAAGTTACAAGAAGAAACCACTAAAATTTTAGAAACTACTTTTACTATAAAAAGTTTCTTAAGTCACATATTGTTCCACTTTGTTTTTGTCAAGAAAACAAATTTTTATACAATGATGATTTCTATGAAAAACATAAAACGTAAGGAAAGGATGAGAATTGTTCAACAAAGATTTTTGCAAATAAATAGACAAAGGAATTTGTACAAGAAAAATGAATAGGAATAATAGTGTATTTTCTAAAAACTCCAAAATAGTATTAGTATAGAAAACTTGGAAGGAAGAAAATTTATTTTCAAAAAGTTACTTGGGAAACATAATAAAACCAACATGAAGTATTTTGGAAAAAACAAAAGGAAACAAAATATTTTTTTCAAGAAATTTACAAAATCGATTTTTGTAAATTATATTTTTCTAACAACTTCAAACCAACATTGTCTTACTCAAGAAATATAATTGGACAACAAAACACTTGAGCATGCTTAAATATGTATTATATAGTTATAAAGAGAATTTTTCAACTATATAGATAACTAAGTATTTATCAAACAAATTTTGATTTCTTGAACCAAAGTTGTTTTGTGTTGGAAAATCCGTGGTGAGTTTTGTCGCCACTGTTTTGGAGCCTATATGACCTTGTTTGTTAAAAGTAATTTTGGAAATGGGTAGATCTTTTCGAGTAGGTAAAAATCGGTATATTATATGCGCGATTCCGAATTAAAATGACCAAGTTATGGCCATTTTAAGTTGGAACATTCTTTTATACGAACTTTAACGTTCTTTTGACATTGTTTTGTCAAAATTCAAGAAAATCATCAAAAAATACTCATTGTGGGTATTTTCTTTGGCTAGGTGACCCCTAGGAAGGATTCCTTTATCCCGAAGATTATTTCGATTAAGAGGAGTATGTGAACGACTCATGCACGTAGAGGAATAGTCGACATGGCATCGTGAGTTTATTTCCGTTAAATGCTATACTTGTTGTGCTTGTAATTTAGTTGCATTAGAGTTAGGAAAAAGAAAATGGATATGTATGTTAATTAATTCTTTGAAAAAATCCTAAGAATATCGAAGCCGGAATTAATTTAAAATGCTTGTTTTAGTATAACACTTGCTTTGTATGAAATGCCTTGATCACCTTAAACTTGATAATAATAATATTATGGTATTATAAATAAATGGATTCATGCATACTGTTGGTCCCAAAGTATAATCAAGAGGGGGGGTGAATTGGTTATACTATGTAACTGTAACTTTTGAAATTTTTTTCCAAATTCACAAACTTGATTAAATGATTAAAATGGATTTTTATTTTCACTTGAAAGAAGGCAAAATCAATAAACGATTTCGTTAGTTGAAATCTGAAAGAGAACAAAAATATCTAAACTCGTGAAGTTTATATCAAAGAAAACTCCTAGATGTTAGTTCCTGATTTAGTTTCTGAGCTATGATCAACACTCTCTGAAATAGTTTCTGCATTCAAGTTATATCACATATAAACAAACAATTATGCACGAAAATTAAAGAGATAGAGTTTAGAAGAGTGCAAAGCAATTTATAGAGGTTCCGTCTTGAGCGTCAGTCTTCTCTTCCAGCACCAAGCTGGGGATCCGGTTGTCTTTACTGGTATGTTCCACTATCCAAAAACAAACAAGTTACAAGTTGTCTTTTGCTAAAACACCTGGTTACAATATGCACTCAGCTTGATCCTCCTAGCTTCCACAAGCTTCAATCAATCTACTAAGCCTACTTGTAGCTCTCAATCTCACAAGATGCAATTGACAAATCAATTTGAGGAATTAAGTAAAATGTATCCTCTAATTTCAGTACAAAGAAAAATATGTTAAACAGTATTTGCTCGAATAATCAGAATTGCTTGTTATTCTATATCAGATTGCTTGTTCAATCTTATTTCTCCCTTCTGATCTGTGTATATTTATTCTTTGCCTTCAACGTCTTGAAAGGAATTAGTCCCAGATATTTTCCAATAAAATCGGATAGACTACTGTTCATTCTTCTTCTTTCTTCAGCTTTGGATAGATATGAATCCCATATTTCTTGCTGGTTCCGATCTTTTGAATTTCGGATATAAATCTTCTTCTAACGTTCTAATTTGAATCAGCTTTTGTTGTTGTAGACAAACTTGAAAACAACATTTCTGGTTGCATCTTTATCTTCCACGAAATAGCAAATAACGCTTCTGAAATTTATAATTTAAATTCAATTGATTTGTGGATAAACTTGTCCTGGACGTCTTTTAATATCATATCCTTTTGATGATGTCCAAAACGAATCTTCATATGGAATATCTGACACTATTTATTCGTTTGGTGCTTCTTCAATCCATCTGGTAATAATTTAAAAAATTCAAACTTTAATTCAAATGATTTGAATCCCCTTTGGATAATTGAACCAACTTTGTGGGACATAATTGAATGTATTTCCCAAATACATTCACTTTGGTGCTGGGTCTTCAAATATAATTTGAAAGAGATCCGTTCTTTAATTTTGATCGTGAATCTTGCATGTCTCAAGTCTTTTTGAATTAGTTTCTGAAATACCTTCTGATAAATATATAGATCTTTACAACATGTGATTTTCTTTCTGAATGAGTTTCTGAAAACTCTAAATCCCTTGAAAAATCATTCTAAACGCTTCCTGAATAAGTTTCCGAAAACTCTAAATCCCTTGAAAATCTTTCTGAATACTTTTTGAATTACTTTCTGTTTTGTATTCTTTTGCTCAAACAATTTCACAATACTTACTTACTGCATATTCAATAAACTTGTTAGTAAACACTTAACTCTTTTTGTTATCATCAAAATCCTTATTGAGAGAAATCAACACATACCACGAAGTGAGTCACATTACATTTTGGGTTATTATCCTTGGGTGAGAAGGATAATAAGCTCATGTCGAAAGCAACACTTGGTGGAAGATCCAAAAGCGATTGCTTGGCGGCTTAAGGGAAATGCTTAGCGGAAAATCCGAAAGCAAGGTCAACTCAAGTAGATTCGGAATGCTTGGCGATGAGTGCTCGCGAGCATAAAACTTTTTTTTTACTAAAACTACTTGATTTGAGGTTAAGTATCACCAAACCCCGAATGGAGGGCGCAAATCCATTCAACATATAGTTCCTAGAAAACTATATGCCTTGTTTGCCCACGTGTATGTTGCATCCCATTTGTTTGCTTAATTAACTTGTTTGAAATTTTGTTATAAGAAGTTATTTATGGAAATAATTCTCACTAAGCCTGTTAGCTTATACCCCCATAGATATCTTTTGCAGTTTCCCTACTTATGGTTAAGGCCACGAGGACCCTACGGGCAGATAATTTCTTTTAGATAAAGGAATTCTAGATGAAGTTTAGTATTAGAGATAATGTATAAATATCTTGTAATAGAATAGTGATCTTGGGAAATGTCCCTAAGTTTGTAAAACCATTGAAATGAATAAATGTTTATTATGAATCCTCTTTTCTTAATATGTTTTTAAATCTTCTTAAGTTTCATAATTCCATATATAGTCCTCTAAAGTTGTGAAAGCACGCCTTACACTTAATATAAAAGCTTTTGGGAATTGCTAAAGTTGTCATACTTAAGCTTTAATATGGAGTGTGGCGGACTGTCACGTTTAGAGTACCCTTTGGGGCGTAACAGCTGGCGTTCATTAGACAACTTCACTAGCGTTTGAGTTTTTACACATAGGCTGGCATCTAGGAATCAACGATTCCAGCGTTGGACCGGTATAGGCCATGCACAATAACAAAATTTTTAACGCCATTTCAAATCGATTCAACGCTGCCAGTGTTTGTTTATTCAACATTGAATACTGGCTAGGTACACCGTTAAAGTACATTTTGAAACCACCGTTGTAGTTGTGACAGATCAAATTACATATTTTCTTCTACAAATGCGGACAAAGTTGCTGTTGACAAATTCATTCTTCTCCATTTTTTTTAGATCAGATCTAATATTAGAAGTTTTTCAAAACCCTAAATAGATTCATATGATGATGAGTGGCTAAGTTTGTATTTTCTAGTTAAGGGTGTGTTGCAAGTTCTGTTCTTCAAGGATTGTGAGATCTAAACGAGTTGTTTTGTTCAGATCTTTCTTTTGGATATTTATGTATCTTCTTTTTTATTTGTCATTGTTATCTTGTTTGATTGATGCAAACTATGGCTCATTTGTTTGATTAGCAAGATAATTTCGCTAATTAGAATATCAAATCTGTAATTGTTTGATCATTCTAATGTTTGTGGCACATGAATGATTATGAGATAGGTAATTGATTTGTGTTATGGAGATATATAATTTGGTCTAAATAGATCATGTGCATGATTTGTTTGCCTAAATTGGTGATCTCTTTTGTTCTTAAAGCTATTGATAGATTAACCCTAAGAGTTTGTTTAAGGTTATTTAATCGATAAGGGAAATAATCAAAGAGCCTATTTTGATTATCGATAAAGTATGGAGAGATAGGTTATTAGAGCTTATTAATAAATATAACCAATTTGTCTAATACAAAAAACGGAAATTTTTGCACCAATGATCAATCCTGTGAACTATGTTGTGATAATACATTTGGTTAGGAACTCTTTGATATTGACTTATACTTTGTAATTTGTTTGCTTGTTTTAGATATAATTAGTTTTCTTTATTTCACAAACTCCCTTCTTCTCTTTTTCATCTATATCTCAAATAGAAATAAATTTCACTGATCTCTGTGGACACGACCCTGCTCACTACTATATACAAATCTTTAGAGTAGGAATTTATATTTGTTGGATTCGATGCCCACCAACAACTTAGTTAAAGTAAGAAATAAACTTTATGAGAGAATTGTGTATTAATCTATAAATGCAATTAGAGTATGTTACTGTAAACAGAGCTTATGAAGTTATAATAGAGAGTTTATAGCACTTTCGACATCAACCATATGTTGTAAGTAATACGTACTTTAGATTCGTACCACCTAAAATTGTATATCTCCATTTTTTTTTTTGCTCAAGTATATCTCCATTTAAATAAACTTGTGGGTGGAGTTAAAAGGCACTTAAGTTATTTTGTAATAATAAATCAGCAGTACTAATAGATAGTAGAATGATATGTCTAGATATTAATCACTAGTATATTTATGGATTAATATTAATTTAAGGCCATTTTCGGCATAAAGAAGGCTTATGATTTTTTTCCACTCTCAATGTGTATTGATTTAATATCATTTACATGTAAATTAGAACTAATTGAAAATAGATATGTTTAGACTTAAGATTACATTACATTTAATTTCCATGCTACATATCGACTCTTGATCCATATCATTGAAATATATGTGTTGATGGCTTTAGTTATGCTAAATATAAAGAAAATCACTTTCATCTTATATTGACGTATTTAATGGATGGAAGAAATGTTTCTTGTTTTAAGCTCATAAAGTTATACCATGATATACATTTATAGAGTTTATACCAAGCTACTTCAAGAAAGTGACTGGATTAGAGTGCTTTCATCAAAAGATGCATGTGGGCTGAGCCACTCCCATCCCAAGTGCTGGTCCGACTCAGCCAAGTGGAGATTATTGAATATTCTTAGATATATTTACGAACTAACATGGCCTGAGCCTAATTTAAAGTGATTATTTATAGAATATGGTTTTAGACATTAATCATCTAACAAAATGTGTGCAATATGTTGCGTAAAATTTCTTAAGTGCATTTCTATTTTTGTGATGGTCAAAATAAGAAACCTGATATGAAAAGGTAATAATGCATTAGGATTATGGTTCCAAGAACATTATAAATGGCTTCTTTTTTTTTTTTTTTTAAATATGGTCTATTAAACTTTAGAGGTGAAGGGAATCAAACTTGGTTAATCTTATTTGAAGATGGGTATTTGTACCACTTGATTATATGGACCTTGACGATACACTTTCTTAGATTATCTCATTAACTCAATACATAATACAACACGGAAATAATCCTTTCTTTGGATTAAGCAATTTTCTATATAAGGGCATGCCATACAAGATTTGGAAGATAAAGGACCCACAATGAATTTGGATATTATGGATCTCTAAGGTTGTTGTAAAGCCCTAAATTTAGGGACATTTACAATCTACCACGTATTCATGGTGCACTCCAATAACTCCAAGTGATGCCAAATTACATATTTGTAGTCATAGCAATCACACAAGTCTCATCTCATTCTTACACAAATTCAACTAATAGATACGAAGAGAGTTTACCATAACAATACCATAATAATTAGTCATTATATCTAGAATGTTTCTCTTCAATTAGAACTAAACTCCAATTCCCATTAGACTAACCACACATGACTCCTATTTCATAGATTATCTCATGTCCTTAACTAGAAGGTCTTCAATGTTAGTGGTATTCTCAAATCTCACTAACCATTGCAACTAGCAAAACAACTATTCATATACTCGCTTCCTATACTTAACTCATTACCTATACCTAAAAAAAGATAAAGGAATGAGCCAAAGCGATAATCCTAAGACAAGAAATCGTTGATTTTCCTATATACTTAGTCTCTCCTGTGTAGGTGGGTCATGAAAGTAATTGTTCTTTAACCATAAAAGGAGGGCGTAGATCTTTTTTCTATATAGATTCTAGATCATCAAGCTTGTATCTGAGCATATGTTTGATTGTTGCATTAAATGTGATTTGTTAATAAACTTGCTTGATGTGTAATATGTCTAGTTATTCACTAAGGCCGTGGTTTTGCTCACACTCTTAAAGACCTTTTAAGTTGACTTTACGATTATGGCTTATACCTTCCAGGAGCATGGCTCTAATAAGAATTTAGAAGCTAGAAGAATATGGGATCTTCGGGTTATATTATCTAATTTTATTTATAGTCATAAGATAGTTAGTACTTATATTATTAGTTAGTATTTGAAGACTTATAGAATATAAAGTTATGGTCTATAATATTATTATGATATTTACTACTTGTGATGCAGATATTATTAATATATGGCTTATATGTATTTATCATTTCTTATCGATGCAACTAAAAGATCCTGTTGTTTGAAAATATGTCATTCTTTAAAGGTTAACTAGTAATAGTGTATTAGTGTGGCTTGTGTACTACTATTAGGGTACACTCGGGGCGTGACACCATCTATTACTAGCATATTATTAATTAGTCTGTTTCAATTTTAACCTAACAAGCATAAACATAAGTAAACTATACATATACTTGCAACATAGGCTCATCATGAAACTTATGACCTTCAACGATGAGTTACAAAGTAATTAAGTATTTAGACTAATTTGTTCTTCCAAATTCATTTATAGATTATACTTACTATAGCTTTTGCTCCTACATGAACATTAATGGTACTTATATACATAACTAGTTTAAAGTAAGATATTAATTTAGAAAAAATGAGAAAGGTAATTAATTAATAATTCCTAGATTTCAAAATTTTAAAGTTACATTAAATCTTTATGTAATGAGTTAAAAAAGGTCTAAAGGCTTTTGAAAAGGAAAAGGTTATATTTTGTATAAGTGCTAAGATAACTTGTGTTGGAGGTTATGTACTTCTACAAGTCTCAACACAACCCATGTGCACTGTTGAGTTGAACATAAAATCAAAATTTTCATAGTTTTCAAACTACTCTATTCAACACTGGTTTGACCATGACCTTTGTATCTTAGTTATAACACAAAAAGTGCTCAACAGTATTGAACATAAAATCAAAGTTTTCATAGTTTACAAACTACTGTATTCAATGTTGATTTGAACATGACCTTTATAGTCAGTGGTGTTAAGTGCACAATCACAAAAAGTTCTCAACAGTATTAAACATGAGAGTAATGTCATGTTGAACACAAACGGAGTTTAAAAAAAATTGTTAATTTTGCAAATCTCAACCTTATTTTCTTGTCCCAATCATTCATAACTCAACATTAATCGTAGATACAATCGTTTTATGCACTAGTTCATCAATCTTAACAAAAACCTAGTTCTCACAATCAAAAGATTAAAATTTGCATTGAAAATCATATTACATTGTTATGAATTCAGTTTTTCCTTAGTCTTTACCATTGTCCAAATCTTTTCCTCTAAAGATTTCTCAAAACTTCACCAAAAACTCATCATTTCCCGTAATGGACTACAACAAAAGAACTACGAGTATTCAATATCCAAACGGTTACTTTTATTGAAAATGATGAAAAAAAAATAAGAAAGAAGAAATTTTTATTTACTGAAAAACCCTTTTTGAATATTCAAGAAAATATAATGCATTTACTAGAGAAGAAGAGAGGGATTCTGTAGAGCCTGAAGAAGAGGAAAGAAATAGAGAAAAAATGGTTATCTCCTTTAAGTGACTTTTCAAAATTTAATAGTAATGGACAATTTTGTCTTCCTAAATTTATTTTCTTGCCCTTACATTTATTTTAATTATTTTTAGGGTATTTCAATTTCAAGTGCACTTTTACACTCAATTTGATGTTATTATATTCTAATGGTATATCTTTACATATAAGATCTTTTACAAAAGGGTAAATTACACTAAGAGGGTTTGAGGGTAAGTTCATTCAAGTTATCAATATTTCAAGTAATTAAAAAAAGAATCAATATTTTGCAAAATAAATCAAATTAGATATTAATATTTTACAAAGTTCATTTAAGGTATCAACGTTCAGATTACTTTACAATTAAGTTTTTTAATTTTCGTTGATGGTTAATTATTAACATAATATTTGACTCACTTTGTAAAATGATGACTGCATTTTTTAACCACTCAAATGTTGATACCTTGAATAAATTTACCCAATATTATTTACCCTTGAATTATAAAGCTAAAAGTTTTTCCTCTTTTAATCAATTATCAATTTTATTTTTTTCCTACCTAAAAATTATGATTTGAATTTACTAGCCCTTAGAGTAAAATATTGGGTTTATTGCTGGGTGCCTGTATAAAAGCCATTTTTTGAACATGCCTGGAACTTGGATACAGTAAAATACTTCGTAGAAGTTGAATTGTAAACAGGTAAATTATACCAAAAGATATTCACGTCTAGGGATTGTTCATTTAACGTATTGGAGGTTCATATAGTTAAAAAGAGGAATTAATGTTTCGTAAATGGGATATCAATTATTCACAAAATTCATTTAAGGAATTAACGTCTTCAATGAAATTTTCTTAATTTTCTTCAATAATCAACTATGGATATCTTATTTGACTCACTTTACAAAATGTTGATTTATCTTTTTAGTCACTTAAAATATTGATACTTTAGATGGATTAATCCCCAAATGTTTATTCATTTTTTTAATTACTCAAAACATTGATACCTTAAATAAATTTACTCTAAAACATCGATTCCTTATATGATCTTATCTTTAAATTTTGATACATTTCGATTAATTTACCTTAATTGTAAGTCATCCCAATTGGTGAAGAGAATTAAATTTATAAACATCCTATTTTTGTTCAGTTTTTCTCAACAATACATTTTTGATGATTTATAAAAGTAAAATTTATTTAGCTGTCACTTTCCTACACAACTATTACTATATTTGATTTGCATAATAGTTATTCGATCAAACTCAAAGTTTTGCAAAGCTGTAATTTTTTTTTTTTTTGTTGGAAAATCAAGGAAATAGCGGATAGCAAGCTAGTGACATTTTTATTAAGACGAAATGCAAATTGTGTTGCTAATTGGGTAGCTACTTCTTTTAGAAGGAGAATGTGTCCGATGGATTGATGGATCTCCACCCCATCCTACCTTCAAAAGCTACTAGATCGGGACGTTTTGAATCGCACTGATCTTTCATGTATTGTCTCAGATAATGGGTAATTTTTATTAAAGATCCTTGTTCCTTTCGGTCAAAAAAAAAAAAAAAAAAAGCTAGTGACATTTTAGTGGTCTCCCAAGCAAGATTTATCATGTCTAAATCTTCCACCCTATTACAATGACATTGAAAAATCAAGGAAATAGTGGATGGCAACTTAGTAGCATTTTAGTGGTCTTCCGAGTGAGATTTATTATGTCTAAATCTTCCACCCTTTTACAATGACAAAGAAAAAAAAAATAAAATGAAGAAAACAGTTATTCCTTAATCTGTTTCCCTGTACTTCGGTGCTCCATCCATAAGAAAGTAGCCCAATAACTAACTGTAGATGTAGACAACAATATATTAATTTTTAAATATGCTTTTAATATATTACTAATATCGTCTCAAGTGCAACCACATAAAATAATAACGATCACCTTTTCTTGCATATTCTTTTAACATTGCAAAATGAGTTGAAATTTGCATATGTTTCCACCCTTGGACCTCGCCATCTTAAACGTAGATGATGATGGCCGACGAGACCCATGAAGTCCTCTTAATAAAAGTAATCCCCAGTCATCTGCGGCTTCGATAAAGTTTTTCGTCGTCATCGTAAACCATCAACTGGACCAAGACTCACGATCTCTGTATGGCCCATGATCTTTCTTAATGTAGTTACGAGCTCGACTGGGTCTGAGCTTCCAAAACTAGCAGTAACTGTAAAAGTCCCCTTAGCCATATCACAATCAATTGCTTGGACACCTGTATTTTTCAAACACGGTAAAATCAATTAAGGGTTACTCAAAGGTGAAAAATGACGCACTCTACGTATGTACCGTTCCTTGGAGCGATTGCTGCAAATCCCTTTGTCCATGCTTTTTTATCTTTAGCATTTACTTTCATTGTCATCCTCTGAAGCAAATAAACAATTAAAAAAAAAAAGGAAACTGATAAAAGAAAAAGGAAAATTAAGATTTTAATAGTGCAGCAAAATGCATTCATAAATAAGTAAATTTACACTTAAAAGTATCAACATTTTAAATCTTTAAAAGCAAAAATTCCTGTTTTATGAGGTGAATCAAATCAAGCATGGATATTTTACAAACTTCATTTAAGATATTAAATGTTTATATAATTTTTATTTTCAATGTATAAATATAAACAAGCGCATGTTCATTTACTTTCTAACATGTACAATATTGAAAATCTTCCCTAATAAAATGAGACTGCACTTGAGTGTTTTTTTTTTTTTTTTTTAAATCAAAAGTCCATGACCCTACGGTTTGAAAGCCCATCTCAGTAGTGTGACTAGAACAATAAAAATAGATGGACCAAGTTCTTCTTGAATTTGGATCTTTTCCATTTAAACTCTTTTAATTTTTCTCTATTTAATTCTTCAAGATGATGCCACATGGATTATTAAAAACAAACGATTCAGATTAGAACTCTCTTTTTGGGCCAAAAAAGATTAGATCTCTCTTATCCCTCTCTTAAACACCCATTTAAATCAGAGAAAAAAAAAACAACCCATTTAAAAAAATCCCTACTTTCAAAATCTAATTTGACATCTCTCAAAAAACCCAGAAATTTCAAACCTTAATTCAAATTAAATTGTTGAAAATGAAAAAATGAAATTGGGAAGAAAAAGTTCCACAGAAAGAAATAATGGCCATAAAATAAAGGAGGTGTTTAAATGAAAGGTATTTTGATAAGAAAATCCTTTTTCAATTAATAAGGTCCACTCTTTACCCATATATAAAGTCATGTCCAAACATTATTTTTACGATCACTGCTATCTCCTCCGATGGATTGCTTATAAGCCTAACTAAATTATTGTTTTGCGGTTTCACACACAAACAAAACATGGACCAAGCATACCACAAGAACAGCTATAACAACAGAGTATCCATCAAAGTCATACCAATTGCTCATATATATATATATATATATTATCCATATAAAATATTATGTAAAAAATTATAATATGTTTTATTTTCTATTATATGTATATATAAGAATAATATGCATGTCATCATATGTATATATTGAAATCAATTATACAAGCTATACACACACACACTAATTCAAATCAAAATATCATTAACATTTCAAACTTCATTAAAATTTATGTTTGGTTCGAGTTTGATTAAGTTTGTGACATAATTAAGCAAATAGGATAAAGCTCGAGTTCGGCTCAATAAATAACCCAAATCCTCAACTATTCTTAAATTAAATTTAAGCCAATATCAAGTCAAGCGGATTGATTGATTAACTCTCTAGGTGTGGATCTGCACAAGGCCAGCTATTTTGAATCTAACGTGAGAGATCTAGATGAATTGCTTATATGGGCACCTAATTCCAATTCTCTTCGTATTTTAAATAATTAGAATGAAGACTTAAATATGATGTGCTATATAATATCCCCCTTTCTTGTGTAGTGAAAATTTGATTGAGGTCCATTAAGTAACAATTAAATTAAGTGACAATGATCTATTTAGTATAAATATAGTATCAGATAATATGGCTCTTTTCAATCGTCATATCTCCACGGTACAATTTCAGCCAAAGATTAAACTTCCAACAACTTCAAGACTCATATCAGTATATAGTTATACATAAAAAAAACATATATGATTCAGGATTGATGTTGATCATTTAAATTTTCCTATGTCAGAAAACTCATTTTACACAGAAACAAGGAAGAAAGATGTAATTACCAAATTCTTCGTAGCCGTGGATTGCTGCTGATTCGACATCATATCAGCTTGATGACCTGATGTAAAGAAAGACAAGGGGGGATGTAGTAAGCCGCTAGTGCAACCACGACCAACATCCGGGGAAGAACACACTGATGACGTCTCACTGGTGGATATTAACACCATCTTCTCTTCCCTTACGGTCACGGGACGGGACAGCCAGAAAACACAACAACTCCTCTGAGTCCTCTCAGTTTAAACTACTATTCTTGGCAACGCGTAAATGGGTTAAAATCTAATATAATCGTCTAAGAAGTCAAATTCGGATGGCGACCATGTCCTTGGAGGAGAGATCGATAATTTCCATCTTATCCGAGGATAAACTTCAACTTAACGAATAATCATCACCTTCCCCTCGGTTTCCTCCCCAACTTTCCGTCCAACTTTTTCTCCCACGGGCCCTACTTCCCTACTTTTTCTCTATCTCTTTTTTAACTTTTACACGGTGTTTGGTTTCTGTCTATCTCTTTTAACTTTTACGCGGTGTTTGGTTGTGGATTAAAGCGGACAGAAGATATGGGAATTAAATGCACTTACTATGTTTGGCTATTTCAATAAGGGATGAAACTAGATGAAGTTGACGGAAGTGCAGAGAAATCTGAAGTTATATATAATGGGCAGAAAAGAGGAGAAATAAAATAAAATGGCAAAACTATCCTAAGACAGATAGAGTTGGGGTATTTTTCTCTACTCGATATTTTATTTTTCTTCATTTCTTTTATTATCACTACCAAATAGCATCAAAAATAAAAAAAATTCATCCCATTTTTTTCCATTTCCTTATTATAAGTCCAAACAAGAAATTAAAACAATATTTTCTTTCATTTCATTTTTATTCTTTTTCTTTCTCTTCATTTCTGTCTGTTTCTACTTTAAAAATATTGCCAAACACAGCGTTAGCTTTGTTTAATAAACATAG
Organism: Combretum micranthum; assembly: GCA_024138025.1. NCBI lineage: Eukaryota > Viridiplantae > Streptophyta > Magnoliopsida > Myrtales > Combretaceae > Combretum > Combretum micranthum. Next base: position 228,589 of record JAMXBD010000513.1, read on the forward strand.
AAAATGGAAAATTTTTCATTTGTTTCCTTTCATTTTCATCCATCATATCCTAACAATGGTAGAAGTACTTTTCGTTCAATTTCTTCTTCTTTTCATTCTAATTATGTCTACTAAACATATCTACACATTGGAAATGGAAATATTTCCATTTTATTTGTTACTCAAGTCCTGAATTGGGTTGATCCATAATTAAAAGATAAATAAGTTAAAATTGATTCCCCCAACCTATATAATAAGCGACTCATTTAGATCACCGTCATCCGAAAAAAGAAATCAAGCATAATAGATAGAAAATGGATGGAAACGATGTATTTGCTATTTTAAAAAGCAAAAAATCTAAAGAAACAAGCGAAAATTGTTAAAATGTTTTCACTTTTATACCCAACATATTTTTTTCTCCAAAAGTGCAGATAAAGTAGAAATCAGTAAACATTGACTTCAACTTACAAAAATACACTTAGCATTTAAGTATACTCAGACAATATAGTCTATGAAACAATTTATTTTCTTTAATTTCCTTTATGTGATGTAAACCAAACGTGGAAAGTATAGATGGGGCCTCCAACTTCCAACGTAGCAACTTTAACATAATAATTGGGCGCTTAGGGGATACTATTTGCTCTAGTCCGTAGGGATACGGGGAAAAAAAAAAAAAAAAAAAAACCCATAAACCGAATCCAACTGAATAAAATCAAACTAAAAATATAGTATGTTAAGCAATTTGATTTAAAAAATTTCTAATCAAAATTAATTTATAAATTTATGATTCGTTTGAAAGAGTAAACTGAAAAAAAAAAATAATGTTTTATATGTAACTATAAATTTTCTTGTATTGATTGATTATATATCATATATTTTCTTATGATTGCATCATGATATTTATTATTTGATAAATATTAGCTAATATTGACTTGTTCTTTTTTTTTTTAAATTGTTTTTTAAGTTCATAACATATTATCATGTTGTCGACTTTTTTTGTGGGCCAAATCATGTTGTTGACTTAATATTATTTTTTTGTTAATTTTTTTAACTTTGTTGAATATAGACTTTGTTCATTTAGTTATGATTCTTATTATGTGTTAATTGTTTATTGTACTTTGCTAATAGTTGATTGACTGGATGGCTTTGTAGATGATTGTGAAGCATGAATTTCCATATATTAGTTAGTAAATGTATTTTGTTATTGAGTTTTTGACTAGTGAATAGTAGTGACGGATGATTTTATGGATTCTATTGAATATGAATGTAATGTTTTATAAAATACTTTGTTTGATTTGCAATTTAAACTTTATAGAGTAATCTTTTCTCATTTCTCTTTTCTTTCTAAAACAATCCTTTTCTCCCCTCTAAAATAAGATACTTTCATGTTTAGGTTGTTAATTATTTTCATATCAATCTTTATTTATAGACCTTTCTCAAAAATAGGTAGTATGACATCTATATTTAGTGGTGAATGTTAATTACCTCTATATCAATTTTTTTTAATTTCAAAATATTTGAATATCCGCTTAAATGTAAAATATTAAAATAAAGATTTTTTAATTATAATTTTGATTTAATTTGTAATTCGAACTAAAACAAATTATTATTTAACAATATAAAAAAATTATATCCCAAACGAAGCACTGTTTAAAAAAATTAAAGGGTAAACTATGGTTTAATTTGGTATTTACTAAAAACTAAAACCAAGCCAAATCCATTTGTGCCTATTCCTAGTGGTCTCCTAAATAGAGAGCAATATGAGGCATAGTATGTCACGCCCCAATGAGCACCTGGTTGAATCACGTGTTTGAGAAACAGACCGATGCAAAAGAATTTTGTAAAAAACATCGTTTTTAGGCCATCAGAGAGATCCGCAAATACATGATGCATCCAACCATTTATGGATTGTGACAAGCAACAGGATCTTTTAATTGTTGTTGATGAGAGATAAGTACATATGCAAGATATAAATTCAAAAGTAAACATTATACTATATTGTTTATCGTTTACATATTACAAACTGATATTGTTGCGATTAGAAGACATAAAATTTATTCAAGACTCCATCTTTCTTATTGCTAAATCTTGACTTCTACCAAAGAAAAGCTCCTTTATGGGACAAGCCAAGGCTCGACGTATGTTGAAAAAATTTGTGAGAGTGTGAGCCATACCACGGCTCGGTGAGATAACCAAATCATATCATATATCACTTATATCAAACAAGAGAATTAACCAAACATATGTAATGCAATAATAATACGTATGAACAAATACAAGCTCAGACAACCGAAATCTGAACAGGATAGAGATTTACGACCCCAAGTTCGAGTTAAAGGAATCATACCATAAGTAATCTGCCACACCTAGGAGAATCTAAGAACCAAGACAATAAGGTACCATAAAACGATTCAAAAATGTTGTTATTTCATAATCTTGGAACTTAGAAACACCATTAAGTAAAAGTTATTTCTTGTTGATACCACAGGCGGCGTTCCTTCGATCGTCACTTAGTTCCCGTAGAACCAATCGGAATAAAGATACTCCTGCGATAACTAGGAAAATGTCATCTAGAAAACCAAATGCGTTATTAGAGATCTGAAATGCTATTACGTAGTGGGCAATCATGCTTGAATGCGAGAATGCAAGGATGCAATGCATGTCAACTTGTTACTAAACAAGATATTTGTTAATCCGTTTATTAGCGATCAATCAATAACAGACAACCACTTTCATACAATTTACCTTGATCATTAACAATCATTGTTCTTATCTTTGAATATAACATACAGTTTCATAATTCATACAAGCACCAATCAACACATATTAAACCTAAATGCAAAACAAACAACATTTTCTATTCTTCTTTATCACATATTCAAGTGTAGCTATTGTTACAAGCATAAATAACGTGATAGATCTGAGTTACTCACCTGTCCATTTCCTTAATCATTGTAGTAATCGATAAAAAAGTCCAAAGATGATTCTGAAGATCCTAGTGACATGGTAAGAACATTTTCTGTCATGATTTGTCATAGATTGAGTATTCAACATAATAGCATTATGACATGAATTTTGTAGTTATACTATTTTTGTTGTCATTTGTTCATTTATTATCTGTTTTTAGCGTATAAGTAGTCATTTTGAAGCTCTCGAAGTCCATTATCTATATCTTACATTATTCAAAGGTTTTAAACAAGTTACATTAGTCAACTTGTCCCGCATAGGTTCGGATTCTCAAAGATACAACAAATTTTTGTTTTTATCATAACTTCCTCATCTCAAACCGGATTTCTACAAATGAATAGGCGTTGGAAAGCTCGTTTCGTATACTTTTTAGATCTCTAGTCCTATAGCTCATAAGATGCATGTTTTTCACCATTATTCCCAAAGAAGTCATATTGGTTTATAGAGCAATTTTTTTAGATTGCTCTAGTTACTCCATTCTTTCGTTTATGTAGTTGTTATTCTACTTATTGCTTAGCTTTTACCATGTTTTCGTAAGTCCAATTTCGTGTTTAAGGGCTTAACACCTATTTCTCATAAACTCACATGAAAGTTTTATTTAGTATTTGCTCATATAGGCTAGACACATGTTTTAAGTTTAGGTTTTTAAGCAACTTGTATCACCTAAAATCACTTATGAGAAAAGGAAACTCCATCTTCCTTCATGCAACTATCCTTTATCATTCATGTTCTTAAAAGATATGTCTAGCATAATAGACAATATGCGAATTCCATTCATGTTATGGCTTGATGTTGAGATGTTTGTTATATGTATACAAACATAACTCTCACTTAGTCTCATGCTCAAACTTGATAGGACTTAGGATTGATTTTCATGCATAGAATAGATTGTTAAATGTTCAATTTAATCAAGTCTTGAGCTATATTTCTTTATCAAAATAGGTACGGTCGTGTAACTTGTTGATGTACTTGTAGTGGAACCATGTATATAGATCATATCTATGCGCATATAACAAGTGTTACAAGCTAGATAGCAACTTAAGTTCAAGAGAGACTTAGAGTTTTACCTTACTCTTTAGATTGTCGAGCCCCTAACAAGGATATAAGTTGTGTTAGTTTAATGGTTTTGATCTCAAAATTTAAATTAAAACAAGTCTTATCCTTCCTTGAAAAGCTTACGTACGTGATGGTCCTAGGGTAGGTTTGTGCTCCTCTTGTTCCTAACTTGTTATTGTGTGCGTAGGTTATGTGGCCCTGTGTGCATGTGGTGTTGCTTGGTTGATGTCCTTGTGCACGTTAGGTGATGCTTGGTTAATGTGTGTGTGGGGTGATTCTTGGTTGATGTGTGCATGGGGTGATGCTTGGTTGATGTTTGGGGTGTTATTACTTGTTGATATGCACGTGGGGTGTTGTGTGGGGTAGGGCATGTGGAAGCTTGTTATGATGCTAGAGACTTTTTTTTGTTTTTTTTTCTTGCTTTATCTTGGTTTCTTGTAGGCTTATGCACAAGGCTTGGAGCAAAGATTGGGACCACATTAACTTGTCTTATTTTTATAGAGTTCTAACGATCATGCAATGGTTGATGGGGCTTGGAATCATAGGCGGTTGATGCAAGTGGCTAAGGGCATACTTGTCCTATTGTCTAAAAGTCCAAACCGCATATGGGATGTTTGCTCCTAAGATCCATGCTTGTTGTTGCCGCACATGTGTATTTGTCTTAAGGGTACTTTTGCCCCTAAAGTTGGAATGATGAGCTACATAAGCTAGAGCCCATGATAAATTGCGGCTATATGATTGCTTTAAGATTCCATTTACTAAATTTAGACATGGTTACCATGAAGATAGGAGACAAGCTTGATAAGTTGTAATGTGAACACTCCATGTCAAGTAGCTTAGTCATGATATAGGTGATAACGTGATGTGATTTCCATGTGATCAATTCATCCTTCATGATGACTATGGTCATGGATGTGTGTGATGGAAGGTTTGTTTATTGTTTTTCAAGTGTGAACCCACGCATCTCTATGGTGAGCTACACGTCCAAGGGTATGCTTTAGTCTATGATTGTGTTCTTCTAGATTTGCTAAAGGATAATGCATTGGAACTTCAAAAGTCTCTATGGTCTTAGCTAACTCCATTAAGCTTTCTTGAGCTGACATGTGGTTGCCTAGGGTGTTAACAAACAGTGGCTTCTTAGCTTGACATTTGTCGCATTCCAAGCTTAACAAGTGGTTCTCCAAGGTTCATCCATGTGGCGCTCATGTGTTGTACCAAGTGTCATCCTAGGGTTGCTCCATGTACCACCATATAGCGCTCCATGCGGCATCTCCTTGTCTAGACATGTGGCTCCTACTAACTCATAGCTCATTTCTAACTTATAGAACTTCTCTAAACTAGATCAATTGAGGTACTTAAGAGGAGCTTAAGTTGTTTAGTTTCTGAGTTATTATGATTTTTAAGTGAAACGCTCCAAGTCATGCCACATAGGTTAGAGTTTGCAAGTGGTCCTAGGGCATTCACCTACAAAAGATCTCTTAGAGTGATGTTTCAGTATAATAAGGAAACTATCATACATGAAATCTCATTTTTTGTATCTTTAGAAGACAGAAACAACCTCATTGAGCATTCATTCACATTAACATGTTACTTGAATTAACAACATAAATTTGTGAGGTTTACAGCTATAACAACAGAGTATCTATCAAAGTCATACCAATTGCTCATATAATATATATATATATATACACACACATATAAAATATTATGTAAAATTATAATATGTTTTATGTTCTATTATATGTATATATAATATGCATGCCATTACACTATACGCAGTGTATATATATTGAAATCAATCATACATGCTATGTATATACTAATTTTAATGAAAATATTATTAATATTTAAAGTTTATTAAAATTTATGTTCCATTTCAGAAAACCTTATACTATACTGTTTATCGTTTACATATTACAAACTGATATTGTTGCGATTAGACAACATAAGATTTATTCAAGACTCCATCATTCTTATTGCTAAATCTTGGCTCATACTTGAGAAAAGCTCCTTAATGGGACAAGCCAAGGCCTTAAACATATCCTGAAAAATCTGTGAGAGTGTAAGCTATACCACGGCTTAGTAAGGTAACCGAATCATATCACATATCACCTATATCAAGCAAGTGGATTACCAAACATATGCAATGCAACAATAATACGTATGAACATAAACAAGCTTAGACAATCGAAATCTGAACAGGATAGAGATTTATGCCCTCTCGTTCAGGTTGAAGGAATCATACCATAAGTAATCGGCCACATCCAAGAGAATCTAAGAACCAAGATAATAAGGTACCACGGTAAACACCAGCTTCCAACTCCACAGAATCAACCTCCATTACTATTCCCATATGGGACCCCAACCTCTTAGCATTCTCCCCAGACATGTGAGCAAGCTGTAGCCTGTGGATTTGAGCCCATATTTGTAGATAGTGTAAGTTTATATCTTCAATCCTTTTATCCTTGTCCCATTTTTCTAGAACCAGCAAGTTCCCCATGACAGCCCAAGGGCGCTCATTTAAGACTTTCTTAGCCATGTCAGAGTTTTCAAAAGCAATAAGGAATAGATTTGTTCCCAGAACCGACAAATTTATCTTCCCATATGATTGCCATGCTTTCTTCAGCATATTAATCACTGCACCTTTATTTAAAGCTTTGGTTGATATCACTTTGCCAATCATTAGGATCTCATTTTGTTTTGACATTTCTGTGTTTTCTTCCAGATCTAGGCTTTCCATGGTATCTTCTTCCACCATATAAGGAGCTATCGGATCCATGTAAAGACGTACGGTTGGGAGATAAAGACCTGTCTAAAACCAAAACGAAACGGAAAAACAAGCTACAACATTCAACACCGCAGAAAACTCAACAGGGGAACAAGCAGAAAAGCCAACACCACACGCTGAACCTAAAAGGAGAAAAGACAACAAAAGCAGGAGGAAGCCGAGACAAGCCTGCAACACCCCTACAGCATCGAACAAACAAAGGTCAACACAAAGAGATGGCGAAGAAAAAGAGAAGCAAAAGCTTGACCCTAGTAATGTAAAGGAGGGGCAAGCTAGGGGAGAAAACGTAAAAGGAAATAAAACAGACATAAAAGAAAGAAACTTCTTAAAGAAGAAAGAGAAAAAAGGAGGGAAGAACAAAAGATCAAAAGGACAAATCTCATGATGGGACGTGAGAACGGCTTCCCGAAACGGGAGGATTTACTCTCAGAAATGAGAGAATTAATCAATGGACCGATTCGGGGAAATGAAATTCCCTAGGTCTAATATATTGATGATAGGTTTATTAATCAAATAACTTGATGTAATAACATTCCATTAGGGGACCATCCCAAATAAACCGGGAATAATCTTATTCTTCTCCTTTTCCTTTTTTTTTTTCCTTTCTTTTTTAATCCACCACACGGCCACTTAGAGGAAGGTGCACTGATAACTCACCGATCTCTAATGAATAAAAATATTTGATACCGTCCGTTAGTTTTTCAGATTTTCAGAAAAATGTAAGAGAGTTTTCTGCTTATAATTTTCCCTTGAAAAAGCTTTGCATTCATTTCTTTGATTATAATATATATATATATATATATATATATATATCTTACCAGCAGGATAAAATATAAAACAACAGAGTATGGGCTATTATTTCACGTCAACTTTAAAAAAAATAAACAAAAAAAGAATTAAAAATACATTCACAACACATAAAAGAATATTATGGAAAAATTAACCCTCAATAAAAAAAAAAGATCCAATTTGAAGATTTTTTTGTACCAAACTAAATTCACGAAACAAAAATTTTAAGATACGTTCACTATTACAAAGGACGATACAGCAAATGTCTTACCCAGTTCAGTTTCAGTATCTTTTTTTTTTTTTTAAAAAAAAGAAAGGCAACCAAATGCTGTGTTAATGGAAAACATGTCCTAGGTGGGGAGAGAGGGACATGCGACAAGGCTCCTTTTCATCTATGAGTTGTCCAATCCGAAACGATTTGGTCTGCGTCAAACGAATATTGTAGCGCTCGTACACTCTCAACCGATTCTCAGACCACCATGTCTCGCACTGTTGCTCCGAAAATCTCCGTCGGCTGCACAGCAAGTCATATAATAATAAATTTTCATGTGATCAAAAACCTTCTTTTCGTATTTAAATAAATATTTTCAGAAAATAGGATGTAGTAAAGATTCTATATTACCTAAATCGTATACGCTTCAAATCTCTACTTCCATCCTGAAACTGCGAAAGGGTAATATACACGCCAGGTTCGTACCGGTCAATCCATTTAGCTTCCACTTCATTGCTGTCACTAGGTAATGCCGAATTTCTAGTTTCGACATTACTCTCTTCATCTTGGAGTGCCAAGGAGGGATCGCTGAGATCCATTGTCGACGTCCCATTACCATTGTTTTGGGGATTTCCATCCTCACCATTTGGCAACCTGACTTCAGGATGACCACCCTCTGCTCCACCTAACAAGGATGCAAGTTTCTGGTTCTGTTTTCTGGCAGCGGATGCATCTCTGTAGTTGTTAAGCCCTTGAATCCTACTACTACCGGCAGAGTCATCTCCCGTTTCATCTTCTGAATAGATGATGCAATTGGGCTCCAACCCAGGATTTTTGTTCTCTGCGTCATATGCTCCGGGTGGCAATCGCTTGGCCATATCTTTCAGCTGGAAAAAAAAAAAAAAATATATATATATATATATGTATACACGCACACGCACAAACGTTATAGGCAAAAGTATATTTAAGAACGGAAAAATGAAGGAAAATGAGGGAACCTGAACCTTAAGAAACTTTATGTTTTCTTCTGCAGCTCTGACTTTAGCTTTTTCCTCAGTAGCAATTGCTATAACTTCTTGAAGCCTCTTGGCTGATCTTTGCAACTCCAGCTCTTGTTGTTCACATTTCTGTCTGAGGCTCCGAATCTAGATATAATTAAGAAAATTCAAGCAACGCCAAGCATCAAGACTTTTTTAAGGATTATAACCATTGTAACTTCTTTGCAATTTGTATCTTGCCATTAGATTGAGTTCAACACAAGTTGTTAAACTAACTGGGCCCTTAACCACGAACAATTACAATTCGGTTGCTCGAACCAATACCTCGTTTGAGAAAAAGGTGCAAATTTTCGATAAAATATAGAGTTCAATAAAATCTGATTTCATCCATATTTTAGATGCTTCACTCGAACGATGTTTATGTTTTATTTACTTTCTAATACTCAGCAAGCTTTGTTGGAATCTCATTCAGACGAGAATGGAATGAAGTTACTGGTTTGAGGACATAGGAAAATGAGATTGGAACAAGTTCTTTCAATATCATGTGTATTTGTATTTCTATGTAGTGGAAATTTGATTAAGGTACATTAAGTCACAATTTAATTAAATGACAACGATTAATATAAATATAGTATCAAATAATATGGCTTTTTTCAATCATATCTACTTGGGTCAAGTCGCCAACCTACTATCCTTATCACTTTCTTGATCTGCGACCAATAACTTTAAACTTGCGATAACTTCAAGACTCATATCAACATATAGTTATATACAAAAAACATATATGATTGAGGATTAATGTTGATCATTTAATTTTCAGCATAATTTTGGTACTTGAATTTTGAAAAAATATATAATTAGATAATAAATTTTAAAATTAAATAATTTAGTATCTAAAAGAACTTGATGATTTAACGGAGATACCATTAGTATATATACAAAGTTTTTTTAATTATTAAATTGATCAATTTAAATTTTTTTTTGAGATATTAAATTAATTAATTTTAAAATTTAGATAATAAATTAATTTCAAACATATTTTTTTAAAATTGTGGTATCACAATCCATTAATTTTTCGTAAGAAAAGGGCAAAACTAAAACTCATTTTACACAAAAACAAAGAAGAAAGACGTGTCTACCTCATTCGGGGTAGCCGTAGGTTGCTGCTGATTCGATACCATATCAGCTTGCTTTCCTGATGTAAAGAAAGACAGGGGGGGATGTAGTAAGCCCCCACCGCAACCACGACCAACTTCCGGGGAAGAACATACTGATGATGTCTCACTGCCGATAGGATTAGTGGTGGATATTAACACCATCTTCTCTTCCCTTATGGTCACGGGACGGGACAGCCAAAAAACACAACAACTCCTCTGAGTCCTCTCAGTTTAAACTACTATTATTGGCAACGCGTAAATGGGTTAAAATATAATATAATCGTCTAGGAAGTCAAATTCGGGTAGCGACCGGGTCCTTGGAGGAGAGTTCGATAATTTCAATCTTATCCGAGGACAAAAGTGTAATTCAACGAATAATCATCACCTTCCCCTCGGTTTCCTCCCCCACTTTCCGTCCAACTTTTTCTCCTACCGGGCCTACTTCCCTTCGTTCTCTCCATCTCTTTTTAAGTTTTAATGTAATGCATATGAAATCCAATGAAACAAAAGAAGGCAGGGAAAATGGAATAAATTATTTGTTTTTGGGTATTTTTATTCAAGGGAAAACAGGATGTTTTCCAAGGAAGTGGGAGCAAGCCAGAGCTATATTTTAATTATCTCTCTCCTGTTCTAAGATGAAAGTAGGGAAAATTAATTATAATTACTAAAATGTCCTTGTTTTCTTTTATTTATTTCCTTCCCAGTTTTTCCATTTTTAAAAAGCTGGCCAAACATAGTGTTAAAGTAAGAGCATCAATAGGAAAATAATCAGGGATGCCTTACTCCTGAATTGGGTTGCTTCATAATTAAATGATAAATAAGTTAAAATTGATTCCTCCAAACTATAATGAGTGATTCATATTGTCATCCCCCCCCAAAAAAAAAAAAAAAAAAAAACTCAATAGAAATCAAGAATAATAAATAGAAAATGGATGTAAATGATGTATTTGTCTTTTTAAAAAGAAAAAAAATCTAAAGAAACAAGCGAAAATTATTGAAAAATTTTTACTTTTATAACCAACATATTTCTCTCCAAAACCGGAGAGAAAGGAGTAGAAATGAGTAAAAATTTACTTCGAATTATAAAAATACCCTTAACATTTAAGTTTACTTAGAGAGTATAGTTGAGTAAACAATTTATTTTCTTTAATTTCCTTACTATGATGTAAATCAAAAGTCGAAAATAGAGAAGGGCTCTCCAACTTTGAACGTGGCAACTTTAACACAATAATTAGGCGTTTAGAGGATAGTATTTGTTGTAGTCCCAAGGGCAGGTGAAAAAAAATCACATAAACTGAAACAAATCAAATTAAATCAAACTGAAAATATAGTATGATAAGAAATTTTATTTAAAAAACTTCCAATCAATACTAATCTATAAATTTATGATCTATTTGAAAAGTGAGCTAAACCAACCATTAAAATTGAACCAAATTATATTAGAAAAAAAAAAACATAATAATATTTTACATGTAACTATCAATTTTCTTATATTAATTGATTATATGTCATATATTTTTTTATGATTGCATCATGATATTTATTATTTAATAAATATTGGTTAACATTAATTTATTCTTTTTTATTGTTTTTTAAGTTCAAGATATATTCTCCCGTTGTTGACTTAATATTATTTATTTTTTTGTTAATCTTTTTAACTTTGTTGAGTATAGACTTTGTTTATTTAGTTATGAATGATAAGAATCAACAAGCCCAAAATCATTGGAAAGGAAACAAATTCAAGGCCGGCACAAAAGGTTAAAGCTTAAAGCCTCATATGCCAGCCTTTATTTATTTTGATGTCTTTTCGAATTTTTTTTGTGGCTTTTGAATTTCTTGTTTTTATTGATGTAGGAATTATTTACAATTATCTTTTTCAGTTATGTAACTACCACAATTAACTGCTATAATTATGTTTTTCAGTTACGTTGTTAGTTATGTAACTGCCACAATTATATTTTTCAGTTACATAATTACCCTGTAATAAACCTATATATAAAAGCTAGTAAACACTCGTAAACACTCAAGATAGACATATAACCTTTGTGGTGATTTTGAATATTGAGTTTTGATTCTCTTTATTATTGAGTTATTATCAATTCTTATGTCATATAGAATTATGGCGAACCATGTTATTAGAATCTTGTGATTCTTTTAACATCGTGATTAATTTATAGATCATGGTCCCTATTGTTTTATAATCTAATCACAAACCAGTTTAATTTTATTATTCGTAGATTCTATCGAACAATAATTTTATCCATATCATTTCTATTGGAAAACCCTAAAAATTTATATCAAGATTCAACCCCCTCAAACTTGCGTTCAATGAATCTCATTACGTATTAATTATTCATTGTAACTTGTTAATGGTTGATTGGTTGGATAATTTTGTAGAGAATTATGAAGAATGATGTTATGATGGGATCCAACAAATAACAAAAGCAATGACAAAACAAAATAGCAAGAAAATAAAGCGCACATACATTTACATGGAAAACTCAAATCGGGAAAAAACCACAGGCAAAGGAGAGAGAATTCACTATATGTTAAAAATGGAGTACAATAGTTCTTGAGAGAACCACAAATGGCTGCTCTAAATTTCAAACAACCTTAAACCCATATTTATATAAAAAAAATGATGCAAGATATTAATGGCAAAAATAAATTTGCCATTAATATCATTAATACATGATTTGACCCTATAACTAATATCATGTATTAATATCATTTAAAGGCCTAAATTATGACCGTCAAATATATAATGAACGAATAATAAATGTACAATCAAACATTCAATCATTAACATTTGACTACGAGAATTGGTTACAGAAATCGGGTCATAAACTCCAATAATCTCCACCTTTACATGATTTCTAGAGTAAAAAACAAACACTCCCATCTTCAACATGAAAACCAACATTCTCCACCTCTTCCACAAAACTTCTAAAGGGCATAAATTAACAACGAACTCCAATTCTTGACACAAAACATTCTCTACCTTTTTCAAGAAAATCTGATGTTGCGATCCAACAAAGGAATATCATACTACACTACATTGTTGTCATTATAGAAGAGACACAAAACCATTGATACCACTTGTTAGAGGACGAACAATGGCAAAAACAAAAAAATGAAGCAATAAAATAAAGAACACACAAGATTTTTACGTAGAAAACCTAAATCGGGAAAAACCACAGGCAGAGGAGGAGAAATCCACTATAATTGAAGTTGGAGTACAAGATTGAGAGTACAACTCAAATCTAATCAAAACTCTCTAAAGGTCTCAATACAATTTTTGTATATATAAAATCCTAACTAAAACAACATATATATGTGTGTGTGTAACAGGCTATGGAAAGGCTGACGACTCTTATTTGGAATGCAAAGAATATGTAATTGACAAGAAATTATTTTAATAGACGTCATTTTAATGAAAAAGTAACCTCCTATTTATTAAAGAAACATCTATAGGACATTAAAGGACATTAAAGGAGGCGTTACTTTGGAAGGCTAAGAGACTTGTAACTTCCCATCAAAGCCGACAGCTTACGTGAATTTTGGGTCATATTTTTCAACACTTGTTATGATCGGATATGACAAAACAATGGCTGTAAACGAAAAAATGAAGAAATAAATAAATAACACACAAGATTTTTACATTGAAAACCCAAATAAGGAAAAACCACGGGCAAATGAGGAGAAATCCACTATAATTGAAGTTGGAGTACAAGATTGAGAGAGCACAACTCAAATATGATCAAAACTCTCTAAAGCTCTCAATACAATTTTTGTATATATAAAACCCTAACTGAAACAACATATATATGTGTGTGTGTGTGCGCGTGTGCGTGCGCGCGTGTGTGTAATAGGCTGTGGGAAAGGCTGATTACTCTTATTTGGAATGCAAAGAATATGTAACTAACAGGACATTATTTTAAGAAACATCCTTTTAATAAAAAAGTAACCTCCTATTTATTAAAGAAACGTCTATTGGACATTAAAGGACATTAAATGGGCGTTACTCTAGAAGGCTAAGAGACTTGTAACTTCCCATCAAAGCTGACAGCTTAGGTGAATTTTGGTCATATTTTTCAACAATCTCCACCTTGACAAAAATTCAGAATCAAACAATAGAAACTCCAATTTTCAACTTCAAAACTAAACATTCTCCACCTCTTCCACAAAACCCGTAAAGTGTATCAATCAGCAACGAACATGAAGAGATATGCAACAAGATCTGCCTCTACATTTCTCTAAGGAGGCCTAGCTTCTCTTCTAGGTCTATCTCTAGTAATGGAATATCGATCCTGTGGTGGTGTAAAGACAAAACTACCGTGTGACTGAAATCTAGTATAAGAAGTAGTCTCTGAAGTAGATCCTGAATCAATATGAAACTCCACTTGCATAGATGATTTTTGCTGAACTTCATCAGATGAAGTATTTGAAGACAAGTCAGATAACATCACTTTCTCATCGAAAATCACATCTTTGTTAATAACAACCTTCTTCAAATCAGGGCACCATAACTTATATCCCTTGATACTAGGTTTAAAACCAAGAAATATGCATTTCAGAGACCTAGGCTCAAGCTTTCCATTGTTTACATGAGCATATGCAGGACAGTAAAAAATTCTCAACTTTGAATAATTAGCAGGAGTACCATACCATACCTCTAGTAGAGTCTTTTTCTCAATGGCTGTTGATGGAGACCTGCTTATCAAATAACATGTTGTAGAGACAGCTTCTGCCCAGAATGACTTTGGTAATTTAGCATTTGAAAGTATACACCTGACTTTGTCCATAATAGTTCTGTTCATCTGTTTTGCTATCCCATTTTGTTGAGGTGTTCTAGGAACTGTTAAATGTCTCAAAATTCTCTCTAACTTACACATAACATTAAAATCATTAGAATAAAACTCAAGACCGTTATCAGTGCGAAGACACTTTACCTATTTTCCAGTTTGTTTTTCAATCATTGTCTTCTACTCCTTAAATGTGGGTAGCACATCATTCTTTTGCTTCAAGAAAAATACCCAAACTTTTCTGGAGAAGTCATCATATAAACAGCACCTAGGCTAAATGGCACTCTAGACAATCCCCAAAGATTAGAATGAATGTACTCTAAAATACTCTTTGTATTATGAGTAACTAAGGTGAATCTGACTCTTTTTTGCTTTCCAAACACGCAGTGTTTGCAGGATTTTATCTTACTGATGCTTTACCCATCAAGAAGGCCTCTTCTACTCAACTTAGCCATCCTCGCTTCACTTATGTGCACTAAATGCATATGATAAATTCTAGTAGAATCTTCATCTGATAAAGATGAAAAAGTGATGGCACCATCACCTATAACAACTAAACCCTGCAAAACATACAAGTTAGCGGTCTATCTCTGTCCTTTCATCACCACTAAAGATCCTCTACTGATCTTCAAAACTCCACCTTTACCTGTGTATTTGTACCCTTTAGAATCAAGAGTACTAAGAGAAATCAAATTTCTCTTCAAGTCAGGAACATGTCTTACATCTCCTAATGTCCCAACTACACTATCAAACATTTTAACATTTATTGTATCAATGCCTGCAACCTTGCAAGAAGCATTATTTCCTAATAGAATAACACCCTTATATACCTTTTCATATATTTAAAACCAATCCCTATTGGGATACATATGAAAAGTACAACCAGAATCTAAGATCCACTCTTAGCTGGTTATGAATCATCAAAAGCAACAAGAAGATCCCTATTACTGTAGTCTTCAATAACATCAACTTCACCAGACTTTTCTAGTTGTTTCCCCTTTTGATTATCAGCATCTCTCTTATTCTTGTTTTGTAATTTATGACACTCAGACTTTCTATGTCCCTTCTTCTTACAGTACCTGCAGGCTTTATCCCTATTAGAAGACTTCAATCTTCCTCTTGAATTATTACCAGAATTGCGATTCTGAATGCTACCACGAGTAATAAGACCCTCAGCTTTAGGTTTGGATCTAATAACAAGATGTTTCATCTTCTCAAAAGAAGCCAATGCATCAAAAACTTCTTCTATGGTAAGAGTATCATGACTATACAAGATTGTATCTCTTAAATTTAAATATGAAAGAGATAATGAACACAACAAAATTAAAACCAAATCTTCCTCATCATACTTTACCTCCATAGGTTCCATATCTGATATAATCTCCTTAAAGGTGGTCAAATGATCTTCTAATGACCTACCTTCCGTCAAACGACGAGAGTACAACTGCTGCTTTAGATGCAATTTACTGGTAAGACTCTTTGTCATACACAATTGCTCCAATTTCAACCACAATCCCACTACGGTTTTCTCCTTCAACACATCCTGTAAAATCTGATTTAACAGATGAAGATGAATTTGAGAAAGGATTTTTCGATCCTTACGTTGTTTTTCTTCCGATGACCATGACGCAGGCATCCTATCAAACCCTAGCAAAGCATCATCCAAATTAATCTGTGCGAGAATCGCTCGCATCTTGACTTTCCATAAAGAAAATCTTGTGCTCCGATCTAAGAATGGAATATCAAACTTCACAATTGTCATTGTAGCGAAAAACAAAAAGTCAAACCGATGGCTCTGATACCACTTGTTATGATGGGATCTAACAAATAACACAAGCAATGGCAAAACAAAATAGCAAGAAAATACACACAAATTTACGTAGAAAACCCAAATCGGGAAAACAACGGGCAAAGGAGAGAGAATTCACTATATGTTAAAGATGGAGTACAACAGTTCTTGAGAGAACCACAAATGGCTGCTCTAAATTTCAAACAACCCTAAACTTATATTTATATAAAAAATGATGCAGGATATTAATGGCAATTACATAATTTTACCTTGTAACTAATATCATGTATTAATATGATTTAAATGCCTAAATTATGACTGTCAAATATATAATGAATGAATAATAAATGTACAATCAAATATTCATTCATTAACATTTAACTGCGAGAATCGGTTACAAAGATCGGGTCACGAATTCAAACAAATGACTTTCTATGTATTAGCAAGATTTATATTAGTTGCTCATTGTAATTTGTTAGTAGTTGATTGACTTGATGTTTTGTAGAAGATTATAAAGAGAATAACTTTCTATGTATTAATTAGTGAATGAATTTTTCTTTTGAATGTCTGACTAGTGAGTAATGACCAAATGATTTTATGGGTTCTATAGAATATGAATGTAATTACTTTATAAAATGTTTTATTGTGATTTGCAATTTAAACTTTATAAAGTAATTTTTTCTCTTTTTTTTTTCCTTTCTAAAACAATCATTTTCCCCTTAAAAGAAGCTACTTTCATGTCCTTTATATAGTAGATTGTTGATTATTTTCATAGTCATCTTTATTTATAACCCTTTCTAAAAAATAAGTAGTATAACATCTATATATTTAGCGTGAATGTTATTTATAATGCTAATAATCTCCATACCATTTTTTTCTTTTTTTTTTTCAATTTTAAAATATTTAAATATCCTCATAAATGTAAAATATTAAAATAAAGCTTTTTTCAATTATAATTTTAATTTAATTCAAACCAAATCAAATCGTTATTTAATAATTTAAAAATTTTATATCCCAAACCAAATTGTTGCTTCAAAAAATTGAATGGTAAACTATGATTTGATCAGATCTATTGTTTCAGGACAAAATGAGGGAGTGAGATGGATATAAAGAGACGAAAGTGAATTCAATGAAAGTGTGAATTAAGAGTAAGGTCTGATTTCACATATGAATCAGTGTGCTTGAGAGTAAAAGGAAGCAATAGAGGTGTTGAAGAGTAGAGATTGAGACCGTCCACTTCTTTTTTTCCCTTTTTCCCCCTCCTTGTTTCCTTCTTTGAAGTAAGAAGTGGTTCCATTTAGATTAAGTGTAGCACCCGAATCAAACATAAACCACTCAAAGATTTAAAAAAATGCATTTTACATTCCAATTCGCCTTGATTTGGCTCTACAAATTCCTCATGATGGGTTTAGCTCGTTCAACCCATCAACCTATGATGTGATTTTAGATCTTAAAAAATGCAACTAGTTTATGAAACAGTTCTGAATAGGCTAGCTATGCTGAATCTAATGTTTCCTAAAGTTGGTTAGCTAGTTCAATCTATTAAAACAACTTTATGCCCTATTCATTTCATCGCATAATATAAAGGGGATCCAATCACAATGCATTTGAAATAGAATAGACATAAAATAGCTATTACATGCCAATTATGTTGTTTAATTGAAACAAGATTGAGCAAAAATAAGACAGACCCGAGCATTACCACTATAATTCTCTTCCCTTCCACTGCCGACATACTATTTAACAGATGACTTGTGAAAATTGACCGATGATAACAACCAATCCCATTCCAACTAGCTACCATCAATGACACCTTCACCAGAGCCATCTATGACCAGATTGTCCACACACAGACCCATCCAAATTACCAGATGCAGATATATATAATTATATAGAACAATAATCATACCTATAGCAAAACAGAAGCAGAAAGAAAGAAAAATCAATGGAAGTTGATAAGGGGTTTTGAAATGTCTTAGCTTGAACTATTCGAATGCAAAGGCAAGGGACTTGATGGCATGCAATGTGGTTCAGTTGAACAGAAGATCTGTAAAGATAAGGATCTGCTGGTCTTGTGCAAATAGGTTCCATGAGTTGAGTTTCAGTGTTTCTTCTATATGGATTAAAAGGGGTATGGAACTTCCAACTTATTTATCACACAATCCGCTGCACCAAACCAAACACAGGAAACCCACGGACATAACAATAAAGCATGTTCTTCTGATTCATCTTTGCCACAAAACACACACTTAGGGTATGTAACTATTCCTTTTTTGCAGAGATTGTTCATTACTGGAAGTGATTTTGAGACTAACTCGCCACAAAAAACGACGGATATTGGGCTGTACAGCAATCTTCAACAATGAATTCTGATCTGCCATTAACAACACTGATGAAGACGCACCCTTCTCCGCACTACTAAGCTCGATTTGATGATAAGAAGCGATCCACTGACTCAGTTGTGCACATACCAGATCGGTCAAGGGGAATGGAATAGTTGTTCTTTCAAAATGTGCGTGCCATTAATTTTTTCCCCCATATTGCAAGAGCAATGCCAATCACATGAAAAAAACAAAATAAAATAAACATGGAAGAAAACCAGAATCTTATGATAACTCCTAAATTTTTTAAATACTAGAATTGATTTTTATTTTTCAAATTATCCTCATTTAAATAGAAAATTAACAAATGAAAATCATATTACATCTCTATTCCATTCTTTGATAATAGAAACTCCATCATATTCGGAAAGCTGCTTGTGATCATCATGAAGCACAAAAAATTCTACCAAATTATTCCTCTGATAAGTAAATTTGCCAATTAATATTTCGGTTAAAGAAAAATAAAATGCCAAGCGTAGTTGTAAGTGATGCAGTAAAAATGCAGATATGGGAAATTTTTCACAAAGAATCTGGAAGAGACTCTTTCAATACGTTTTATGGTAGAAATTTTAAATTAAGATTTGATTTTGAAATTTCAAAAGATTTGGAGACTCCAATACTTCCCCTGCACTCAATATCTAAGGTCAATCGTCATAAAAAAAGTAGAGAAGATTGTGGAATTATTTACCCCTCCGTCGCTCGGCTGCTAATTTGGAAAGATACGCTACTACCTGATGCAAGAAACAATCAGCAAGATTAAGAATTAACAATACTACATTAAAATGCTAAAAGCAAATGTCAATTAATTATCCGAGCAAACACATTACGCTTATGACTTGTGCATGAGCTCTGATCTTTCTCATAATTTCGCGTTTCTCTTTTTCCTTTTTCACATCCAATGTGTACCAAAATCGCCGTGTACCATTTAAAACAAGGGCAACCTGCCGAAAAGTTAACAAATCAAAATTTTAGATTAAGCCATTCATATGGAGTTTATAACAAAAATATAAGAAAAATTGCTTGAGCCTAACAATCTAATGATCATCCATGATTTTCACTCTTTCTAGGATAATGATTAACAAGTGCAAAAAACATTGCATTTGATTACCTTCACTGGTTGATTATAACCATTTCAACTTCTTTGCAATTTTATTTCTTTGCCATTAGATTGATTTCTACACAAATTATGAGACTGATAAAAAATCTAAAGGTGCAAATAAATGCATGTTATAATATCCATATAAATTTAAATAAGTGTAGATTAACCAAGGTAAATCGAACCGAGCTTTTAAAGCCCTTGCGCAAAGTTTGCTAAAACGATTGACAGTTTAGTCGTATTCCTCTCAGATACAACTAAACTTAAAGAATATTGGATAACAGTGTTTCAGGTTTTTAAACCAATCTAAGGAAAGAGAAGGAGAAGCTATTTATTTGATCATAGAAGTTATTAATAAATTGATAAATTAGAGAGAGAGAGAATCAAGATTACTACTCATACTATACAGATTTACATTTAAGAAAGCTAAAGCAACACCAACAATTATAGGTTTTCAAAGAATTAAGATCCAATGATCATAATTGACTAGGCCCTTAATCACGAACTAATCACTGCTGACTTGCTCGAATTATGAGCTTAGATCATTCATAGGATTAGAAAAACGGAAGATGACCATTACTAGTGTAGATCTGCACAAGATTGGCGATTTTGAATCTCCTATAAGAAATCTAAAGTCTAAACCATCCACTAGTCTGTCCATCCAATTCCCAGGTTTCTTCATATCTTACTTAAATGATTGGAATGACTTTTATTAATAAGGTCAGTGCTACAATTTCTATATAAAAATTTAAACTTATAAAATATGTTATTTACTTGTAGACAGGAATCTGATTGAGATCCATCAAGTGATAAGACTTAATTGAATAACAAGATTCGTTTACACATAAATGTGATATATCATATTTCTTTTATGACTCTTTTCACATCACATCAAATTTTTACTCCTAGATTAACATTAAGCTTTGGTACCGATTTAGCCAAAGATTAAACTTCCAGTAAGTTCAAGACTCATCACAGCAGGCAGATGGTGATACATCAAAATGGAACATTTTACACAAAAGCAAAAATCAAAGATATGTGTTTACCTGTCGCCATCTCTTTAACCCTTCTGTAGCTGGTTTTCGCGCAATATCGAATGGCTCTAGCACAGGTAGTAGATAAGATCGGTTATTGCTTTGAAGGTCATCTTCTCTTCCCTGAAATGGTCACACCCAAAGTGACAAATAACTCACTCTCTTAAAATATACTCTTGGCAACGCGTCTTTGGATTAATATGCAAGATAATATGATCGTCTAAAAAAGCATGTCCATGTCTATGGTCTTTCCAACCTGTGCATTTTGATTCCCTTGTTTGGTTTGATTCAAACCAAATGAAATCAAGAGTAATAGATAGAAACGGATGGAAATGATATGTTTTTTTGCTATTTTAAGATAGAAGTGAAAAACTAAAGAGAGGAGTGAAAATTATTGAAAAGTGTTTCACTTTTAAAACCAAATATGATTCAATCCAAAATTGAAGAGAAAGCCATTTAATTATATAAAATTTCCTAGACATATGTATTAAACAATCCAGATCCTTCGAATGAGAAGTGACTTAAGGGTATTTGCCATTTATTGGATTGTGCTAATGATTGACAGTCAAGAGAAAGATTGAAAGCAAGCGAGTCAAAGTCGATCCTAAAATAAGCCTAATATGTTAATTCTCCATCGATCATCCTAAGATATGAAACTCGTTGGACTTAATCAATAAGCCAAACCCAATATTTAAAAAGAATATTTTTTGTTTCACCTTTTGACCAATGAAAACAAAAATAAAAACAAAAATCATAGATAAAGTCAACATTTAAACATAAGTTTTAAAATTTTAAGACAAGTTATGAACTTTAAGCAAAATTATGGAGAAAAGGCAAGTTACAAAGAAATGGAGCAGAGTAAGGAATTATTTTTCAAAAAAAAAAAAAAAGGTCATGAACTTAAGAAGAATTACAATTGCAAAGCATGTCTAAGACCAACATTAATGCCCAACCTTGATATAAATCCCACGAATTTCTTTCTTTCTACTTTTTTTTTCTTTTTTTTTTAACAGCTTAACTTTAAAATTATCCGTGCTTCAACTATTTTCATTGTAATAGCTCAATTTCTTTCTTTCTTTTTTATTTATTTATTTTACTTGTAACGTTGTTTTGTATAATTTTTATTTTATTAATCCCGCATAAATGTTAAGGACCTCTTTTAAGAATTTTAGGGATAAAATTGAAAGTTACCTAGAAGAAAGTTTTTAAGGCGTTTATGTGTATGGGTTGTTTAGATTAAAGGTGGTCTAATACAAATTCAAGGAGACTGCCAATATTTTTTTTTTCAAAATTAAATCGGAAAAATAAGAAGAATTACTAAATTGAAGCAGAATTATGATTCTTCCTTGAGAAAAACAAAGTTAGGAAATTCATAGCCAAAAATTAAGAATTTCATAGAAAATTTATAAATTTTTTGAAGAATTATGAATTAATTTTCCAAAAGTAGGATTATGAATGATGTGAAATTGATACGTATGGACAAAAGTAGGATTATAACAACGAAAGATGACCATTGGTAGTGTAGATCTGCACAAGACTGTCGATTTTGAATCGTCTATGAGAAATCTAAACCAATACTTTTTATATCTTACTTAAATGATTGGAAATAATCTAAAAATTTAAACTTGTAAATATGTTTATTTTACGAGAATCTGATTAAGCTCGACCAGAAGTGACTGATGTAATTTAATGGAAAGAAGGGTGAGATATTATATTTATTTTATGATTATTTTTGCATATTTTTACTCTTAGGTTAACATTTAGCTTTAGTAGTATTTTAGCCAAAGATTAAACAATTTTCGGTAAGTTCAAGTCTCAATATCAGCAGATAGTCATATATCAAAAAAAGAATATTTTACACTGAAGCAAAGACCAAAGATGTGTTTACCTTAGCCAACGATTGCGGGTTCGACAATAATATCACCGGTGAACGTGGCACAGGCACAGGCACAGGCACAAAATTGACATCAGCTTTCCAACGTGAAGGAAGTAGTAAGCCGCGAGTGCAACCACCACAAGCCTCCGGAGAAGAAGATCCAGATGACAAAGTAGACCCTAGGTAAGGTGGCGACCCTGGACGAGCTGCGAGACTGTCATCGCAGATAAGATCGGTTATTGCTTTGATCGTCATCTTCTCTTCCCTTTTGCTTTCCTTATGGTCAAACCCAATTAACACAACTAACTTCTCTCTTTAAAAATTTCTATTGCGAACGCGTACCTCGATTGGATTAGAACCTAATATAATATGATCATCTCAAAACCCCTCTATCCTACAGGAGAATGCTCGTATTTTCAAAGACGGATGATTCTCTCGATTATTTAGCAGCTAGATTTACAGCCAACCATAATTATATTATTAAAATACTTAATATACACTAATTAATTTTAATATTTTCATTCTTAATCATGTACAAAACTGTAATTTAAACGGTAAGCATCACCTTCCCCTCAGTTTCCTCTCTCATTCTCTCTCCCACTTTTTCTCCTCTAGGCCTTACTGCCTTTTATTTATTTATTTACTATTTACTACTGTTGTTTTAAAATGGACAATTATAAAGAGAGAATCAATTGGAAAGTAACTAGCGATGACGATGGGCATGATGAGTGAGGATGGCTATCTTGCGCCATCCTCCATCTTGAATAAATAATTCGCACTGCTATGTTTTGTATAAATCGATCAAGCTAGGCCGGTGTAGACATAGGCATCGGAAATCAAATCAGAACCATTGCAACGGTTCCGATTACGTGTATTGTAAAATTAAAATTACATGTAGTTTAGTTTATATGAATTTTTTTTTATAAGTAAAATTTATTCTATGATAATGTGATATTAATTTTTGAATTTTATTTTTTTTATCTTTTTAAATATTTTGTAATATCATATTACTAACTACAATTGATAAACACGTGTTTATTAATTTTGTAAAAAAAATTATATAATATAAATTATACAAAAATAATTATACAAATACTGATGCAAAATTGCATATAAAACATATGTTTTATAAATTTACAAAATAATTACCCTTTGAAGATGTGATTCAATAAAAACTCATACAACATCGAATCACATATTTAAAGGATGTTCCACTTGCTTTTAAGATGAAATCATATTTATAAAAGGCGATTCACATGTTTTGTACATGACCGCATCTTTAACAAGCAACTCATATTTGTTTATGAATTGCATCTATAAGATGCGATTTGTACAAATTCATAAATTGCCAACTGAAGATAAAATTTTGTTTCGGTATTTTGGTAGTTAATTTTATGTAGTTAGTATTTATATAATTTTTATTTAAAGGTCGGTAATCATATAATTCTGATCTTAGATGTGTTATATATAAATAAATGTGCATTCTAAATAATTTTTTAAAAATGTGGTTAAACAATTTAACACTTTAGACCAAATAATTATTTTGGATTTAAAATTTATTTTATTAAAAACTAAAATTCATTTATTTATTCTTTATTTTTACTTTAAAAAAAAAAGCGATTCCAAGATTCTAAAACCGAAATTAGGAATTATTAATTCCATAGAACCAGCCAAAACCGTAGGAGACGATTCCGATTACGATTCGAGTCAGATTTGGGATCATTCATATGTCTAGGCTGGTCATAATCTAAAAATAAGTGGGTTAGAATAATTGATTTTTCCAACTTGTGTAATAGTTAATAACTGGATTATTTTTATCACCATATTTGGTCGAATAGAAACTAAGGTGCTCTCGGTTCGTTGATTTAATGTTGATTTGACATCTATTTCATGTATGTTTCAATAAGATTATCTATAAAAAAAAACAAATACAGATAAAAAGCAAGCATTTTTACGCATAAAACAAACTTTACAAATCAAATACATATAAGATATAGATAAAATACATATTAGATATAAATAAGATGAAAATGAAAAATAGATCATCCAAACAAACCCAAGAATGGATTGTTTGATTTTTATCTTTATCTTATTTGTATTTAATTTGTATCTGTATTAAGTCTGTTTGATCTGTTTATTTGTGAATAAAAAAATCCATTTTTTTTATCCTTATTTGTTTTTAGAAATAGTCTGATTAAAAATAATAAAATAAGATGCCAAAATGACCTGATAGAAAATTATCAAAATGTTTTTCACTTTTATAACTAATTCGTTTCTTTTGAAAATGGGAGAAAATTATGAAAATTAATTATAAATTATAAAAATAACCTTAGCGTCTAAATTTATTAGAGCATCAACGTCCATGAGATCCTTCATAAGCTCCTTAAGATGCCACATCAGTATTTAAAGGAACTTTTCTTCTGAAGCACCTCACCACTTTATCCCCAGGTCCTTCATATAAGTTTATTATTTATTTTTCATATACTTTATGGGTCCCATTTATTTTTACACAATATCTTACTTTTACATAATAATAATAATAATTTCAAGAAACTTACTTTTTGAGGTTTTTCTCAAATGATCCAAAAAAATTGAAGGGACTCTCTGCATTTCTAAGGATTTCATGAAGTCCTTCTTTTAGGTAATCATGTCAATTACTTCCAATGCGGATGCTCTTAGAATGATAAAAAAGCCCTCCCTCCTCTTGTGACTTATGAGCTAATAACTTTAATATAAAGAATAGATCCAAGGTTAGAGAACTCGGTACATATAAGTAGATATTTATTAACTTTATGAGTACTTAACAAAACAAATAAATAAGATCATGATCATAGGAAAAATCAACATTTTAACATAATTTCCAATATTATAAGACAAGTTATGAATTAGAAAAATAAAGGATTAAATTAAAATAGAGTTACAAAGAAATCGAGGAGAGTTAGGAATTATGTTTCAAAAAAGGAGCTATAATTAAGGAGAATTACAAATAGGAGGAGTGTCTAATACAAATGCAAGAAGATTGGCAATATTTATTTTCCAAAATTGAATTACAAAAAAATAAGAAGAACTACCATATACAACGATCTGTTTTTTTCCCCCTACATTTTCACATTTTATTTTTATCATTTTTAAATAAACTATTTACCAAAAAATGGATACATATGAAAAAAAAAATATTTCTACTCATAAACAAATCAAACAGACTAGATACAGATCAGATGCAGATAAAATGAATATGCAAATCAGACATAGATAAGATATAGATGAAAATCAGATAATCCAAATAGATGTTACACTAAATGATATACGATTACCATTTTTCAAGAATTCTTTCAAAGTTCATGTAGAGAAGTTATGAAATTTTATTTTTTATAAATTCTCAGCATAAATAATTCTCACTTGAAAGATTTTCTATTTATTAGATCTTTCTATTAAAAAAAAAAAGATAAAACTATTTACATATTAATATACTTCAAAGTATCAATTGGTTGCAACTTGCAACGACTAGACAGGACAAGAATAACTATACTGAACAGTATAAGGAGTACCTGATAGAATTATTCCCTTATATTAAGGGTTGTAAACGAGCTGAGTTGAACTGAGTTAAGCTTTTAAAAGTTTCGACTCGGCTCGTTTAAAATTTAGTGAACTTAAGCTTAAGCTGAGCTTTTTATAGAACCTGAAATTGAGGCTCGAGCTCAACTTGTTTAGTTAAACGAGCATAAGTTTGAGCTCAAACTCGGCTCATTTATGAAACGAACTCGAGCTAAGCTGACCTTTTTATCGAGTCTAACAAGCTTTCATCAAGCTTGAAATTTAAGTTCGAGCTCGACTCATTTAGATAGCCTGCTTTCAATTTTTTCTTAAATCTAAATTATAACATGTAAGTTTTGCTATAATATTAATTATCAAATATAAATTAGTTTTTATTGTTTTTATTATGTAGTTATAGATAATATATCAGTCATAAAAATATTTAAAAATATGCTAATGAGCTTATTAACCAGTAAGTCTATTCATGAGCTGGCTTGCAAGTATAAATAAAAACTCGAACTCAACCCGTTTAGATAAACGAATTTTACTTTAGGTTTGGGCTTGGATCATTTACAGAAATGGTTTGTCGCATGCTCTTTGCGAAGAAAATTCCTAAAACCTTATGGCCTGAAGTAGTCAATTGGACAATGCATATTTTGAATTGAAGTCCAACTCTTACAGTAAAAGATAAAACCTTAGAAGAAGCCTGGAGAGGAGTCAAACATTTAGTTGAGTATTTTTGGGTTTTTGGTTTCGTTTCTCATGTTTATGTCTCTGATAATTAAAGAACTAAGTTAGATGATAAGAACCTAAGATATTTACTATTAGGAGTTGTGCAAAGTCAAAGGCTTATAGACTTTACAATCCAAATTCACAAAAGATCATATTTAGTAGGGATATTGTGTTTGAAGAAGATGAGATTTGGGATTGGGATTGGGATCAAAAGCATGAAAAGGTAATTTGGTATGATTTAGAATGGGGGACCATGATAATGAAGTAGCTATAATTGATGACCATGAAGATGGATTTGAATTTGATGATGCTGATATAGAAGAAGGGAATTCCTCATATGATTCTTTAACAAGAAACAATACTTCTAGTTTAGATGATGGGCAAAATAGAAGACTACCAATTTGGATGAGAGATTATGTGACTGGAGAGCTTTCTGATGAAGATAATGAAACTTATTTGGTCATGTCTACAACTGAAAATCCTATTTCTTTTGAAGATGCTATCAAAAGTGAAAAATGGAGGAAAGCAACGTATGTGGAAATGGAGGCAATAAAAAGAAATAACACATGGGAATTGATAGAATTACCTAAAGGAGTAAAGAAGGTAGGAGTAAGGGGTTTATAAGGCTAAATTTAGTGAAAATAGAGATGTGGATAAACACAAGGCTACACTTGTAGTGAAAGGATATGTGCAGCAATATGGAGTATACTATACTGAAGTATTTACACCTGTTGCGCATATAAAGACAATTCAGTTAGTTGTGGCATTTTTCAGCTTAAAAGGATGGATTATCTACCAACTAGATGTGAAGTCTGCATTTTTGCATGGTGAATTAACTAAAAATGTTTATGTAAAGTAGGCATGTGGTTATGTTTAGAAAGGAAACAGGTAGAAGGTGTATATATTAAAAAGGCACCTTATGGGCTTAAGCAAACACTATGTTCTTGGTATAGCCGAATAGAAGCTTACTTTATGAACGACGGTTTTGAGAAATGCGATTATGAGCACACTTTGTTTATCAAGAGACAAGACCGCAAGGTGGTAATTAGTTTGTATGTTGATGATCTCATTTTTTCTAGTAATGATGAGTTAATGATTGTGGAGTTTAAAAATTCAATGAAGCATGAGTTGACATGATAGATCTTAGAAGGATGAGGTATTTCCTTGGTCTTGAAGTTTTACGAAAATCTAATGGCATCTTTATTAGTCAAAAGAAGTATGCATCAGAGGAGCTGAAGCGATTTGGAATGGAGAAGAGTAACTTAGTTCAAAATCCAATCGGTCCTGGCATTAAACTTGTGAGGGATGAAGGTGGAGTTAAGGTAAACAAGACTTATTATAAGTAAGTCGTGGGTAGTCTCATGTATCTTATAGCAATACGACCTAACATGATGTTTGTGGTGAGTCTTATTAGTAGGTACATGATAAATCATACTAAATTGCACTTGCAGGTAGCAAAATGAGCATTGACATATTTGAATGGTACAACTAGGTTTGGAATCTTTTATAAGAAGGAAGGAGATGATAAGCTTGTTGCCTATACAGACAACGACTATATTGGGGATTTAGAAGACAGGAAAAGCACTTCAAGTTGTGTGTTCCTATTATGTTCCTAAGCAATATCATAGCCTTCAAAATAACGAACAATAATAAGTTTATCTACCACATAAACTGAATTTATTGCTACAGCATCATGTGTATGTCGGGCACTGTCGTTGAAAAGGGTATTGGGTTAGTTGGGTCATAATCAAATGGAACCTACCATTGTTTTTTGTGATTACAGCTCAGCAATTAAACTTTCAAAGAACCTAGTATTGCATGGTCGTAGTAAGCATATCGATGTGTGTTTTCATTTTCTTTGAGAGCTCACAAAGGCTAGCAATGTAGAGCTAGTGCATTGTGGTTAACAAGATCAATTAGCGGTGTGATGACTAAACTTCTTAAGCTTGCTCTGTTCTTGAAGCTACAAGGATTCTTGGGAGTTTTTTTTTCAGAGAATGATATAAACTAAATGCTTAAAAGCATTTCAATTTAAGGAAGGAATTGTTAGGATTTAGTGGTCTAAAGATTAGATTATTTGTTAGTATTTGGTAAATAAATCCTTACTTTAAGGTGCATTTAGTTATTCGATTCATCTAGGATTTTGTTCGTTGTGGGCATCTTTATTTTATTATCTTTCGTTGTCGTGTAAGGCTATATAAAGCCACCGGTATTCCTTCAATAAGATGCAAGTTATTTTTTTCTCTCAATTTTCTTTGTCCCTCTTATTCTTAACATGCTTCTCCTCCTTTTGGCCCTCCTCTTCCACTTGTGCTCCTTCACCAAAGTTAGGGAAGATTGCAAAGAAATTGAGAGACTGTTGAGAGAGAGAGAGAGTTTTTAGAGTGCGTGGGTTTGCAATTTTGCTCAAGGGGGAGAATTTTTTGATCGGGTGAAATTATTCATGATGAAGGCTTAAATTAAGACAATGCCTTCTTCTTCTTAATTTTTTTTTTTTTAAATTACATAGGAGGAGTTATTCTAAACATCACCTTCTTTACACAAAATTATTCACAATGATGGTAAACCTAATTTCTTGCTAAAGGACATTTGTGTTTTTTTTTTTACCCCTTCTTTTTTCGAATTGGTCCACTTGAAACAAAGGCAATATAGTAAGGGAAAATAGGTGGACTCTAGAAAAGGCTGAGAGTTATTTGGAAAGCACCTTTCAAATTAACTTATAGGCAAAATCACATAAGAGGAATCCAAAAATCTCTTCAAGAAATTGAACTTCAGCTACCAGGATCATGTCTGTATTATTAAATTGAAAAGGGAAAAAAAAATAGTAAAACATGTATGCCAAAAATTTTTTGCCACTGTCTATCATATAGGATCTGATTACCTCCCAGTATGACAGATAGAAGAGCCCATCAAACCTATTCGATATTGGCTTTGATTCCTCCTAACTTAAAAGATGCATTCTGGACCTCTTCCTCCCCAGTGGTCTAGTAACCTGCTCATTGATCTTTGGGCCGATGATTGGATCAACTGTCAACATCATCAAGTACTGAGCTTAACAAGTGGGTCCTTGTTGCTATACAATTATTTGACAAAAATCTAGTCCTTGATTCTGGTCCATATCCTACGTAAACCTCATTAGCATTATGCGGCTTGATGGAAATACTTAGTACTCTTGTTTTTTTGCTTTTAACCAAGAGATTTTTTACCCTTGGGTCCAACATAAATTTTTAAGAAATAAAAGAAACGCCTTTTATGTTCCTCAATTTGATTTGGCTTGGTTTGATTTGATTTTACTAACAGTTCAAAATAAATTTAACCTGTTCAATCCATCAAACCTTTTATCATGACTTTAAACCCAAAAAACACAAAACTTATTCATAAAACAAGTTCAAATGGACTAGCCTAATTGAATCTAACCTTTCATAAGGTTCGTTAGCTTGTTTAATCTATTAACACCAGACCCATCTATGACCAGATAGCATGCAACAAACCCATCCAATGACCCATCAATATAACTCCTGATATTAAGCTAATATAATATTAATCTGCATTTTCCATAAAGTGAATTACAATGGCACATACCCATGATCCGTATGTAGTCCATATTATTCGATTTGATTCAAGAAGCTGTCCACGATTGAGAAAAAAACCTCAAATGAGACAAAAAAACATGACAGAAGTCTCATCCAAAACACGTCTTAATCTATTTTTACATTGCAGATGAGGAAGCTTTGTGAGCACTGCA
Organism: Combretum micranthum; assembly: GCA_024138025.1. NCBI lineage: Eukaryota > Viridiplantae > Streptophyta > Magnoliopsida > Myrtales > Combretaceae > Combretum > Combretum micranthum. The sequence continues at coordinate 259,526 of JAMXBD010000513.1, forward strand.
ATGGTTGAACCCAAACCAAACATTGTTAGGAATGAAGGTGTTGTAGTAGAAGGTGACAGCCTTTGTGTGGTACCCATAGATGCTCACATATGAAGGCTTCCATCCATCATAACCGCTCCTATACAGATACATATAGCACACTTGGTATGTACATGGCCCATATAAGGTAAATGTATCTGTTGAGCATCTCTCGAATGTTCTTTTTGATGGATCATCCAATCTGGGTGCGTATACCTGAACACCATAATCGCCACCATGAAATCAATACTCCTTTTAAATTTGATTTTATATAAAGTACAGTTAATAAATAGATTACTATTGTATGCTGTATGGTAATAGGATATAAAAAATTTATGGTATAAATTTCAGTGACATTAGTACTTTTATTTTGAATAAATTATAGATATAGGCCCATCATTAATTTTAACAGTACTACTCTCATTGACTATTTAATGTCTAAATCGTGATTGTACTAATTAAAATAGTTAATATATTAATATTATATTTATTTTAATAGATAAATAATCAAACCGTCCTATTGACGGAACCGGCATTTGGACTTTTAAATCTTCAACTATGTAGTTTTGGACCCTAAATTATCATTTTTTCCTCATGAAAGACTAAAAAATTTACCAAAATTACATAAGGTAAAAAAGGAAACTTCCATTTTTTTTTTTTTACTTCTTTTATAGCTTTGGAATATCTTATTATAATTAATATTATCCTTTTATTGATTTATATTAAGGGTAAAATTTTTTATGTACCAATATATTGAATATGATTGAAAATATCTATGTTTTCTTTATATCGAATGCTAAATTGTATTCCACTATTCCTACTTATTATCTCCATCACATGTAACAGTTGAAAATAATAAATCGCATCAATCAAGCATTGAAAAAAAAAAAAGTAGAAATAAAAGGATCATATTTTACAAAACCCAAAAGCCACAGGACTTTCAATTATCGGGCAATAACAGATTATCATTCACCTGATTTCCATAAGCATCTCCAAAAGAAAGACTGATTTGATCTCTGGTGTAGGAAGTAGAAGAGCAGCTTGTCTTTATTGAGACTGTATAAGAACAGCTTACAGATTCCTTAATCTGTCGCATACACAAACAAGACAGAATTAAATTCTGCGTTTGATCCTACAGACCCAATACAATCACGAGTTTGATAAACTTGCAACCAATCTTGAATCATGACCAATATTCTTTTTCAAGTTATCTGATATATAATTCACCACAGGAATCTAAGTTTCTCTATTCTTAAAACATGTTTCATTATATCCTAACTTTCGCTTTATTTCTGATCCGTGACAACATGTGATTAGAAGTGACATAAAGGTGGGATACCCTTTGGTGAATGAGAACTTGTGTCTCTTGAAATATTATTTTGGGTATTAATTTCTTTTTCCCCTACTCTCATCAAACCTTTTTTTTTTTTTTTTTGGAATATTTTTCCGAAATTGTGATCTAACACATGTTAATTGACATTAGTTATCAGCAGAAACTGTAATCAAGATTATTTAATACATATTTCATATGATTTGATATTGAAATCCTAATCCTTTTATAAGTACTCATGAATTCTACTTTTATTAATATATGCTAAAATTCCTAGGGAAAAAAAAATGTAATTAACATGATCATACCTGACTGGTGTTGTGGATCTTGAAAGATGGGGATGCATCATGAGGAACAGATAGTGGTGAGATGATCTTTCTTGAATGGGAACCGATGCAGAGAAGAGCTAAGTAGAGAAGAAGATGAAAAGCAGTGAGTGTTTAGTCGTTTTAGTCATTTCTTCTTATTTCTCTTTTCTCTGATGAAGTTAAGTTTGCTTTCTGCTTTATGGCTTAAAAGTCAGAGAAAAAAAGGAGCTTGGTCTTGTTCTATGTGCCCCACCAAGTAAACGTTTACATGGTTGTGCAGAAATTATACTATTAAAAAATAATTTATATCATATTTATTTTAATAATTAAATAATTAATCTATCCATTCGTAAACAAGATTGTAAAAACCTGCATACGAAAATTACTATAAGTAAGAATAATAAAAATTAAAAAGAAATAAATGAAAATAAAAATTTTATATTTGATGATATATAAGAAAATGGAGGAAAATAGAATAAAATATTTGTTTATGGTTGGATAATAAATATAATATGAAAAAAAAGAATTATTTAATATATAATATTATATGCAAAAGATAACTTTTAAAAATTATTTTTTAACTAATAGATTTATTTATTTATCTTTTAAATTAATTCTTCATATTTCCTTCTATGTCTTACTCCTTCTATATCCTTCCATTTCTTTCTTTCCTAATAATTTTCAACTAATCCGAATATAGTTTCCATATATATTTCAGTGTAATTTTTTGAATTTCCAAATAATAATTTCTCACTTTATGGTATATACATATAAATTTTTTTTTTTTTTCATTTTTCAAACAGATTATGTACTTTGCATTGTGATACAGTGTTTTGAGCAATTTTTTCTTCTACCTAGTGCATGATTGTATTTTTCTTAACATTTATAATTGCACTCTGTTAAACTTAAAAAAAATCTATTTAATTGAAAACGATATTTTCAAATAACATTAGATACAATATTTTTATTTCACGGATGTGCTCTAATGGAAAAGCTATTAAAAAAATAAAATAAAATAGAAAGATAAACTTAGCATATAAGGTTCCTTGTCAAAGTCGTAAGCCACTCAACGGTTTGGGCGAATAATGTAGAATTGGGATAAGTTCCCCGGAAGATTCCCCTAAAGATAAAGACATGGGATGTGTCACATGGAAGAAGCTTATAAAATATGGAATTAATGTGCTGGAACTGAGTAATGATGAAGAAAGCGCCAGGAAATTACAATGTTCCATATTAACAAAACGACAAGAACACATGGTTTTCAAATTTTCATTGCCTCCGAACAAAAAAATAAAAATAAAAAAAATGCCACCAGATTTGAACAGAATTTGTTTATTAAGCCGTTAGCCATCCTCCAGTGATCTTATTGCCACTTCTTTGTGGACCATTCCATTATCGGTTTGTATGGATATTTATATTTATATTTGATTTGTATAATTTTTATGATGATTTATTCATTTATGACATTAATATAAAAATTAAATTGCATGAAAATAAATTAGTTTGGACTACATTTGTCTCTAATTTTTGCTTTTAATTTCTTTTTTATTTTTCAATCATTCACATCTCTTATAGCTGTGAAGAATATGCAGCCATGTGTTCTTTCTTTATGTGTGCCACGTGTTGTGTGTTTATTGGTGGCTTATAATAGTTAGTTAGTAGTCTTTACAGCTTGTATTACTAGTTTTTCTGTTTTGTAAAAACATTTGGATTGATTAATTCAATACAAAAAACCATTTACTCAAACACTCTGTTTTCTTCTTTGACTTGTGTTCGTGGAAACCTGGAGAACAATCATTGATCGAGATTTTCATAAGTTCACATGGTATCGGAGCCATTTTTTGCTAAGATCCATTTATAATATTTCTTATTGATTATTGTTTTATTGGAATCATGGAAGTTAATCATGATACAAATCGAAATCAGTTACAGGGATCGACAATTAAGGATCCTTTACAATTGGTTTCATCTGATAATCCTAATATGGCAATTGGTAACATTCTTTTAAATAGATCAAATTTTTTGATATGGAGTAGATCAATTAAGATTGGATTAGCTGCAAAATTGAAACTAGGTTTTATTGATGGAACTATTATTCCACCTACTTAAAATTTACCTCAGTATGAACAATGGAATAAAACTAATAGTATGGTGAGAGCATGGATTTTGAATTCGATGCAGAATGATTTAACTAGGAACTACATTTACGCACAATCAGCGTATGAATTGTGGAATGAGATTACTGAACAGTTTGAGCAAGGGAATGGTCCGATGATTTTTCGGTTGCAATGCGAACTTAGTAATATTAGACAAATGAATAAGTCAGTTGCAATTTATTATAACAAATTGAAGAGGATTTGGGATGAGTTCCAAGCACTACATGCTCATCCTTCATGTGATTGTGGAAGGATTGAATTATGTACCTGTCGTTTGAAAGATAGAATTCAAGAATATGAAAGTGAAAACAAATTGTTACAGTTTCTAATGGGGTTGAATGAAGGATTTGAGGCAGTTAGGAATCAACTTTTGTCTATAGATCCACTTCCTATTGTCAATAAGGCCTATTATTTGGTTCAACAGGTTGAAAGACAGAAGCTCATTACGATGAATAATTCTGACTTGGATGTATCAGCTTTTCTAGTCAAGAAATCAGATCATGTCCGTAATAATGTGGATAAGAAGATTGGGAGGAATCAGGTTCGTTAGTATTGTAAATACTGCAGATCAGATGGTCACACAATAGAGAATTGCTTTCAGATTGTGGGCTATCCTGAGTGGTATAAGGGTAAACGAATTAATAAAAGGCTACATAAGCAAGTGGCTAATTGTTTTGTGGATAGTAATAATCAACAGTCTTTAGATGTTGTTACTGCAGGAAAAGAAGTTGTCAGAAAAGGTATTGATTCTGAGCTTATTTCTACTGTGTGTCAAGAAGTTTTAAAGGCTTTGGAGCTTAAGCAACAAAGCGTAGCTAACATGATGCATGATTCGATCAATTTTGCTGGTAACTCTTCCATTTCTTGATCTCTTAATGTTTTTAATAGTAATATGAGTTCATGGGTTGTAGATTCAGGTGCCACAGATCATATTACACCCTTCAAAACTCTTCTTGTGAATCCTTATACTTTAGCTCAGCCAATTTCAATACAGCTTCTTAATAGACAAACCAAAATAGTTTCCTTTACAGGAACTGTTCATATTAACCGGTTTCTCACCCTCCAAATGTTCTGTTTGTACCTGAGTTTAGACACAATCTTTTGTCTGTGCCTAAATTACTATCAGATAGAAATCTAGTGGCTCATGTTGATAGTAATTCTTTCTTGTTTCAGGACCCTCCAACTAAAACAATAATTGCCACAACAAAAGCTTTGCACGGATTGTATGTTCTTCATGTTGATTCTGTTGGTCATATGCGCACTTTAGGAGATTCCTTTTCTGATCTATCAAATGTAGCATGTACTGTTACTTGTAATAATGATACTTTGTTGAAATTGTATCATGAACATCTTGGTCATTCCTCTTTGTCAAAACTTAGTCATTGAGATAAATGTAAATCTCTTGTTGTTAAAGATTTTACTTGTAACACTTGTTCTCAAGCTAAAACTCAATAGATTGTCTTTTGAGACAAGTGTAATTCGTTCTTCTTTTCCTTTTGAATTGCTTCATGTGGATATATGGGGACCTTTTCCTCTTGCTTCATTGTGTGGTGCTCATTTTTTTCTCACTATACTTGATGATCATTCTTGTACTACTTGGACCTTTTTAATTCAACATAAGTCACAAGTGGTGTCATGTCTTGAGCATTTTCTTAAAATGATTCACACACAATTCTCAACTAAAACTAGAACAATATGGACTGATAATGGGGGAGAGTTTTTATCTCATGCTTGCCAACATTTATTCCATGATCTTGGCATTCTTCATCAAAGAACCATGACTTATACACCACAACAAAATGGGAGGGTTGAGCGTAAACACCATCATTTATTAGACACAGCCCGAGCTTTGCGTATTCATGCTAATTTAACCAAGTCTTTTTGAGGTGAGTGTATTTTAACCGCCACTTATCTCATCAATATTATGCCTACCCCATTTTTAGGATGGAAAACACGTTTTGAACTTTTATTTCATAAAACACCTTCTTATGATCACTTAAAAGTGATGGGTTGTTTGTGTTATGTGGCCAATCATATGCCACATAAAGATAAGTTTGATCATAGAAGTATCAAATGTGTGTTTCTTGGCTATCCTTTTGGTCAAAAAAGTTATAAAAGTGTATGATTTACATCAAAGAAAAGTTCTAGTTGGTCGAGATGTGGTGTTTCATGAGTCTATTTTTCCTTTTCAATCTAATGTTCTAACAGCAAGAGATTCTTCTATTCCTTTGAGTCATTCACAGATCTCTTTCTTTACTGATGATTTTCCTACATGTGAGACTTCTCTTTCTGTTTCTCTACCAGTTTCTGTGTCTTATGATGTAAGTCCTCTGTCTTCTACAGTGGATAATAACATTTATTGAGTGTTCTGTTGCTTTTGATCAAAATGTTGTTCTTGAAATACGTCAGTCTTCTAGAGTGCGTACAGCGCCTTCATGGCTCTCGAATTACATACATTCTGTGCGTAGTAGTTCCATTGTTGACAATTCTTCCTTTCATCCTTATTCCCTTTTACCTTCCAAACCTATTTCTTCCAATTTTCATAAATCCTTGGCACATGTTTTGACTATTCAAGAACCATATTCCTATGAACAAGCATCTAGGAGTGAAGTTTGGATAGATGCCATGAATAAAGAAATTGTAGCATTAGAGTTGAATGATACTTGGGATCTAGTGCAATTACCTTTAGGGAAGAAGCCTATAGGTTGCAAATGGATTTATAAAATCAAGTATAAACCCGATAGGTTTGTTGAGCATTATAAAGCTCGATTGGTAGCTAAAAGATTTACACAAGTAGAGGGCATTGACTATCATGATACTTTTAGTCCGATTGCAAAATTAGCCACTGTGCGAATCTAGTTTGCCATTGCTACTGCTCGAAATTGGCCTCTTTTCCAAGTAGACATTAATAATGTTTTTCTACACGGCCATTTAGATGAAAAGGTCTATATGAAACCTCCTCCTAGGTATTCTAAAGCTAAAATAATGAAGCATATCATTTAAAACGTTCTTTGTATGGGTTATGACAAGCGTTTAGACAATGGAATCATGAAATTTCACAATTTCTGTTACGTAGAGGTTTTTCTCAATCTGCTAGTGATCATTCTCTTTTTACCATATCTGTTTCTGGCATTTTTTTGGTTGTTCTTTTGTATGTTGATGATATGATCATCACTGGGAATAATGAAGATATGATTTCACAACTGAAGGCAGATATTTATGCCACTTTTACTATAAAAAGATCTTGGTCTAGCTCGTTTTTTTCTTGGACTAGAATTGTTTCGTACTAATTCTGGTCTCCATGTTCATCAGAGAAAGTTTTTATTTGATCTTCTTACTGAGGTTGGTTTGTCTGGGTGTAAACCTGTTGCTTTACCATTGCTTACTGGTGTACAATTAGTGAAGAGCGTTGAAGGAGTTCTTGCATATCCTTCTTCTTATCGATGGCTTGTTGGATGCTTGTTGTGTCTCACTCTTACACGGCCTAACATTTCCTTTGTCGTAAACAAGCTAAGTCAATTTCTTTCTCAGCTTTGTGATGTTCATTATCATGCTGCTCTACATTTGCTTAAGTATCTTAAAGGGACTGCACATTTGGGCTTGTTCTTTCCTATTAGTAATTCTTTGTAGCCCCGTGCTTTTTGTGATGCTGACTGGGGGTCTTCGATGTTTGATCGGAAGTTAATTACTGGTTTTTGTATATTTCTTGATGATAGTCTAGTTTCTTGGAAATCAAAGAAACAACCCACGATTAGTACTTCCGCTACGTAAAGCTGAATATAGGAGTATGGGATCCACTACCAAAGAGCTTCTCTGGACTGCATATATCTTGCACGATCTACCAGTTTCTTTTTCTTTGCTTATTATGCTATTCTAAGACAACAAATCTGCCCTTTTAGTGGCTCGCAATCCTTGTTTACATGGGCATATAAAGCACATTGATATCGACACTCATTTTCTTTGTCATCATGTATCGAGTAGTTTTTTAGATCTTCATCATGTTTCTTCCAAATTGCAGATTGTAGACATATTTACTAAGTTATCTTCCGTTGAGCAGTTTCAGCTTTGTTGTTTCAAGTTGGGCCTTCGAGAAGCTCCAACTTGAGGGGAGGCCATGGAGAATATGCAGCCAAGTGTTCTTTCTTTATGTGTGTCACATGTTTGTGTTCATTGGTGGCTTGTAATAGTTAGTTAGTAGTCTTTACAGCTTGTATTAATAGTTTTTATGTTTTGTAAAAAAATTTGGATTGATTAATTCAATACAAAAAACCATTTACTTAAACACTCTGTTTTCTTCTTCAACTTGTGTTCATGGAAACTTGGAGAACAATCACTGATCGAGATTTTGATAAGTTCACAATAGCTTCATTATCATATATCTTATCTTTATTCATATTTGAATTGAAAATTTACTTTTGAATTGCACTTTTGGAAGAGATTGGAAAAAACAAAAAGCGAGAACTTTTCGTTCTTTTGCAAAATGACTCTATGTCAAGAGTACAAATTAGAATTTTTAGATTTATAATAATTTAATAAATAAATCCAAATAAAATCAATAATATAAAAGTTGGAATAGAAACTCTCCAACACAATTACTACATGATACGATTTATCATTATAGTTTGTATGCATAGGATATAATAGTCACCATACATGACCATTAAGGTTATGTTTTGCTTGTAAATAGTCCTATAATCATATTATTCATTAAAACTCATTTAGTATGATATAATTTTGTACTTGTATGAATATCAGATTTACATAAAAATAAATAAATAAGTAAAGAAAACCAAACTTATAGACCAATTCGGTCTATAGTTTTCGTGAGCATCTGACGAACCATTCTAAATTTGTAACAATTAACCAAAAAACCTAACAAAACTAAAATGATAGTTGATTGATACTACTATGTGGGTACACGACAATAATATAAGCAAACTAATTAGGATTGATGTCTGTCAACAAAATCTAATATTATTAAACCTCAAGCCATTCTCAACCTTCATATCAGCTCCTTTGCTTCCAAATTTTATAGCTACACCATAAACCTTTGCAATCCTATTTGGGTACTTCTAAGAGAAGAGTTTCTCTGTATTCACAAAAGCCAAATCTAAATCCTTATCCCTCCATAACTTCATCAATATGTTGTTGGCAGCATATGGAATTTTGTATAAAATATAATACTAATGGCTAGGTCAAGCATCATAAAGCTTGCTCTATGCCAACAATTTAATAAGAAAAGCTATACACTACTATTTTATGTATCTTTTCTCATGTTGTCTCCTTTAGAAGGAAGAATTTTCAACTTGATGTCATGAACACTTCTCTTTATGGCCAATTCACTGAGATAGTTGTCATAAAACATACCTAGGATTTGTCAATCCACATTATCCCTATTATGTGTGCCAATTGAAAAAGTTTGGCTTAGAGTAATCTCCTCATGCATGGTTGATGGTTTCATCATTTCATTAGTTTACTCCTACAAATATTTCTACTAGCAAAGTTGAAACATCCATGTCCAAACTTGTAGGGCTTTAATAATCCTATCCTTTCACTTCAAGTTAATGAAACCCGCAACAGGTGGCCTTACACTCCTCAAATGCTATAATCCTATTATGTTGTGTTACTCCTCCATGAAAGACCTTGACACCTAACACTTCTTTCTTAGCATTCGCATCAACTGCACCACTCAAGCTATCGATTTGTGTTAGTATCAATTTGTCTAGAATATTCTCAAATGTCATCCAATGCACCAATCAAAACTAATCAAAATCACAATAGTCATCTTAGTGCCTATGGTTTTTCTGTTTTACCAATTTTAACTATTTACTTGTAGATTGAACACAATAAAGAGGAAAATTTTAAAGAGGGTCCAAATTTAGACTAAACTTAAGGGCACTATTGATCTAAACTCTTTTTCTATATATATATATATATATATATATATTAAATTTGATTGTTGATAAATACCAAAGCTTAACTTAAGCTCAATTAAGATTGTAGGTAAGCTAAACAAAATATGAAGCTCAATCTTGACAATATAAATTATTCGAGTTAATACTCCGATGACTATTTTTTAATTAGATTTAGATTAAATATCTAATTAAATCCAAGTAGCTTGCAAATTAAATTAGCTTATTTGTATTCCTAGTGTTAAATCCTTCATTGAGCAAGCCAAAAATCACTTAAACATCAAATGCGTGATCTACTTATACTATACAAATCTAACATTCCAAATGATTGGAGCACATATGTTTTGGTTGATTTAGGTATATACCAGTCGAAATCATTGGTAATTGCTTTTATTTAGTCCAATGTTTTGATTCGTGTGCAATTTGACATCTTGAGCCAAATAAAATTGTTTTAAATCGAAGTTAACAAAGCGCATTGCTGGAAAAAAAATCTATCTTGTGTATGTACAAGTGTAAACATGTATATTATTAAATGAATTGATATAGAAAATATGATTGCAAGATGCATTTATAAGTGAAAATGTAACTAGTGTCCATGTTCGAAAACTATTATAACCCTATTAAACTATAATATTAAATGGTATCAGACAATAAAAATAACACTTTCTCTCAATCTTAAAGCCTTGTAATTAGTGTAAGATTGGAATAATTGTCAAGAAAGGCTACTTTGTGTAAATTTTTAGTAAGGATATTGGTGTGCTGATGACAAGTAAGAATGTAACGAACGAGAACCTAATTGGAGGCAACCATTTTACATATAAAATGGTAGTTGATGTCGATATGTTTAGAATAGCCAAGCTGAATAGGGTTGTCAAATGTATAAACAACTTCAAGATAATTACTACATGGGATAATGGGTCATTAAAGAGGATCTCTTATTTCTCAACTAAGATGATGGATTCGAGTGGATTCAAATAACAGTATGAGTAAGAGTAAGATTTTTCACCTCAGTGGAAGTCCATGGCTTAGTGAGTAAGGCAGATTATAGTAGCAAGATCAAGAGTAGAATCTGAGTATAGGGCAATGACATCCATATCATGTGAATTGCTTCGGTTAAAGCATTTACTAGAAGAACTTAGGTTTCCTCAATTACAACCAATGCGGTTGATATGTGATAATTGGACTGCTTTGCACATTGCGTCACATTCAGTTTTTAATGAATGCACAAAGCACATTGAGATTGACTGTCTCTTTGTTCATAAAAAAATTATTAAATAAGAAAGTTGATACATCTTTTGTCAAGTCAGAAGACCAACTCAAGGGGAATTGTTGTGATGATTTAGTTTTAGATTTCATGGGTCTTTTTGTAATTTTGTACTAAATTATGTAATGCAATATCGTGTTAAGGTTGTGGTTAACATTGACACTTCAGAATTTATCAACATAAAAAGGATTATTAGATCACATATCCATACTTGTGAGACAAATATTTGGATATCCATCTTATTCAATATATGCAAAATGTGGTGAAGAAGGTATAGGAATTAGGACGTGTGTGTGATGGGAAGAGCCAGCAATATTGTGGCTCAAGGTATCGAAGAACATGTTTTGCTACATGCATGCAATTTATGTTGATAAGATACATGTATTGGCTCGACTAATTAAACACAATCAATATTTGATCTTGTAATTGTAAGGTATTGTAAGGCACTACTAAAATTTGGTAGAATGGGAAAACATCCTAAAAAAGGTAAACCAATAAAAATTGAGAGAAAATGATGGGGAGATCCATTTTGATCATCTGTGACTTGTTTAAGCCTGGATTAATTCCCATTCTACTTTTGTGTGACACCAACTTATGAGGTATACATTTTAAGAATATTGTCATTACATTTGCACAGAGTAACCACAAAACGTAAAAACGGCCAAAAAAAAAAAAAAATCACAAAACGTAAATCATTCATCATTATTTTCTTTTTTTCTTTTTTTCTTTTTTTCAAATGCATACAGTAGAATAGGAGGGAAAAGGAATAAATGAATTGCATTGATCTATAAAGAACACCCTTCCTTCACTGCTACTTTATATATTCTATATACACTTGGTATGACATAGCACCAATGTTGTTAAACAATAATACAAGGACTAGTTGCTAAGGAAAAGAAACCAGTTAATTCTGTTGTTAGCTTGATACGGTTATGGAAACTACTACACCATAACAAGGCATAGAAAGATGAACATGCAAAATCCTGCAATTAGGCATTCCGCGCGCCTCCTCTCAATCGCTGAAATGGCTTTCTTATGATTTTTACAAGAGGAGTCTTTGGAACTGGTATTAGTTTTCCAGCCATAGCAAGAGGCCAACTGCATGTGTGTAAAAAAAGTGAGGTTATTATTAGATCAGTTGGTTGTGAAGCTAAACTTAACAAACCACATCGTACACTTCAGAGATACTATTGCCATGGAAACACCAGGAAAGCTTAAACTCACCTGACAAAACCAATTATAATAGTCAACACCCAATGTGACCACTCGAGTCTCACTGTTTTGAAGAATGTACCAAGGAACTCCATGATGATTATCTAAGAAGCAATACAAGGAAACATTATCAATGTCAATGAAGAATACGAAGCATCAAAATGAACAAGAACAAAAAGGAATGGGAAAAAGCCCCTCACTTGAAGCACGAGAGTCAATCCAACAACTGACATGAAGAGGTAGTTTTTAGTCACTCCCTTAAACACATTCATCTCTTCAGGCTTTCGGGCATTAAACTCGTTACAAAGCTGCATTAAGAAGATAGCTTTCCAGTTTATGAAAACATTGTGAACTATATATTTATAAGCTTAATTTTTCAGATTTACTGGTTGTGTATCTGGTTTCAAAAATGGCCATCAAATTACTTACTTGAGTTAGGACAAACGCATTGAATATGATGGAATTCTTCAGGGTAGTAGCATGATCTGTAGGATAGCTGTCTAAATGAAGGAGGCTGTGTCCAGCATAATTAAGCACCAGGAGGACAGTAATTTGATACACAGCCTAAAAAGTCGGAATATATCTCATTTGCATTGGAGTTCTAAAAGGACAATCTAAATCTCTAGTAAAAAATAAACTGAAGAAGCAGACAGAACAGAAAATCAAACCTGAAAAAGCAAGTTCCTCCACATGATATTAGTAATTATGGATTCCCTGAACAAAAAAAAAAAAAAAAAATCCAACGTCATTAAATGCCAAAGTTTCCAACCAATGATCAACTTAACATAAATGGTTGTAGCAGAACTACTAGAACAGTTGACAAACCTCCGGCCGACTGGAGATCTACGCATTAGTTGGTCTGTTGGTGGTTCGGTGGCCAATGCCAGAGCTCCAAGAGTATCCATGATAAGGTTAACCCACAGAAGCTGCAGTAGGGCAGATGCATAGGTAGGAAGTCAGAATAGGTAGAATTGTCAATTTTATTTATTTATATTTTCCATCCTATCCCTGCAAGCTCAAGACTAGTATAGATTTGATGCATTTAAATTGCATAGTTGTATTGAAGCTGCAAACCTCGACTGCGTTCAGTGGAACGTCCCCAGATGATAATGCAGCCAAGACATTGATCACAAGTGCAGCTACATTAACCGTGAGCTGAAACTGGATAAATTTCTGAATATTCGCATAGACAGAGCGTCCCCATCGAACAACCTGCATATGCCAACATAAATATGATGATTATGCTTCCGTCCAATCAGCTTCAGAGTTTCGTTTGTTAAAGTGTCTTAGATAAAATCAAAACACCGCTATTTGATTTCTCAACTTACCTTAACGACAGAGGCAAAATTGTCATCCAAAATGATGATGTCTGAACTTTCTTTAGCAACTTCGGTTCCTTGAATGCCCATAGAAAGACCAATATCTGCCTGAAATGTCAGCTCAAAAAGGCAATTAGTCATGCTGAAGAAGAACTTGAATATAACTCATCAATAAGAATTTATGGAAACATCATAAGAGAATGGCAATATCAAACATGACATTCAAAACCAAACTTTTATTGTCTTTGTCTGTCCCCTGGCAAACCATTAAGAGTTCAAGATACAAACCTCATGAAGTGCGGGGGCATCATTGGTTCCATCACCTGTTACAGCAACAACATCACCCCCCTTGCGCAATGCTTGGACAAGTAACAGCTTGTCACTAGGTGAAGACCTTCCCATAACCTGTTCAAAAGGATGAGCATATCAGAATGTACTTTGTATTGCAACCAAATTTGATATAATTTTCCCATACCGTTATTTTTTTAGCAACTTGATCTCTTTCTCTCTCAGACATTGCACGGAACACTCTTCCTTCTATTATAGTGGGCTCAGACATTGGATCATTTGGACCAAGTATTCCACATTCCAAAGCGATTGCTTTTGCTGTTTGAATATTATCTCCAGTTACCATGCGCACCTGCCAAATAATGTGCTCTTAAGCAATCAATGTAAAAACCAAACAGGGCCGAAAGCTTTAAGCCTTTGAATCATGTGGTTTTGGGGTTAAATTTGAGAAAGTATCAGAGCAGAAAGTCTTGAAATTCAAATCCAAGAACTTCGATTAGAAAAGTCTTAGTACACAAGTGGATGATCGACAAGCTAAATTGAAAACTGCCAAAAGCTCCATACATTCGAAAGGTAAGTGGTTCATCCAATAATTCAAATCTTGAAAAATTAAGCTACCATTAACAGTAAATAAGACTGCTATGACTGACCTTAACTCCAGCACTAGTGCAAATGTTAACAGCTTCTTTTACACCAGGACGACAAGGATCCTGAAATTGTAGGAAAGATCAACCACATTATATACTTGAAATCACAGGAGCCATATCCACTTCAAATGTTGCATTATGTTAAAATAAATTAAATGACTCATCACATTTTTCCAGTCGTAAGTCATTCCTTGAACATTGAATATCATTAAGGAGTGTAAGCTTTGCAAATACATGCAGATAGCACCATCTACAAAAAGAAAGTTCCATGTAAAGGATATTCCGCACCTTTATACCAACAATAGCCAGCAAAACAAGGTCATCTTCAGGTAGCTGCCAATTGTCTAGACCTTCATCATCACTAGGAACTTTATCTAGGTCAAACTCTCTATAAGCAATGGCAACACAGCGCAAAGCTTTTGCGGCCATCTCATCAATAATTTGCTTAAAGTTTTCCTGCAACACCAAGTCAAGAATATAAGAAATTGAAAGATAGTTGGGAAAAAGTGTGGTATTATACTGCAAATAAAAAATTTTCATATGGCTTCATCTTGACAAAACTTTTAATTTATCCAAAAACCTTTATATAATAAAATTAAAATTGGCGACAAATGAAAATTGTACAATGAAGGATTGGTTGGCCTAATATTAGGGCCTTTTGGAACATCTTTCATTTTAGTGTCATTTCAGCATCGGCTTGAATCAAGTGTTTGGCTAACAAAGATACCATAAAAATAATATAACACATACACAGAAAACAGACATGGATCAGATTCATATGAAATTTAAAAAAATAAAGAGGAAAAACAAACAGGCCTATTGGTTGACCTTCAAATAGAAAAGATTGGTTACCCTAATGAAATGGACCTCACAAATAGAAAATCAGACCGTTGATATGCGACCAAAAAGAAAAAACTCCAAAAGATTGCTCAAGTACTATTTTGAAAGGTACTCATGCTGTCATCTTATTAAGTAGATTGAAACTACACCGTCTAATGATTTAATCTTTTTCTTTTTTCCTGCACAAGAAAGGTCCAAGAGAATCATGATTTCAGAAAAGAAACATATTATCCCAACCAGTACTCCATTGAGTGATTGCAATCTGCCATCAGAGTCATAATATTGTGTACACGAGGCTAAGACAATCTCTGCAGCTCCCTTCCAATATATATTCACCCCAGAGTTCTGCCATAAGAATCAAAATATTAAGGTGCATGCTTTATGGCTTTTAATAAGAAGGAAAGGGAACTTTTGGATAAGAGAATACCTCTTTTACAGCAACACCTCCACGCTTTTTCTCGGAGTTAAATGGAAAAACATGGAGAACCTTGGTCTCGGATCTAATAGCATCAAATTGCATTCCCAACTGTTCCAGATAGAAAGAAACACATTAAACATAAGGCTGCATATAGAATTGTGAATTATGAAAAAACTAAAAACAACTAATGCACTACCTTGACAGCCCATGAAAGGATAGCCTTTTCAGTTGGTGAGCCAGAAATCTCAACTTCCCCACCACCCTAACATATAAAAAATCAAAAAGTCATTGCATTGCTGAGATTAACGTTCTTTTGATTTTGTGCATCTCTAACAAAACTAAAAATTCTTATTTCATACTCTAAACACACCACAGAGATAGCACCGTACCTGGGGCACAAACACATTTCCTTGAGTATTCTGGGCAACGCCTGTGAAGAGCAAAGATGAGACTCCCTGTTGAAGTTGTGAAGGATCATCAACCGAACTCATTTTTGATCGTCCAACAGAAGCCTCAACTACTGTCATCTGAAAAATTTTAAGTATTGCTGATCAACAAAGACGCTCTTAAAGCCTTATGCTAGTATGCATGAGAGTTCAATTAATGTGGCACAAGTTGTCAATTTTTGAATGATGCTCAATAGATTTAGTATGACAACCCGCTGAAAATCTAAAACTTGTATCATACGATTAAGGATGTGTATTGCTATATTTTGTACACAGGGTTAAATGAGTTATCATAATCATATTAGGTGTATAACCCTAGTCATCTGTACAGATTTACTGTCCACAGGAACATTATTCTGCCACCATTATCAAATATTTAATCATGCATGCATACACATTTTCAGTTAACTTCTAGACACAAGATCCATGGATGAACACATTAAAAAATTTAGAGTAACCTGATTCAAGGTCAGAGTTCCAGTCTTGTCACTGCAAATTGTTGTAGCAGATCCCATGGTTTCACAGGCTGAAAGTCTACGGACCTGCAGATTTAGCAAATTCAATATAGTTAGCGGTACGTAAATTTCCAAAGTGCAACCCTATAAATTGGAAGAAGGTAAATAACACTTACCAGGGCCTTATCTGCCATCATCTTCTTCATAGAGTAAGCCAGTCTATTAACCAGCACAAAAAGGGCATATATAGGCAATTAGTGTGAAGGTCTTATGGTTAATTATCATCAGCAAAGCTCGAGATTTAAACTATTAAGGATCATAACAGTACTTACGTCAAGGTGACAGCCAAAGGAAGCCCTTCAGGCACGGCAACAACCACAATGGTGACCTAAATATTTAGTGTCTCAAAGTTAGTCAAATAAAACATGAAAAAAGAGACACAAATTACAACGGCACCAACTGGAGAACACTGAGATTGCATAGACATTCCTAGTTTCTAATATACCACGTTTACACCCCTGAAAAAATGTTGACAGCACAAATTTTCAATCTTTGTATAAATATACTCTTGTATAAGGCCAATTCATAAAAAGAATAAGGTTTTATCTTGACGAATATGATATTTCAGCAGTCAATACAGATCGAACTAGGTGATGAATTGGCCTTGAAAGATAACCATGACTGTATATCGATTAAAAGATCGACGGGGAAAAGAAATTCCCTAATGCCAACATTTTCAAAGCATGTAGTTGTGCTATATTATAGGGTTTATAGGGGTGTCTATGTAATTTACGCCCAAAAAAAAAAAAAATAGAAACAAATGAAAGATGAACTTACAGCAATGGTAAAAATCTTGATGATGTCATCTATGGCCTTACTAACAGAAGTCTGATTCTTAATGAATTGAACAGTTCCATTAGGATCCTTGGTGTTACCAGTAAAGTACCTAAAATATGAGCATATTAATCAGGAAAGATGGTACAGTTCGAGGCATTGCTCGGTATGACAGTTTGAGGATTACTAACCTCACAATAAGAATGGCAAGCACAGAACCAGCTACTATAAGTCCTACAGTCCCGATGAATGTAGCAACACCATTCAGGCGTACCTATCCCACAAATACATCTAACTCATGAGAATGTGGTTGATCCAAAGCACAAAGCACCAACTATAAGATAGAGCCACATAAGACCAAGCTGGTCTAAACTTTGAGATCAGCTGATTGTGAATCTAAAATTTATCAGTAATTACCTGCAAGGGTGTCTCTTCCCCTGTGTCTTCAGAAATACTTGCCATTAAAAGTCCCCATTCGGTATTGATTCCAACACTAGTCACCTACATAGCAATGAAGCTGTGAGCACTCATCCAGGAAGTTTTACACAAGTAAAGTACTATCCCTTAAATAAATAGAAGTAAAAGAGGTGAGGTGACAGAAAAGTCATTTACCAGCATTGTGCCAACACCATCGGCAACTTTGCAACCAGACATCAAAAATGGTGCCTTCTGATCCTTGTGAATCTACAAACGCAATGATTTTTCGGTTAAATATGTTGACCAATAAATATAAAACCACACCACATGATAGAAGTTTAGACTTTTGATAAGATGGTGGTGGATCTAAAATTTATTAAAACATAACAAGGAACAATCCAATTAATCCTTTTACGAATGGAAATCTCACAATTTTGGATTCGCCTGTCATGCTGGATTCGTCAATTGCAAGGGAATGGCCACTGATTAAGATTCCATCAGCAGGAACCTGGCAGAGAATAAAAACTACTAGCTTGTCAGGCTATGTGAAGGCCAAAAAAGAAACTTATGACAACCAACACTCACCTGATCACCTATTCTAAGAGGTATGACATCACCGACAACTATATCATATATTGATATCTTCACCATTCTACCACCTCTCATTACCTGCATGTTGTGTTCTTGTGTGTATAAATAATCATTAAATGAAACTTGGATATCAAAAGTCCAAGAAATTGAACTGCCATTGAGCATACCTCTAACTGAATATTTCGTTTCTCTGCATTTAAGTTTTGAAACTGTAGAGATTGTCGGTAATCACTAATGGCTGATATGAGAGAACGAAAAGATCCATCAGTAATAGCAGATGTGCGCGTTAGATTTCAACACAGTAGACAAGAAAATTTGTTTTTGATGATGTTTTATTTGTAAAGCACGTCAGATGAAAGCATTAATGATATAAACATACCCTATCCCTTGTCTAGTTTTAGTTTTCTTGAGTAATCACTGGGTTATTTCTACTGTGCTAACAAATTACAAACAAAACTAGCATTGAGGCAGCAATCACATACCCGTAACAATGACAACAAGACAAACAGCTAACGCAATGCTTCCTCCATCATACCAGCCATGTTCGAGACCCTGTTATTACACAAGGATTATATAATTTGATATGTAATTCTTGATGAACAAAGTACAGATCTAGCCAAAACCGGCAAACCAGAGAAGAGACAACTTCTGTATGTTCATAAGGTACAATCATACCTCAGTCCTTATTCCAAGAGCCAATGATGCCACAGCAGCAATAGTTAGTATAACGAGGGTTGTGTCCTTGCATGCCTCCCAGAGGAACCTCTACAAGATAAAATCAATGCAAATAATACTATGTTTAGGATCCTCATTTTGCTTTGAAAAACTTGGAAGAGTAACTTGAAAACGTTAGCAGGATTACCAAGAAAGTCTTTCCTTTCTTTTGGGGATACGTGTTGGAGCCAAAGAAATCCTTCCTACTATTTATGTCATCTTCGTTGCCACTGATACCTGACTCTAAGTTTGACTTCAACATAGCCGACAGACCATTGACCTGAAGAAAGAAAGTGAATCTAATACATCAGTAAAGGTGAAGGCATGAGTGTGAAAGAAAATGAGAATGATAATTGATGAACTTACGCCTCCATATTGCTTTAGAGTAGACAAATCGTTTTCCCTATTCATTGAAGACAGTTGCTCTGGTCCGATTTTGAACTCACCAACTGGAGTAGGAGGTGCCACAGTTGCATCTGAGCAGATCAAAAGACAAGTTATGCTAAAATATATTGATGAAGCAACTTGGATAGAAAATTCAGTGATAAAATTATGATAAGATTCTAGGTCCAGTTTGGCTCATCATTTTGGAATCGGCTTGTCATCAAGTGTTTGGACAAATAGGTACAAATATACATAGAAGATCTAGTCTTCAGAAAACTACTTGTTATCCTCATTAAGCAGAAAAGATTTAACAAAATAATTCATTTGATAAGTAAATTTTCCATTTAATACTTCAGTTAAAGAAAATGTCAAGTGTAGTTGTAGATGTTGTAGCGAAAATGCAGATATGGGAAGTTTTTCACCAAAGAGCTGGAAAAGGCTCTTTCAATATGTTTTATAGTAGAAGTTTTAAATTTTACTCGAAGGAGATATCAAGGTTTTGACTATGAATTTCAAAAAATTTGGAGACTTCAATGGACTCCATACTGAACATTTAAGGTCAATTTTCATCAAAAGGTTGAGAAGATTGAGGGATTATTTACCAATTTGTCGCTCGCCTGCTAATTTGAAAAGCACTGCTGCCTGATGCAATAAACAATGAGCAAAATTGAGAAAAGCCACTACATTAAAATCCTAAAACCAAATGACAATTATTATTGGAGTAAAAACATTACCCTTATGACTTGTGCATGAGCTCTGATCATTCTCCTCCTTTTGTCTTTCTCATCTTGCTTTTTCAGATCCAATGTGTACCGAAACCGCCGAGAAGCATTTAAAACAAGGGCAGCTTGCTGTAAAATTAACAAATTAAAGTTTTAAACTAAGACATTTATGCAGGGATCATAACCAAATTTCTCCGAGCCTTAGCACCACGAAGTGCTTTGCTCAAATACCATAAACTTGATGATGATGCACCAGTTTGTAATTTATTCTAAAATCTGATATTTGAGCTTGAACTTGATCCACAAACTCAGGGAAGATCGAAGAAAAGAATTTACTCTATCGTGTGAGCTAGTCTTCAGAAAACAATTAAAGCTCATAAACTTTCTATGTGAGTTCAAGGGATCTTGTAGATGTTTTGAACTGTCATTGAACAAATCTAACAATCCAACCTTTCGTGCAAAGAATTTCCAATGCGTTTTCATCCATAAAAAACTTTACAATGCCAAAGCTAGATTATATCTCACACAAAATTAGATTTCCATTAAATTGCAAGATTTTACATTCCTAATGCATTGACACTATGTAATTCTAACATGCGCTTTAAAAAGAAAAAAAGTAAATTCAACTCCCCTTGTCTCATCATCCTCATCTTGCACTCCCCCTTCTCGATTTTATAATTCTGCGTTCAACCCTGGCTTTTTAAATTCAAGATAGAAAACCTTATGTTTTGGGTAGTGATGCAAATTTAGCCTAATAACCCCTAATAATTTGGTGACATAGGAGGCTACAAACGCTAATATATGTTTAGTCCAATCATACATCACCTTTTAAACTCTTAAAACCATGCACATGTTGCGTCTTAAAACCATGCAACGATTTATCCTTTTGCTTTAATAATAAAAATACTATAAGCATTCACACTGTTTGTTTCCAAAGGACATAATCTTACACTCTAATAATGAAAATCTTGTTCATGCTAATGTTTTCTTTTTGAATCGGCACGTGTGCAAGAAAATAGCAATTCTTTTTTATCCAACAAACAATGTACATTGTCAAAATTTGCCTTTCTTGATTTGAAAAAGAAAAAAAGGAAAGAAAAACCATACATTATTATCATAATATGCAAAAACAATGTGATTCAATACAATGTGCTTGATGCTTACCCTCCATCTTTTAAGAGACTCTAAGGGGACATTCTTTGTGTTGTCAATAGCAAAAGGACCTACAAATTCATCTTCCTCCTCCTCCTCCTCTTCTTCCTTAGGCAAACTCGGGCCTGCTTCGAGATCATCAGTGTTTGAACCCGACGACATATTTGGTAGCAATCCGTTGGTTGAAGCACTTCTCATGACAATGAAGATTCAAATATATGTAGGGGGGATAGGAGGAGAGAATTATTATTAGTATTGGCACGCTTGTAACCACCCTTTCAAGCCTGGTTAAAGAGCTTATCCGGCGCCAGGCCGCCTGGGAATCGGATGAAAAGGATAGTGATAATGAAGAGTAATAAGGAACAATGAGATGTAATTGAATATTGATGATGTTTCGATGAAATTACTGCATGGATGTCGGTTTTGAGTTTGTTGAAATTTAATGGTCGTGATTAGAAGATGCGAATTTTAAGGATAGTTTCCTTAGTACAGCAAAAAAGGACTAAGGCAAACGGTTTGAGTTACGAAAACTTAGGATATATATTATGAATGATAATGACATATGAGTTCTAGAGATCTTTATAGTTAATATAATTTCATACTTGATTATTATTAATATTATTACCAGTTAAAGTATCATGGTGCGTTCATTTAACGTTTATTTTATATTCATATCATTTTTAAAATAATGAAAAGGAAAAAAAAAAGCTAGCTAGCATGCACCATAATGTAGGTTTAAGGAAAAAAAAAAAATATCTTCATAAAATATCATAAAAATGTCACCAAATTGAAAATCTTCATAAAAATAAGCAAATTGAACTAGTTTCTCGAAAAGACGAGTTTAGATTATATTAAACCTGTCCCCTAAAGAGACAATTTTGACATGCCCCAAAAAACACCTTATTCGTGACAGTCCACACATACTACTAAAGTTGAGGAAAAACTCTCTTATAACTCATCAACTTCCAATTGGATTATAAGGCCACTCGAGCCAAGCCCAATGCATTAACGGTCCAAATCTATCTGCCAGGCCCAAACTCCGTTGACATACCCCATAATGTATGACTTAGCTCCATAACCTATCTTGGTGATCGCTCGATCGTCTCTTCTCTATCGATTGCTCAGTACAAATAGCTCGACTAGCTTTAACTTCGAATAGTGGTGATGTGTGGTCAGCCCACACTCTCTACAACCACATCTAATTTTACACTTGCCTACTACAGCCATAATTGTTAAGTCAATCCCTTATAAGTATTAATCTACCTCTTAAGAGACAGATAATGTTACACTTAACCTTTCTCTTTTAACTCGAATTATGGGCATATCATGACGAACTCTAACTTAAGCATCAAAGTGACTACTCTGGGCTCATACTCGGTGCAATGCTAATCAATTTCCTATTTTGTAGGCCTTACATCCAACATTGATTCAAGCCCAGATTCCTAAAGTCTAACCTCTACTGGATTTGAGCAAAAGACAACATGTAAGAGAAAATAGCATGAATTCCTATAGATAAAGTATGGACAATGGGTCCCATACTGCATAACATCTCAATAATATAATTCAAAAGAATCTAGAAGTAGCACGGAGTATATAGAACAAATACAACTACCACTAATCTCGAGTGTGAGCAAAATAAAATAACTATAAACAAAGATCCTTCAAAATACATAGATCTTGCTCTCAGCCACTTTAGTTGTCCATGTGATCCTAAAAGTCTATAATACTTTTACACATTGTTATTTAATAATTGTAAAAAAATGTACAATACAACAACCATATAAGCAAACACATATAATCTATTCGTTAGATTGTATATGGTACGGATTTACATCCCCTAAAATTCAAGTTGGGGAAGTGTGTTTGGTTGCCATGACTGAACATGAGCCTACGAGTTCTAAGTATTACACAATCTCGAGTATTTTATTAAGTACTTTATAAAAATGATTTTTATGATTTCTTAAACAATTTTCAAATCCCAAGATGCTGTATAAAACCTTAAGCCAAGCCTCCAACAAGATTCTACCAATAAGTCCATTTTCCCATACGACTTAGTTCCCTATAGTTGAAACAGACACATAGGCTTAACCAAACTGGTCTATCCATTTAGCCTAATATTGATTGTTCAAAGATGCAAAATATATGATATGTATGATCAATTTAATAAATCAAGGCCAAATAATTTTAAGTGATCAAAACAATTTTTCACACACTTAAATCAATATAACTAATGCAAACAATATAATTTGTACATAGTTTCAATCTTAAATTTAAGCACACTCAAGCAATTCAAGCACAAGCAAGCCTAAAGCCCAACACACATACAATTTCATTATCAGTATATGTAATGCACTAAATTATACATACAAACAATGTAATAATTATAAAATTGACGCAACCCCCAATATATCCTAACTACAATAAAAATTTTAAAGGCTATGTGAAAAATAGT
Source organism: Combretum micranthum (assembly GCA_024138025.1). Taxonomy (NCBI): domain Eukaryota; kingdom Viridiplantae; phylum Streptophyta; class Magnoliopsida; order Myrtales; family Combretaceae; genus Combretum; species Combretum micranthum. The sequence continues at coordinate 283,405 of JAMXBD010000513.1, forward strand.
TATAGATGGAAACTTGTAATCTATGCTACAATAGTTTAAGTTTTCTTGTAGTTTTAGAACTAATTTTTAATCATGTATATCTTAGCCGTTTCAAATTAGTTTTCAACAAATAAATAATCGATTTCACATGATTTTTCAAGTACTTTCCAATCATGATATTATTTTCACCAAATGAAAGCTTCAAAGTACAGAGACACGCAAAGGTCAGATTATGAATTTCCTACCGCCTAAATGAATTATTAAAGAGACAACTTAAAACATGAAGAAGTCATACAATTGTATTAATCTTTTCCCTAGTATGTGTGTGTGTGCATATATATATATATATATATATATATGCGTCTATCAAAGGGGTTTGTCCTACTTACTTGGGAGGTAATCTTTTCCCTTTTGTAAAATTACATAAAACTTTATGTCTCATATAATAAACCATATATTTCAATATGTGAATAATGACAACAATAACAACACCACCAACATTTTTCCTTTCTCCCTCTTTCTTCTTCTCCTCATTTTATATATTATTCTTCTTTCCTACCACTAAATTGGAGTGCGTCGATCTGATTTTCATTCACTTATATACACACGTATATATGTATATAACATAATCATTCAATAGTTTTTTAGATATTTTTGACGTGGTGCAAGACTTCTAGTTTAAGATTATAAAGATAGAAGATTTACCTACATTGAATATACTCGCACTGAGTTAAGGATTTTGAAATATCGAATTAGATTGATAGTTTCTACCGGCAATATATATATATATATATATATATATATTTTAATATTATACTCATTTTCTTTGAAATAAGAGGAAGAGAAGAGGAAGCTTCTCCTAGATTTTAAGGATATGTAACGACTATTAACATGGCTATCCGCGTGCTATTTATTTACTATGTCTTCAATTCAAATATCAAAACCGCTATCTACACTAACGCTTTCAATCTTAACGGGTGGAATTTATTTAGTACATTTATTGTTAATTAATGTTAGCTAGAAAGAGAAAAAAAAATTAATTTACATTAAGGAAAATCTATACCAAATTCATTTTTTTTATATTTAAGGTGGTTGTGCCATATTTAAGCTAATGTTATTCCCTTTGATTCTTTTTACCAGATATGTACTGTGAAAAATATATGGACATTTTGTAGAGTAGGAGTAACATGAGATCTCATTGATGAAATTGTGATTAGCCCATTAAACCAATCTTTATTGTCCATATTAATTTTGCAAAACCATTAGCTAACTTTTCAAGGGCAACAACTTATAATATATATATATATATATATATATACGTGTGTGTGTATTGGTAATATTGCAAACAATGTTTGTGAGAAATAATTACTCTGTAAATCGCAATTGATTGTCTTAATAATACAGACAAATGAATCTTTTATTTATATTACTTCATATAACGTTGATTTTTTTTTTACTCATTCAAAACGTTTATTTATTATTATACCCACTTTATGAAACATTGATTTCTTTTCTTAATCACGAAATATTATATGGTAAAACCTTTATAAATTAATAATGTTGGGACGATGGAAATTTTATTAATTCAAATGTATTAATCAATAATTAATTAATTTAAAGAGTTCTTTTTGATTCAGCACATGTAAATTTAATTTCATAAAAAATAACTATATATTACTAATATATGTGTCATATTTTGTGAATTAATTAAAAATAAAATTCATTATACATATATATTTTTTAAATTAAATACATAAATGGAATTCTTTATGTTTAATACCTAAAAAATATTCATTGTTTTGACTAATTAAGTAAAATTCAATACAAGTAATTACCATTTATTAGTTTATTGTATAAATACTTTCAACTGATGTGAATAAAGGCAAGTACCATATAAAAACATAGAAAAAAATTCTCAAAATCATACATAACAATGATGGCTTCTTATCTAAAAGGTGTCCAAAAATTAACTATGACTAATCAAATACGTATAGCATTTTGTAAGTATAAGAAAGATCATCCCTTATGCAGTGAAAAAAAAAAATTTCTTTAGTAGCTTGATGAAAAATATCATATCAAAGTTAGTCAACGTATACTATCAAACACTAACTCTAAGGCGAGCAAAATTTCCATATATGAAGAAGCTTTTTTATGATCATGTCAATGTAACTAGGGAGCTAATTTGAGAGAAGGTAAGGGAGACAAAATTTTATTCTTTTAATAGCCTTTTGAGTACAACCTTCCTCAAGTTTGGCTTGAGAAGTTCAAGTTAAGACATGGTATCGAGTCATTTCGTCGTTTCGGATATAGTGGATTGGTTGACACAGATGATATGGAGAAATAAGGGGGGGAAAAGCCCAATTCGTTGTGAAAGATGTTTTTAATATAGATGAAAAAATTTTCTTTATTGGTTACTTGAAAGTATGCAAAGACACATTCCTTCGAAAATGTTAACATGAAAGCTTGAATTTTCAATATCATGCCAACAAAAGAGCATGGGTTACTAACATGCATATTTGACAAATATGTTCATTGACTAGATCGGTAAATACATGGTAAAAGAATTTTGTCAGTGGTAGATAATTGTCCAGCCCATCGAAGAAATATTGTAAGGCTTCAAAATGATGAGTATTTTTTTTTTTTGTACCACCTAACATTACATCAAAAACTAATTATCTGACATTGGGATATTAAGAACTTTCAAGATGCACTACCTCTGTAGATTTTATTATAAGATACTAGAAGACTATAAGTTGGGACAATCTAATATAGAAAAAATTAATGTCTTAGATATCATCAATCTTGTAGTTTTAGTTTGGACAATAAATTTTCAAAAAGAGACAATAGCAAATTGTTTCTAACACTGCAAAATTCGGTTAGAGGATTAAGCAACTTCAAGGAACTCCAATAAAGCAACTTCTAAAGAAGACATTCATGAGCTTGAAAAAATAATGAATGATCATATTTACCACAATAAATTGAATGTGAATCACTTGTTGAATTACCTAGGTATGGATGTTCAAAGGTCCAAAGCTTAGAATAAATTGTGCATAATGTCATTGAAAATCATATTGTAGATGAAGCTAAGGATAATTAGTACCTTTAGAACCAATCATGTGAAAGGAAGCACTCATAGTAGCAACAACTTTTCACAATTTTTTGTTGTACTTCAAGAACACAATGCCGGAGTTTTTGAATGCAATGAGAAAAGTAAGAGATGAAACTCGCCTAAATTCTAATTTTAAGAAAAAAAATAAACAACAATATATTCATATTTTATTAAAGGGTAAAATACAAAAACACCTCATAAACTTTAGGGATAGCGTGGATTGACTCTATGAACTTTAAAAACGTGACTTTTGACTCCAAAAACTATAAACAATTAGCAGATAAGTCTATGTTGTATTTTTCTATAAAAAAAAGTACAAAAAATTTACTGTTTCAGGTGTACTTTTGTATGGATTTTGTATGAAAAATGTATGGATAAAAAGGACAAAAAAAAAAAAAAAAGGATGGGCTAGACTTATTTGCTAATTATTTATAGTTCTAGGGGTCAAAAGTCACATTTGTAACTTTAGAGGATTATTAATTCTTAACATTTACAGTACTATAAAATGACCCAAGTTGGAACTGGAAAAAAAATATATTTTAGAGCTGTTATTAATTTATCAAGTATTTTGTAAACTACCCCAAAGGTTGATGGCTAATATAATTCATCTATTGCTCATTCCATGATATGATCATTTCTTTTGTCTAGGTAAAAGATTGGAACTTTATGATCAATCTCAAATCTTTATAAAAAAAAGGTTTTGATTATGTTAACGTGATATTTTGTTTTAGTTAAAGACATTTCTCATGTTTAAGTCATTTGTACAATATTAGAGCACTCAAATGCTTTTGCTTTTATAATAGATAATATTAATTTATATTGAGAAATTTTACATTAATACAAACAAATTCTATAGTTAATATCCTTTTTGTTATTTTTAGACATGAGACAACTTCTATGCCAAAGTAAATTAAATGTAATTGGCTTATGGCATATATTGTTTGTTGTAATGGCTACACTTATAATGTACTATATAATTATTCATTTCATATTTTCTTTAGGCTTATTGAGACCATTTTTACATATTATATATTTTTATTTTCTTGAATCATCAATCACGTATGTATAGTTTAATTTAATAATCATATATTTTAAACTTTATAATGTCTTTTATTTTTAAATTTTGCACATATAATATGGCCACATAGTTAATTCAATAATTATTTTATATATTTGTGTTAGGAAAAATCACCAAATAACTTGGAAACGATTACAACGATTTTTCATCTTACCTATAAGGATTACAACACAATAAACAGAAATTACATAATAAAAATAACAACACTAGGATTTTACGTGGAACACCACAATTTAAGAAAAAACCACGGGACCACCACATAAATTTCTTTCACTATCAACAATAATGGGATACATAGTTTTTCTTCACTAGATAGCACTAGTGGATCACAAATCTTCACACAAACGGTGGATTTCAACAATAGAATCAAGCCTCTATCTTTCTAGAGCTCTCTTTAGGTTTTTGGGAATAGCAAGTAATGCCCTAAGACATAAATAAGAAGTATTTATATGAAGCAACAAAGGAGGAGTCGCAAACTACATCGGCTGGCTCGTTAAAAATAAAGGTTGGCAACTTAAAGGTCGGTGTTGAAACGCCATTGATGAAGGATGGCCAGTACCCAGGTTGCCTTACTGCCTATGCTGGTAGTGTATCAACACCGGCCTACCCAAACCTAGCTCTCGAAAACAATTTCTCAAATTCAAGGTTGGCGCCTTAATCCTCTGGTGGCCATCATTCAATGTTTCCATCTCTTTTGCTTGCACAAAACTCCTTACTTTCCAAGTCTTCTTCTAAATATATACAATATACTTAAGATTTCTTTAGCTATAGACCCATACAGGTTGGATCCATAACCCAACAAACTCTCCTTCCAACTCATATGCGACGTTCCATTACACCTACTATTTGCTTGCAACAAACGAGTTTGTCTTCGAGTATAGATTTAGTCATTATATCTGAACCATTTTCATCAATATGGATCTTCTCTAACTTCAGAAGCTTTTATTCTAATACATCTTGAATCTAATGATACCTGACATCAATGTGTTTGGATCTGGAATGGAAAGTTTGATTCTTACTAAGATATATAGCACTCTGGTTGTCACAAAACACCCTCAAGTCTTCTTGCTCTTGACCCAGTTCTTCTAAAAGCTTTTTCATCCACAAGAATTCCTTACGGGCTTCAGTCATAGTTATATATTCTGCTTCAGTGGTGGATAGTGCAACACACTTTTGAAACTTAGATTGCCAAGACACCGCTCCTCCTGCATATGTAATCAGATAACCTAAAGTAGATTTCCTAGAATCAAGATCTCCAGCCATATCAGCATCTAAAAATCCTTTTAATACAAGCTTACTACCCCCAAATTGTAAACTTAACCTAGAAGTTCCCTTGAGATACTTAAGAATTCAATTAACAATAGCCCAATGCTCTTTAACTAGATTCTAGAGATAGCATCTAACCATACTAATAGTATGAACAATATCCAATCTAGTGCACACCATAGCATACATTAGACTATCAACAATTGAAGCATACGATATCTTCTTCATGTCTTTTTTGTTTGCCTCACTTTTAGGATACTGTTGAGAACTAAGTTTGAAGTGACCTGCAAGTGGAGAATAAACAGGTTTTGCTTTACGCATGTTGAATCTCTCTTGGCTCTTCTTGTCACGAATGATTCTCATATCGAGAATTTGGCGTGCGGGTCTTTAGTTTTTCATGACAAAAGACTTATTCAATGAAGTCTTCAGATCTTAAATTTGCTTGGCATCATGGCCGTCAATCAACAGGTCATCTACATATAACAAGAGCATAAGAAACTTACCATTGGCAAACTTCTTTATGAATACATGTTAGTTTATCTCAAATGATGATTTTGATGATAACAAAAAGGAGTAAGTAATTACTAACATATTCATTAAGTGTACAAGGATTCAATATAATCAAAGTGGTTTACAATGACTTAAGAAAATGATTTCAAAAGAGGCTCTATGCAAAGAATACTTTAGAAAATATTTGGAGAAGATTTCAAGAACAAATGAGCTGTCAGAAGGTTAATCAGAAGGTACTCCGCTGGCTTTTTAAACTATCAGAAGGTTCGTCAGAAGGTGACCTACAACTTTTTTTAGAAAGTTACTAAACACGAACAGTGAACTCTAAATTCAAATTTTTCTTTATGGATTTGATATTTTGAAGACCCATCTCCAATATTGAGTATACTTGGGTAATGTACTCAATGTGTTCCATAAAGTTGGTTCAATATCTACAATGATTTAATTTTTCGAAATCAATAATCAGATTTTTAGAATTTTTTTTTTACAACAAAAATCATGTTTGGAGATTTTACATTTGAAGCAAGTTAGTATGTTTAATAAGGAATTTATTACATGACATGATTCGGATATTCAAGGATTTCTTTTGTCTTTACAAGAAGCTTATATTTTATGGAAGACCGTATCTTTTGATCACATGAACAGTATCAGACGAAGAAAGAAGAGGATAATGATGGATTCAAATTTGAATTTCCAGATCAAGATATATTTCAAATCGGTGAATATTTAAGTTTATCCATAGAAGCATAAAAATCGAGATTACATAAAAGAATTCAAGATTCAAATCTTTGTAGACATTGGAAGATAATCACAAGATGATTTTTTAAAAATAGACTTGGATAAACTTCGATTGATCTTTTTAGCAATGATGAGATCAATTTCAAAATTTCAAGTTCAAGATAATTACAAAAGTTGTTAGATATTTGATCTTATCCATTGAAGCAAAGATTTCGGTATAATTACTTCAAGAAATCAAAATTTAATTTGAGCAGACTTCAAGATAAACACAAGCTGATATTTTGATAGATATTGCTGATAAACTCCAGCTGATATCATGCACAAGAAAAGAGGAACAAGCTTATCCATCTCTTTCCTAGCTGTTGAAAGATACAAGAATAAGTACACCTACATAAGACAGAGAAATGCAAGCACAATCACGTGAAAAATAAGAGAAAACAAAGAGCCACGAATTTCCCTTGGATTTGAGCAAATTTACTGTCATTTCATTTATCTTCTTTTGCTCGAAAATTTTGAGGACCCATACTTTATTTCCTCTGATCTAAATTTATTCATTTGATGAGAGATTGAGAGTTACAAGTAGGCTCAGTAGATTGATTGCTTAGGAGAATCAAGCTGAGTGAATTGTAGCTAAAGAGAATTGGCAAGAACATCTTGTAATTTTATTGATTTGATTAGATAGTGGAACACAACCAGTGTGGAATATCGGGACCCTGGCTTGGAGCTGGAAGAGAGGATTGACGCTTAAGGCAGAACCTCTATAATTCGACTTTGCACTCTCTAATCCCTTATCTCCCTTTAAATTCGTGCAATTTTATTTGTTGTTTATAACTGTGATATATGCTCAGAAGGTTGATCAGAGAGTAACTCACTTATATTTTCTTAATCAGAGAGTTAGTCAGAAGGTTTCTGGGAGTAAAAATTTTGAATTGATATTTGATTTTTCGTGAGCTTAAGCAAATCATTTCGATCCGAATTATTATTCAAAGTTTTTATTTGTTAAGTTTATTGTTTTAAGAAAGTTTCAAACCCATTTTAGTTGAATAACCAAGTAGTGTGAATTTATTCAAAATTTTTAAAAGTAAATTTTATAACCAATTCACCCCCTCTCTTGGTTATCTTTTTGGGACCAACAATACATAATGGTTTAATGCAGTCCTGGTGCAACCCTGATCAATCATGAAGGAGTCAAAGTTCTTATACTATTGCCTTAGAGCCTATTTCGACCATAAAAGCTCTTCTTCAATTTACAAACAAGCTATTCCTTCCCCTTAACCTTGAACCCCTTAGGTTGCTCCATATAGATTTCTTCCTCCAAGTCACCATGAAGGAATGTTGCCTTCACATCCATTTGTTTAGTCTCTAGGTTCAAACTGGTTGTAATACTAAGTACAACCCAAATGGAAGACATCTTCACCATTATTGAGAAGATCTCATCAAAATCAACCCTTTTCTTCTAATTGAACCCCTTCACAGCTAGTCTTGCCTTATACCTTAGCTGTGAGCTATTTTCATCAGTTTTCAATCTATATACCCATTTATTCTTTAGAGGTCTCTTGCCCTTTAACAATTCCACCAAATTATATGTCTTGTTGTCACACAAGGATTTCATCTTATCTTGCATGGCTTTAACCCATTCTCTTTTCTACTCATGTACCATAGCCTCTTGATAACATTCAGGCTCTCCCTCATCAATCAACATGACATACTCCTATGGATTGTATGTCACTAATAGTCTTTTATCTCTTGAAGATCTCCTCAATTCAATATGTTAATGAGTCTCTTGGGGTTCTTCATCTGAATCTCCCACATCTCCCCCATCATTAGAATCTTCAAGTGAGGGTATTGGATCTACATTTGTAGGAATCTTACTTGGGGATTTTGTCTTTTCTGAATTCTCTATATCTTCAAATGTTTGGTCTTCTAAAAAGACCACATCTGTGCTTTTGACAATCTTCTTTTTGGCTGGATCCCATAATCTATACTCAAACTCATCATGTACATAGCTCAGAAAAATGCACTGCTATAAATTTGCATCAAGTTTTGTTCTTTCATCCTTGTGAATATGCACAAATGCCTTCCAACCAAACACACATAACTGTTCATAAGAAATATCTTTACCTGTCCAAACTTTCTCTAGAATATCTCGATCCAGAGCATAGGAAGAAGATAGATTTGTCACGTCGACAGCTATTTTCATAGCTTCACCCCAAAATGATTTAGGCAACTTGGCCTGAGATAACATGCACTTCACTCTCTCTGTGATAGTGCGATTCATTCTCTCTACAATGCCATTCTGCTATGGGGTCTTTGGAACTGCCTTCTCTAGTTTAATCCCATTATCTTTGCATTATTCTTCAAATGGCTCTCTATATTCACCTCCGTTATTTGCTTGAACACATATAAACTATTTTCTTGTTTCTCTTTTAACTATAGTGTGGAATTGCTTAAACACATCCAATACTTGATCTTTGGACTTCAAAGCAAAAGTCTACAACTTCCTAGAGTAACCATCAATGAATGTGACAAAATAAATAGCACAACCTACTGACTTGTCTTTCATGTAACACACCTGTGTCAACCAAATCCAATTTATGAGATTTCCTAGTAGGTAGATTTCTCTGAAATACAATCCTATGTTGTTTACTAGCAAGACAATCAATACAAGTTTTTAGAGGAGTACCTTTTACATCAGACATAAGCTGTTTCTTGTCAAGCATTTGGAGCCCTTTCTCACTTAAGTGACCAAGCCGTTTATGCTAAGGCTCCATAGAAGCATCATTTGTCAAATTCATATCTCCTTAACTTAGTTTTGTTGACATTAAGTAAAAGGTATTACTCTTCTTTCCTTTTGCCACTATGAGAGAACCATTGGTGAGCTTCCATTCACCTTCACCAAAGTGACTATGATAGCCTTCATCATCAAGTTTCCTTGTAGATATAAGGTTTAGGAGAATATCTGGAACGTGTCTAACATCTCTGAGATGAGCCTACAGCCAATATTAGTCTCTAAAAACAATATTTCCAATGCCCACAATTTTTTATATTTCATTGTTTCCCATTCTAACATTGCCATAATCTCCAGCAATATAGTATGAGAAAAATTCACCATATGCTGTCACATGAAAAGAGGCACTAGAATCAATAACTCAATGCCCAATCACTATCAAAACCAGCAAGGCTAGCACAATTCTCATCCCAAGCAATAATAATCTCACCACCTACTACTACAACAATTGTGTCTTTATCTTTTTCTTCACCTTTGCCATTACTATGCTGTCTCTTCCAAAGTCTACATTCTCTCTTGAAATGCCTTGGCTTGTCTAGTAAAAGCATTTGATATTTCTCCTTCTTGATTTAGATCTTCTCCTAGATTTGAGCCTCTGTTCCTACTTCTACCACATCTTTCTAGCTTATCAGTGACAAGTGTTTAAGTCTCAGAACTTGTGTCGTGATCCTTTCTTCTGGCTTCTTCATTCATCAAGCTATCTTTCACCATTACAATGGTGAGCTTTTCATTTGGAGCAAAATTATTAACAGACATGACAAGTGTCTCTCAGCTTTTAAGTAGTGAACTTAATAATAAAAGTGTCCGAATGTCATCTTCAAGCACAAGCTTCATAGTAGATAACTGATTCACCAAGCATTGATAATCATGCAAGTGCTCTGTCATATTAGATCTATCCTTATACTTTAGATTTACCACTCTCCTAATCAATGAGGTTTTATTCAAGGCGGTTTACCTCTCATACATGGACTCTAATGTCTTCCATAGAACATCAGCTCTAGTTTCCTAGGCAATGTGATGATATACACTGTGATCAATCCATTGTCGGATATAACCGATAGTTTTTTTATGCATGATTGCCCAATCTTTATCAGAATTATCTGTTGGTTTCACTTTATCACCACCCAAAGGTAAATACAGATCTTTGCAATACAACAGATCTTCCATCATAGACTTCCAGATAGAATAATTTGATAAATTCAATTTAATCATCGTACTTGATGATTCTTTCATGTATGCAAAACGCTAATTTGCTTTTTCTTTAACCTTGGGTTCTGATACCACTTTGTTAAGAAAAATCCCCAAATAACCTAGAAATGATCGTATCGATTTTTCCTTTTGCTTGTAGCGATTACAACATAATAAATAGAAATTATAGAATAAAAATAATAACACATGGATTTTACGTAGAAAACCCTAATTTGGGCAAAAACCACGGGACCGCCACACAAATTTCTTCCATTATCAACAATAATGAGATAACACTAGTGGATCACAAATCTTCACCACAAACGGTGGATTTCAACAATAGGTTGAAGCCTCGGTCTATTTAAAGTTCTCTCTAAGTTCTTAGGAATAGCAAGTAATGCCCCAAGATAAAAATAGGAAGTATTTATATGAACGAATAAAGGAGGAGTCACAGACTACATAGGCTGGCTCATTAAAAATAAAGGTTAACTACTTAAAGACTAGTGTTGAAACACCGCTGACGAAGGACAACCAGTACACTGATGGCGTATAAGCCACTGGCCTTGCCTAACCATAGCTCTCGAAAATAATTTCTCAAATTCAAGGCTGGCATTTATCATTCAAGGTTGGCAGCCTTTGTAAACCTTGAGAATTATTATACAAGTAGAAATGAACAGAAATACAAATATAGAAAATAAAAGTTAATGCAGGACTCAACAAAGATCTTAGATTAAAATCACAAGTAATAATGAACCTATATATATATATATTATATATATCTTCAAACCTTCAAACAAAGTTCTATAGGTAGTAACAAATAGCAAAGATAAGATTTCGTAACTAGTATCGAAAACTCAAAGTATGGAAATAATTTTAAATGAGATTTCAAGTGTATTGGACAGTAAATAAATATTAAAGCTTATAGTTAGAAAACGATAATTCAAGGATGAATTGTTAGAGTTATAAATACATAATAAAAAAAATAGATCCATAACTTATAATATAGACTCCAAATAAATATTTGGATTGCACTAATATTCTAGTTAGAAAATCCTAAAGCTATTAGAGATCGAAACCAAAATTGGCCTATTAAACTTAGAAAACCCTAATCATGTAAGATAAAACCAAAAAATAAATAAAAACGTAAATTTTAAATCCAAAGTTGAACTCAATAATAACTTAGAAAAATTGTAGAAGCTTTATATAAATTTTTGGAGATAGAACTCCTAAACAACAGTCATATTTGTACCTATTTAACTCAATAAACTATTCTAAAACTAAAATAATTAACTAATTAAATAATAATAATATATATATAATCTGCACAATTCGGTGTAAATTGCATGCATTAGACGGCTAGGATCTTCTTGATTATGCTCCAGCCGAAATCTGCAATACAAAGAAGTCAAATTAAGCAACAAGAGTCAAGGGAGAATATTGATTAACTAATAAAAAATTTCCAAAAGAGCAGCTCAATAAATGCATGACATACCATGCAAGACAAGCTAAATTCGGTGGACAAACTAGGCCTTTTTCCGCTAAGAACTGCAACTACTTCATTGCTTGTATATATATGCATTCATTAAGCAACAAAGAAAGTCAATAACTCACATAAAACAACAATAACAAACAGCTGAAAGCAGCACCCAAAAACACACACACAAAAACAACTTTAACAACTTCATTAAGGCATCAAACAAAGCTTAAGAGGAAGACAAATAAGGTAAGAAAATCATGTTAAGTTACTTTATATACTTTACATTAGTTTAATCAATGTTATTGTTAACCCTAGGGTTATATCAAGCTTTGAGAGAGGGTTTAACAACACCACAACACCTCATATAAGGTAAAACCTAACCTTAACTCTATTTATATGTTGTGCTATATGTAGAAGCTAATAAACCATGTAATATGATGTTATATGTATTGATATTACGTATAACACTTAAGAAGTATTAGATAACAATTATAAAGTGTTTAGATTCAAGTATAATATACATATAACTTAAGAAAAATAAATTATGAATGGAGGAAAAACAAGGAAAAAAAAGAACAATATCAACACCGGCCTTACATTGGCGGTATAAGTGCTAAACGCCGGCGGCATAAAAGGATAAGCCGGCGGTGTTGAGACAGCGTACACTGAGAATAGAAGCTACATAAAATTTTTTTACATAAAATGAACGAACGCTGACAAACTGAAATTCAACATTGGCGGTGTTGGTGCCAGCATACGTTGTACATTGGTGGCCTTCGAAGCCAGTGTACGCGGGAGCTTAGAATATGTAAAAATATAGGAACCCTGGCATCCTTGAGTTCAACACTGGAGGTATAGGATAACGATGTACATGTAGAACTCCTTTGGACGAAGTCTGTTTCGTTCCCAACTAATTATGTATATATATAAAAAGAAGAAGAAGACGAAGAACATAAACGTAAAGTTTAATATATAAATATAAAAATATTAATATTAATATTAATATAATTAAATAATGGTTCATTGTTAAAACTTTAAATAACTATTATAAATAGAAACACTTTTAATATTATAACTAACAAATAAAAATATATTAGGATAATTGTCAGATACTTGTCTTATATAGATAAATATATAAGAATGGAAATGTAAAATAAGCTAAAATTACAAATAATGTGATTTCTAAAAATAAAAAGATAATAATAGATAGTTAGATCAAGAGAAACACAACGAAACTAAATGATAGAAAATAAATATTAGTTATCATAGTAGGTCAACTAAGGAACGATATAAAAGTAATAATAATAGTAATGATAAAATATTGATCTGCTGAATACAAATTCTACAATTACTCGATAAAAATATAAATATCAAAATAAGATCAAGACATGCAAAATGAAAATAAAATATTAAATAATAATTGCTATCATAAGACCACTAAAAGATCAATACAAGTAATATGAATAAAATCAAATACCAATATAGGACACTTAGATACCCATAGAAGTTTAGTTATATAATTTATGTTTTATGGATGAATATTTTTATTTATCTCAATAGGTGACCTTGATACTATTGAGGATTTCCTAATAGACTACTACGACTAGCCATCATGAGCAGGTGAGTAACTCAGATCTATTACATTGTTTGTGTTTGTAAATAGTTGCATATGTAATGCAAAGATAATAATACAGTTGTTGTGGAAATATATTAGGTATGAGTTGTGAAATGTGTGTTTGGTTGATAAACAAAGATAATTAAAATGATAATATAAATTGTCTGATGATTTGAGAAAAGTATGCTATATATTGTGTGTATATTGTATGATCATCATAAGCCTGACTATAAATTATTGGCTTTATAATTAAAACAGTTATGCATTATACGAATTGCATTATAGCATATTCAAAAACGGTGATAACCTGCTACGTATTAATATTTTTGGTTCTCTGTTAATGCTTGGTTTTTCTAAAATATTAGTTCTTCGAAGTTTTTTTCTTTTTTTTTTTTCCGTTGGTTCTACGGGAACTAAGTGGCAACAAAGAACACCGCCCGTAGTATTGCTTTGAAATGATTAATACTTAGGGAGTTTCTAAGGTATGATATAGGAAATCGTTGGTTAAAAATATCCTGAAATTAAAGTGATGATCCTAAAATGAGAAATCATTTATTTTTCTGTGTACTTAGTCTCTCCTAGGCAGATGGGTCATCAAGTAATTGTTCTTCAATCCTAAAAAGATGGCACAAATCTTTTTTCCGTTTGGATTTTAGATCATCCAAGCTTATATCCGTGCATATGTTTGAATGTTGCATTACATATGATTTGTTAATAAACTTGCTTGATGTGTAATATATCTGGTTATTCACTGAGCCAATGGTTTTGCTCATACTCTTAAAGACCTTTTGTGTTAACTCTACAACCATAGCTTATATCTTCTGGGAGCATGGCTCTGGAAAGAACTTAAAAGCTAGAAGAATATGGGATTTTTAGGTTATAATATTTATCTTCATTTCTAGTTATAAGTTAGTTAGTACTTGTACTATTAGTTTATGTAATTGGAGACTTATAGAATAGAATTATGGTCTGTAATACTGTTGTGATATTCACTACTTGTGATGACTGATATTTACTAATTTATGGCTTATATGTATTTATTATTTCTTATCGATGCAACTAAAAGATCCTATTGTTTGAAAATATGTCATTCTCTGAAAGTTAACTAGTAAGAGTATACAAGTGTGGCTTGTGTACTGCTACTAGGGTACCTTCGGGGCGTGATAGCCTTAATCCTCCAACAGCTAGCATATAGTGTTTCCATCTCCTTTGTTTGCACAAAACTCCTTATTTTTCAAGTATTCTTCTAAATATATACAATATACTTAGGATTTCCTTGGTTATAAATCTATATGGGTTGGATCCATAACCCAACAATTTGTTTGTAATATGCATATATATTTGTGTGTATATAGCATCGCATGTAAGTTGTTAGTATTATATGTGTATGTATATATAAATAACTGTCGAGTTCGAATTTTGCTCCTTTTCTCCTAAAGGTCCCGATCTATATCAAACCTGACCCATTTGATACAGATCACTCGACAAGGAACCAATAGGGTTTTCATAAAAAAACCCGTTTTTTGAAAAATATTTTGATTGGAGTCACCGCCAGCTAAAGCCGGAAAAAGGTGATCTAGAAACCAAATGGGTGCTTTGGTTTCTAGGTCGGCTACTGATCTATGAGAAAACTAGAAATTGATGAGTCCAGGGACTACTACTTTAAAACCAAAATGGTTATCTAGGCTTTTGATGGACTTTAGAAATATTGAATTATATAGGCCAAAGAGTTTAATTTTGATTTTTATATTTTTTTTAAATTTTAGTTTTTTTTTTCTAAAAATATATTTACATATTTACAAATCTATCTTTTTTGTTTTTTATTTTTTAAAAAAAATCCTGAAAGTTTTTTATTTTTGTGACTACTTCGTAGGTGCTTACGTATCCACTAGCCGAAATCAAGTCTCCGTATTTTGTTTTGACTTTTGTAAAATTTTTAATTTGTGTGAATTTTTTTTTTTTATTTTGAAAACCCGCCAAGTTTAAGTATTTAATCAATTTATTTATTTATTTTTCTTAAAAAGTCCTACAAAGAACTAATTTTGATTTCTTTGTTTTTGAAAATTCCTAAAAACAAATCTAATTTGTAAAAAAACTCCATTTATTTTATTTTTGGTATTTTAGAAAATAACTAAGTGATATTATTTATAAAATAGCGAAAAGACTTTATTTACTAATATGCCCCATATATAGGAGAAAGACAAAATGAGTAAAAACATTTTTGTTTCTTTTTTTTTTTTTTCAAGATACTTCCATTTTTTTTCTTTTTTAATTTTTTTATAAGATGAACTAATATGTACATGAATCTAAATAAGATCACAAAAGCAAAAATATATATACACAAAAGACATATAAAAAATTCTAAATTCATAACCCCTATACTATATACAGATCTATACTAATTTACCTCTCTGCACAAAAGCTCATTTGAACCATGTCACAAAATCAAATTCATATATAATTCTATGACCTAATTCTAATACGTGAGTTCACATTCTATGATTTTCTATAATAAACTTAACAAATCTAATATTCATATGCTCATCTAAATCAAATCCTAAACATGACAATCAGATAATTTTTATATCCTAAAGCCAAAAGATGTGACAAATACACGTTCTAGCAGATCTACAAACACATACCAAACAACAAATTCCCATATATAACAAATATAACAAAAATCCTAATTCTATCAGCATTGTAAGCGTATTATGCACCTATCATATGATATTAATATATATATTTATATCTATACTACTTATATCCATACTATTTTTCCACTATTTTTTTTTTGGTTACATGTACATGGATATTGATATAAAAGAATGAATGAATAAACAAATCATCTAATAACATATATATAAAGTAAAAAAAAAAAAACAGATTAAGACTTTGATTGACTCCACACAAAAACGGATGAACTTAGGTTGAAATCGAATTGTGCTTGGGCAAGTCAAATGGTGGAGGCTTCGACTTAGATATGGTGGTTCTAGGGAGTGCGTGAGGGTAAGTTTGAATTCGGAGGTTGCCTAGGGCGGTGGCCGCTCGTTTAGGTTAGAGAAAGTGAGTAGCAATGGGGAGAGAAGATGAAAGAGCGAGGTCATTGGGTTCAGGAGAAGAAGATGAAGAGGAGTGATGGCCTTCAAGAGAGATAGATTACTCGGGTTTTGTTAGGTTTTTCAAGAGAGAGATCTGGTCTTCTTTTTTGTTTTTTTTTCAAGACGAGGGGCAGATCTGGGTTCTTATTCTTCTTGAGAGCTAGTGTTCGTTTTTATAGCAATGAGAAAAGTAGAGGGATAAAGCATGTCCAACCATTAATGACCGTTATGAATTTGAAGAGATCGGAGGTTACCGAACATGTAGGGGGGGGGTTAACAATTTTTGAATTAATCTTCTTTTAAACACATTAAAAACTTAATTTATGAGCTTAGAATTGACTTTTGATATTTCCTAGCGAAAGAAGGAGCTAAAAAAAAAAAATTCCCTTGTGCACTTAGGAAGGATCGAACTGTGGCCTTCTCTCCTTACACTCCACACCTTAACCAATTGAGCTAAGCTCGTTTTTTAGTATTATGCCCACTCAGGATAAACTTAACCCATTTGAACCAGGGCAAAAAATACTATTTCAATAAAAATAAGCCAAAATTGATTCTCGAGTCTAGGATCAAAATTAATTTTCAAAATTTCCCAGAGCACTAATGTGAAACATTTTTTTTATAATTTTTTTCATTTTCCAATTTTTTTATTTTAATTTTAAACAGCTAATTTACTAAAAGGATGGAGTTTTCTTAATTTTTAATTTTTTTAAAATTTTCTCATTTATATACTCTTTTTTAATTTTGTAAATTTTTTATCTTCTTTATACTTTTTTAATTTTAAACTTAACTATTTTTTTTTTTGACAATTTTCAATTTTTATTGTATTTTCTATATAATTTTTATGATTTTTCATTTTTTTATTTTTTTAAAAGAGAGCAAAAATGGGGTGTTGACAATAAAAAATATATATATATATATATTGTGTTTTTTATACATCGTAATAGATGTAATATATATGTCATACGTAATACATAAAATCATATATATATATATATATATAATTCTATATATTTTGTTAAATTATAATACGATAATTGCCTTATGTGTATTGTAACAGCCCATGATAGTCATCCTACAAGTTAGAGAACACAATATACTCTACTAAACATTTTATTATTGAATTAAATTATAGTACATATATATATTTATATCTTTAGTAATTGGAAAATAACTATGTAATATCAATTCTTCATAGTTTGGTAGAACAATCTAAATCAGTACGTAGTCTGGTAGAAAAATATAGATCAGTACCTCCTACTACGTAGTACAACATGTAACTTTAACCAATTTTGCGCTCTTATAACAATAGAAGTCCTCTTAACAACTATGTCACTATGATTAACTTAGTTCATCAAGTTTTCATAATAACCATTTTATATTTGGATGGCTCTCATTCACACCTATCCTATCTTGTCTTACTATTATGGGATTACCTACAAAAACAATCTATTGAGAGTGAGCAAAAGTATGATTAAGTGATATTGGAGTGCGACATTTCTATTACTACCTCAACCATAGATAAATCTAGGGTAGAAACCTCCTTTGACCTAAGATAAGAAGTTGATTGTACCATCATGTCTAAGTTGTAGTTGTCTAATAGATTTCTTTTCTTGCAAGCTCCAAAATATCTTAAATGTAGCCAAGCTTGAAATACCGTAAAATGCAATTCGATATATAATAACATTCTCCCAATACTCACAAATTCCATAAAGGCAAATAGTAGGTTCATGATACCTTAAATACAACCCTAAAATTCCATAAACTTACATTATAACTCATAACAATGGACAGAGCATAGCATTGGTAATATTTGACCTCCTCGAGTCTCTTAGTTTGTATTAGCAAAGTAGGGTATGTCCATATGTATCATTCTTTAGGTATTTTGCATGTATAACATATTATTTGGGTATGTACCTGTAATATATCATTGTAATATATGTGTGTGTGTGTGTGTTATATATCATCCTTTTTTTTTTTATCCCTTTTAACATCATATTATTATAGGGGCATCATAGTACTTATCTAACTAACTTATTTTATCCTTAGTCCATTTTGCCTCATAGTAAGAAGGTTTTGTTAACTCAACAGTATAATATTAATTTAGCTTCTATCGTTCCATTCCAACTCTCAATAACAACTATTACATTATAAGAATTATTTCCATCATTTGACAATTAAGTTTAATCATTCACACAAATGGACAATTAAGTTCAATTTTTGAAATTTAGTTATGCTTTTAATCATCAACATTTGACCACTTTTTAATATAAGTCAAAACCCCTTTTTTTATATATAATTCCTCAACTTACAAGATTTTTTTATTGGGTAAATTAAATCGAAATTTATTAACATTTGAGGGTAAATTTATTTAAGATATCAATATTTCGAATGGTTAAAAAAATAAATCAGCATTTGTAGATATTAAGGTATCAACATTTTAAGTGGTTAAAAAATGATTTAATATTTTATCAAATGAGTCAAATAAAATATTGATAATTGATTAGTAACGAAAGTTAAGAAAATTTAATTAAAAAATCCAAACATTAATACCTTAAATGAAATTTATAAAATGATGAAATATTAATTTATTTTTTAACCATTCAAAATATTAATACCTTAAATAAACTTAACTCGAAACATTAGATACATTCTAATGTAATTTATTGTTTTCGTTTATACAATACAATTAACTTTTCCTTCCACTTTTGACTTGCAACAACTAACGATACATGATTGCCATTTGCATGAAAAGTGATAAAAAAAAAAAAAAATTAAGCAATAAAAATCCAAAGTATTGTCTTAACATCAACCCACTTTTCATCCGCGGGTTATATAACACGCTACCAAGTAGGTAGCTATTCCGACTGCCCATTGGTTTCGAGATGCCAGGATTTTTTTTTTTTTCTTTCATATATACTTTTTTTTATGTTTTTTATTTTTTGAATATTTTAATTAATTTAGTTTTATTGAATTATATTACTTATTTATATCAATTGCGTAAGCAATCAGATCCTATCACATAGTAAATGGGGAAAATCCTATTTTATAACGTGGCTTATGTGATAAGATTTATAAATAAGTTGACAAATCAAATTAAAAAGAAAAAAAAGTAAAAAAGTCTTGCATTACTTTGACTAGCCGCCCCCGTTTCCGGTTCTCACTCAATCACCTTTGAAATTAAAGGAAGAGGATACAAAATATAAACTAAAAAACAAGAAAAATAATGTGCACAGGACAAAAGGAGGAGTCCCGATCCAGTGGGTCTATCCAATATTGGATACCTTAGCTACGGTACCTGATTGAGACAGGCAACACAGGATCAGGATGGGCATTAATGGGGATAGTAAAAGTAAATAAAGAAGAAAATAAGGCTAAATATGAAGTTAGCTGGGCAATCTTGTTTTAACGAAGACCATTAATACGTCTGTTTGAATTATCTTATTTTTATATGTCATTTATATTTAATTTACATTTGGATTTTTATCTTATCTTATTTATATACAATCTGTTTATAAGTAAAAATATTTATTTTTAATTTAAATCTGTTTCTTAAGTTTGAAAATAATAAAAAATTAAAATAATTTATCAAAACGATTAAAATAAGATGAAATAATATAGCCCTAATTAAAGGAGACAAGAGATAAGTGAATCACACAATATTTTACCTAAATTACCATGTATAATAACTCTCGTGAGAGAAGGAGACGAACCAGAGAGAGCCAAGAGGAAAGCACAATTGCACAATTCTCTCCGCAACTTGTAAATCCTCATACAAATTTCATGATTATAGGCGGAATGGATGCACGAAAATGAAACCGGGGCCCAACATATCTTAACTGAGTAAATATTAAAAGTACTTGGAACACTTTATGAGAGGCTAAAATTTATTATTATTATTTTTCTAATACTTTTATACTCTAGTAATATTTCCTTTAATATTTTAATTGAGAGATAATAGATTTGAATTCCTTACTCTCATTCTAATAGTAAAAAAAAAAAAAACTATTTTTAATCTTTTCTTTATGGCATATATATATATAAATCAATTTTTTGACCATCAATTTAAAAACCAAAATTAGTACATATAGCTTATGTAAGTTTTCCTCCAACAAAAATACACTTGAAGATGAAATTGCAAGAAGAGTGAAAGAGTAAATTGACATTATATTATACAATTATTATTATTTTTATAATATCCCCATCCCCTTTAATTTATTTGTTTTTATTGTTGGTTAATTTTACTACTAGGCTACCTAATCCTTGTCTCGATAGTTGTTCTCAGTTTTATTAAAAGAAAAGATTCTTATTCTTGACAATGATCTTATAGTCTAGTGGTATCTCTTCTAATCTATTAGGTGAGAGCTATTAGATTCAAATCTCTCCTTCCCATTATAATGGCAAAAAAAAAAAAAAAAACAAAAAAAAATCTTGTCCTTGGTTAAAGAAAGAAAGAAAGAAAAGGAGTATAATTCATTTGGCATTAAATTATTTAATAATCTACATTTATTTTCATAACATCAAATGTAAAAGAAATTGCTAAACCAAATCATATAATTAGTATTATATCTCAATACTTTATTAGATAAGATCGATTATTTGGAATAGGAGTAGTATAGTAATTTTATGATGTGCTACTATTAGAAAATAGCAATTCGCTAGTGGCGTTCACCTTTTAGCCCATTGATATTACTATTGGTTTCAGAGGTGGAATGTGATTTCTCCTCCCATTATAATAATAAAAAGAAATATCAATTCAACATAAAAATGTGATTAAATATAATTTTGTTATGAATGAATAAATTTCATCTAAAGGATAAATAATAATGTCACGTTTGGTATGCTGGAATTGTGTGAAATGTAATGAATTGAAATCGTAACAATGGAATGAAATGGATTAAACAGGGACATAACAAATCCATTTATATGTTTAAATATATTCAAGGAATGGAATGGTTATTTAACAATATTTGTCATATATATATAGGATAAAAACGTAGTAAGAAAATAATCATATATATAGATAAAATAAAATCGCGATTCCACCATCCTAAAACCAAAATACTTAATTCTAAGGAATCACATAGCTTTTGAAAATACTTCCAAACATTTGGAAAAGGAAATGAAAAGCTAAAATCCCATTTCATTCTGGCATATTTTTACATACAAAAAGTGTTATAAATGTATCTTAGAAAATGAAAATGACACTTATGAAAGATCCATATAAAGTTAAATAGCTAACCATTTAGTTAAATTTGATATTATGTTATTATTTACTTTTCTGTATAATCTTTTTCTTTTTTTCCGAGAAAAAGTAAAACACTTTTTTTTCTTTCCGGGGCCGCCCGTTGTCCCCCTCCCATAAATCCATCCATGCCAAAAAGTTTATCTGTCTATGCAAGAGTAGGAGGTAAGAAATAACGCTTAAAAAAAACTTTAGAACAAAACAGAAAAGTCAGCAGAAAAAATTTCCAATGCCGATAGATCACCCACTGTTGCTAGTCAGCCTTCTTCTAATGTTTCCACAGAACCATCCATTTTTTACCTTCTTAACAAAGAGGGTTGCAAAAATAAATGATAAAAGAATCACCCACCTTTTACTTTGTTTCCGTATAATCAATATACAAACTGCACGTTTGGAATATTCATAATCTATTGTCTATTAGGTTTTACCAATACCACCAAAATATTGAATAAAAACCATAAAGAATCAAGTTGCACTCAATAGATATGATTTATGGTTCATACACTTGAAATTTATAAATATGATTCATACACTTGGAACATTTGAAGTAGATATTAGAAGCGTTCAAATTTCAACGCATATATGCACCAACACAATATCTCTCAAATGTTCGAGCCTCCATCTTTGACAATCTTCAGCTATCTATTCATCCTAAAGTATATGTTGTAGTTTGATTATTGATGGCAAGACTGGCACGATTGAGGGCTAATAATGAGCACAATTTGATTTGAACATCTTCTACTATGAACAAGGATGGAACACAACGGTAGCACGATGGCTTGGCACATGGACTAGTCCACAATACGTGATGACTAAGAATGAATTGAGATTTTCATAATTATACTTGTATTAAAGGAAGAGGGAAAAAAAGTATAGACAAAGGAAATTGAGCTCCCTTTCCATATCTTTATAACATATTTTTGTTAAAAAAAAAAAAAAAAAAGAAGACACATGGAGGTGAGGGAAAATGAAAGGAAATTTTGTAAGTGCATTTCCTTTACTTCTAATTGCTCATCCTTCATCGAACATATAAAAGTTTTTCTAGCTAAATTGTTTTCCTTTTTAAGTTTAATGAATTTTCTAGTCGAATACATTTAGATACTTGTTTGTTTGACTATATATAATAAGTTTTTAATAAATCCTACTTATGAACTAAATAGTAAAAATAATAAACTTCTTTTTATTTGGTTGGACTAAAAAAATTCTATAAAATGAGATTAATAACACAATTGAGATGCTTATGTTAGACATGTTGAATCCAACCGACTTGAACCCTCCCACTAAGCCCTACTTAGAGGATCCTATTAAACCTCAACTTAAAGCCATGGTTGCATATATAGCATGTCGTTGTGACCTAGCCATGTCTCAACAACCCCTACCTTGGAGTTGGTTGGTTTAAACTCTTAACACTTGCTATTAATTCAATTAAGTTAAAATGTATCAAACTTTAAGGTGCTATGAAACTTAATATAGTTCACATAATATAAGAAAGTTTATGAAAGTTAATCATACTATTGTGAACATTGATCACAAGATTTGTCCAACACCAAATGATATGATTAGAAACTCCCGTGAAGTGTCTGTTTACGGGTCTAGAATTAGGCGATCCAAAACTAAACCCATGGAGAGGTGTGCCGGTGCGAGTTTAAAGAATGGCCAATTTTGAACCCATAAAATCAACTTAGGCATTAACTTTTTTTTTTTTAACAACATAATTAAAAATAAAAATAAAAATTTAATTTTTAAATAAGAAAAGTGTGAAAATTAATATAAAAATTAAGTCCATATCTGATCCCATTTTCTTAGAGAGTTATCTATAATGGGCATTTATCAATACACAAATATATGCACCTTTAATTATGATATAAGTGATGCGAGACTATAAATACTATCAAGACAAAAACAAATCTTCCATTATTAAAAGAAAGAGATTTTACTTTTTTTTTTTTTTAGAAATCCATATCAATCCATGACATGTTTTAATAACATATTAAATACCGTGAATAGCTAATAGATAATAGATGTCAATTATTCACATGAAAATACATCAAATATTTGTTTTTATTTATTTATAATTATACTTTTTTTCTAGATTTCATTTTTTTTTCCTTTTTTCTTCTCTATCTATTTTTTTTCCCGTTTTTAAGTTTAGATTTTTTTCTTTTTTTTTTGTTTGTTGGGGGGAGGGTGTTGTTGTTGGGGTGGTCACCGATCCCATGGGTCTAGGCCTTGGATGTAGCCAAATCTCCAAAATTTGACAAGTCTCTAGTTGGATCAATACTCATTGTGATATTATCACATCAAACCGAGCTGGTTCATGAGTTGAACCTGGTCCATACCAGCCTCTATTTATCTAATAGCTCTCACCTTAGGAGTATATACACATATATGTTTATATTTAAATATGTTTATTTATTGAGATTTTCATACTACTTTCTATTTTTTTATGAATAATATTATGGTTCAAGTATAAAATGAGAATAAATACATCATCTTA
Organism: Combretum micranthum; assembly: GCA_024138025.1. Taxonomy (NCBI): domain Eukaryota; kingdom Viridiplantae; phylum Streptophyta; class Magnoliopsida; order Myrtales; family Combretaceae; genus Combretum; species Combretum micranthum. Next base: position 307,990 of record JAMXBD010000513.1, read on the forward strand.
GTCCATTAGACTCAAACTTGTTCACACTGGGTTATTTTTCCTGCCATGTTCTTTTCAAACTCAACAATTTAATATATTTATTCTAACTTTCTTAAACACATGGCGTATTCGGTCAGGTCCTTTATTTTCTTAAAACAAACAATAAAATGTAGACGTCTAGAAAGCGTAGAATCTCAAATATCTAAATCCAAGGAATATAAGCCACGTTACTCATCTTTTATCGGTACTATAATGTAATGGTTTTGTTTGGTAAAAGTTGCCCCATAAAGTTAAATAAAAGACAACACATGGCCGCCGTTGATTTCTCATGTACTTCTATTGATGACTGTCCAATTGTTTATTTGACCATCGGTTTATGTTCTAGAATGTAATTGTGTAACTATTGACTAAACGAAATACATTCTAGATTTTATCAAAGTTATCTTTACGAGTATATGGGCAGATTGTAAATAGAACTATTGACTAAACAAAAGACTTTCTAGAATTCCTCTAAAGTTAGCTTTTCGTCAAAAATAACTTCACATGGGTAAATTGTGAGTCTCAATGTATATTCTGAAATCCAGTGTAATGGATCCGAAAGTTTATTATCCTACACCTACACGGATCTAGGTCAGATCTCAAATACAATCTTAAAAACATTATGTGTGTGTGTGTGTGTGTCCTTGTTGTAATAAATATGGAGCCCAAATATTGGAAGATGTGATGTGAAAAGGGGAATAATGAAGGAATATGACAAAATAAATCATAACAAGCTCGATTGAATTGTCTGCCATATTGAGGCAAAGAGATAATTCATTATATAACATAAAAAGAGGGTAAATAGGAGGAGAATGATGTATTAGCTCACTATCAAAAATCACCAAAACCCACTCAATAAATTTTACTCTAAGGTTATGGCAATAATCAATGTGTAAGACAAATCTACCCACAAATATATACACACATGTACGTATCGATTTGATTAGAGACCAAGAGAACGTAGAACAGAAAATCACTGAAATAAAACAAAGTGGGAGAAGTTTAGTTATTTGATTTGTCACATGCTTGCATTTTCACTTATTAAAAATTTTGTAACATCGTTTTTTTTCCACTTATATACTTGTATTTTATCTTTATTCGTGTTAAGAAAATGATGAAGCCTTCAATAGGGATAAATTGTATTATGAAGGAAGATAATTATTAATGGGTTTGACATCATATATAATAAAAACCCTTAGAGTAATAGGTTAATAAGTCTTCTATCTTAAAAATTATTCACTTAATCTACATATTTTCCATGTGTAACGATTTTAACCTCATACTTGTATCTCAATCTACCGCAAAACTCTTCTTTTTTCTTTTCATATGGCAAGAATGAACCATTAACTTTAATACCACTTGTTAAGGAGAGAAGGAAGTCTTCGATGGGAAAAAATTGTACAAATGGGCCTTGTAAAGAAATACTAATAAGTTTGACATCATATACAACCAAAAACCTTAAGTGGTGGGTTATTTGTCTTTCCTCTTATAAATCTTTCACATAATCAATTTTTCATAGGTTTACAATAAATTTATCAGTGAAAAAGATACCCTTATGTGCATTTAAACACATAATATAATAAGTTATTTAAAAAAAAAAAAGACTAGATGATAAAACCCTTAAATCCAACCATTACTAGACCACCCAAAGTTAGGAGGATAAAACATTGCTGAGGAAGAGTTTGGTTGAGAATGATGTAAAGCACATGCATTGGTGAGTGGGCTGAAGGAAATTTGCAACATTTTATTTTCCTTTAAAATATGAGGTGGCAAATTATGTAACGAATGATCTTGAACTAGGTTTGTCATGTTCCCAAACTTGTGATTTTATTATTCATTGAAATCCATCAAATCAGTGGAATATTGTACAATATCGTGTAAAACCTATAAAATCGTAAACTTGTATACCTAATTCAAATTTTTATCTAAAGTTTGCACTTAAAAGATTTTGGTGTCATTTTAATTAAGAAACAACTTATAAAATCACAAATTCATAAATTGTATAGTAAACTTGCGATTTTCAAATTCATGCTGCGTCTATCACTTAGGCCAGGGTACTTGCACAATCCCCCTTGATAGTGTCAAGCCATCCCTAACTTTAGGTTGGCTAACCAACACTGTGGTTGAGGTTTTTATTTAATTTATTTTTTTACCAATTTTTAATTATTTTATTATATTATTTAATTGACCATTCAAAAGCTAACACATATCCATTTAATAATAAATAAATAATATGAAGTACCTAAAATAAAAGTGAAAATACATATATGCAAATAGTTAAGGAATAAAAATTTAGGTGTGCAGAATGAAATTAACCTTAAAATATTTTGATATTTTATACTATGTGTCGAAATTTTTTTATGAAGGAAATGAGTTTAAAAAAAGTAAAAGGGAAAAGAAATGAGTGAAAATATATAATTTTCATTCTCGTTCACTTCGCTGAATGAATAAGGCTGTAATAGAATTCATATTATCGAAGAGTGGTATAGAGTTATAACAGGATTTTTCTTTATTAATTTTGTATTTAAAGGGGTATTTTGGGAAAAAAAAGAAGAAGATAATTTTAGTATTGAATTGCGATTCATAGGTTTAAGAAATGAATTACTATTTAATATTTTTTGTAATAGAGATTCCTGGAATTGCTATTATGGCCAAGTGAATGTTATAATAGTCATTCATAAGGAATAAGACTATGATGGAATTACAATTACACTGAAGTGACCAGGCATGTGTTTTGGATTATAAGAAGGAAAAGAAAAGGAAATAAAGATAAATATTACATTTCCTTTATATAGCTAGTGTTAAAAAAAGGTATATGTTTTTTAAGGGAGGTTACAAAATTGATTCGATTCTATCTCATAATAGAAATTTACAAATATATATCTAAATTATATTTTTATATATATAATGCCTATTTGATTCATCCATAAATTGTAGCATATAAACAGGATAAGGATTCTAAAATTATTCCAAATACCAATAGATTTTATCATTCCATTGAGTATTACAATTTATTAATAAGCATTCTACATATTAAATTAAACATTATATTAACTTATTGGGATTTTCGGTATCTTGTAGGCTAAACTATGAGATATTTATTTCATTATCAATCCATTACAAGCTTATGATATAATAGCATATTAAGTGTTTGTATTTTTAATTTTTGGTAATTTATTGTCACATCTTTTAATTTTGACAAATTAGTATTTGTATTTTCAAAATATGTATAATTAAGTGTTCATGTTAAATAAATTTAAGCTTATATTTTGTTGACATGATAATGACAAACCAAGTGCTATATTTTTAATTTTTCGGTAATTTAATGCAGCATCTTCAAAAATTCGATAATTTTTAGTCAAATATCTATCATTATTCGATCATTAAAATAAATGGTTATCATATATATTATTTAATAGAGTTACTAAATCGTGCATACTTAAAAAATATAAATTCTAATTTTCAAAAATTCAAAAAAATAAATAAATTACTAAAACTTAAAAGTACAAACATTTATCTGTCTTTATCTCCAAACTTATAAACACAAATACCATCATAAAATCTCGTGTTTAAAATGCATTTATATCTTTTATAAGTGTACCACATGTTAAATATGCGATTTTGTAATATAGCAAAATTCTTAAATTCGCATGTAAGATATATAATAATTTCTTTAATTTAAAGTAAATCGCATCTGTACAATAACATAATTAATTAAGATTATATGATTTGTGACGATATAATTTTGTTTTATAAACTCCTTTAGAGTTTGGATAAGCAAATAGTCCTAAACTCATGGGTGATGTCCTGCTCCGCGTTTAAAAAGGGCTGCCTTTGCGGATCTTAAATTCCAACTATTCTCCCTCTCTGTCCGTCCGTCTTATCACGATCACCCACCACCATCTTTTTCTTTTCTTCCATTTCACATTCCCTTTTCTCCGTGTGTGCTGCTCCATCAGCGCCCCGACATGACAGAGCAAGTAAACATTAAAAAATTACCATAAAAAAATAAATATATATCCCTTTTATGCATATAAATGCGTGCATGCATATAATCTCAACTTGAAAGTTTTATATGAATCTGATTTGATCAGATCACCCTTTATCTTCTTTGATCACTTCCCATCTTTACAGATCTCTCACTCTCTCTCTCTCTATCTCTCGCTTTCGCTGCAACTCGAGTGAGTAAATCTTAAAGACTCAAGCTTATCTCATTTTACGCTATTCTAGATTAACCCTTTTAAAATGACTAGAAATTTGATTCATTTCTGGTGTTTTGGCTTTCTGGTATTGCTGATTTTGTGTGAATTTTGGATCTTTGGGTACATTTCGATCATTTTTGGAGGGGGTGGAAATTTCATTGTTTTTTGTTTATGCAATCCGATGCACTTGACTTAGGCCTGTTTTGATTTTTAGATATTTGCTGGTATCATATCTGTAGTATTTGTAACATATCTATCAGTATCGGATCAGTTTTGTCATTTTATGAGTTGCTAGTGAGTGTGTCATTTTGCGTTTTCAGTGATGCTTATTGTGTGATAAGATCATTTTATGATTCCATTTCAATTGATCTAACTTTGTCCAAAGGTTTGATATCTTTATTGTTAAATTAAGTTAATTCCCTTCTTTACCTATTTTTCGGTGTTCTGTTACTTAATCACTTTGCATTTATTCTTGGCTGTGATTTTGAAAATATCATTGCTGATCTCATTTTGGATAACCACTTGTTTGGTCCGAAAACGTCGATACTGAGTGATTTATTTGGATCAATATGATGTATATTCTAATTTGGATAAATGGGTTTTTTTTAATAGATCTGTTACGCGAGGCAATTCAGTCCATGATCTGACCATTGAAATTCTTGTAACATTGTTCTTAAGGGTCTTTTCAATGGTCAAGTGACACCTGCCAACGTGACGTTAGAAGCTCCTTAAAAAATGTATAGAATGAAAAATTTACTTGTTTTGATCTCCTGCTTTTTGTAAAGTGTATTATCACATTGCAAAGGCAGAAAGAATTCTATTCAGGCACGTGAACTCATTGACAACAACCTTCTAATATAGGGCATCATTGACATAATGACAGATTGACTGGAACTGTGTCAGGCTATAATAACTCTCAGTCCAATGCACTATTGTCCTTGTTATGCGATTTAATCCATCCCTGGTTGTACTGCTTTCCAGTTTGTTGTTATTTTGACTGACTGGTTGTTCCAGGTGAACAATGGCGCAGATATTGCTACATGGAACTCTTCATGTTACCATCTATGAAGTGGATCGGCTTCACAGAGGAGGTGGTGGTCTTGGTTTTTTCAAAAAGGTACATGCTAAACCAGTTTAGTCAGTTCAGCCAATGGTGCACTGGTTTCTATTAAATAATAAATATAATAACTCATATCATATCTATAAACTTAAGTTTTTGGATCAAATGGTTATGATGCTAACATCAAAGTAGAAGGTCATAAGTTTATAGCCTTATTAAAATTAAGTTATCTACTTAATGGGCCTAAGCCAAAATCAAAATCCGGCCTACAAGTGAGAGGAGTGTTAAATAATACATATAACAACTCATACCTTATCTATAAGTTTAAGTTTTTAGATCAAATAGTTATGATGTTAACCTTGACATAGCATCAGAGTAGAAGGTCATAAGTTCTAATATCTGCGTATTCATTACAGCCTTATTAAAATTAAGTTATCTACTTAATAGGCCTAAGCCAAAATCAAAATCCAACCTACAAGTGAGAAGAGTGTTAAATAACATATATAATTACCCATATCATATTTATAAGCTTAAGTTTTTAGATTAGATGGTTGCAGATTCAACTAGCTGGATGTTGCTACATCTCTTACCTAATCACATATTAAATGTCTGCTTCTGTTCTGTGATTTTCAATCAAAATGAGAAAGCACATAATTGCATAACAATCATGACAAAGTAGTGCAGATCATCACTGTTTGCATCAAAACACATGAGCATTTGATAGTAGTTTGGTGAGGAAAGGGTTTTAGCTATTTCTGTATTAGCTTTTTACTGGGTGAATACCTGTGCTGGGCTGTAATCTGCAGAAGCAGACTTATGTAGAGATAGGCATAGGATTGATGCTTGAAATGGCCAATGGAGAAGATATGTCATCATAAAGTTTTAAGGAAATTAGTGAGCCTGTAAAATAAGTGAAGATTTCATGCAAGTTTACAGTTGATTGGCTGGGACTTATAGTAAGAGAATCAGTTACATCATCTGTGGCTGGTGATAACTCGTAAAGCTTTTAGTGGGAGGATTTCTGTAGTACTGTTACATGGCAGTGAGTCTCCAGCAACTCTTGTAGTCCAAATGGAATTCTATTTCCAATAGTTGAAGAATATGCTTAATTCCCTTTGCTCACCACTAAAAAGATTGAGACGATCTCTTATGGTTGTTTCTAATGACAGATCCAAGGGATCCAGGTTCAAGAAGCCACCCTACCTGACTTTGGAAGCTTTTGAAATTTAGGACTAAGAGCTTTGCAAAGAGAATCTGAGTATCAATTAATTTTCTTTGCTCTCCCTATATTTTGTACCTTGGCACTTATCGCCTCTCAAACTAAAGCCTGGGACTGCCACAGGCTGTATCCTACTATTCTGCAACTACATATAGAGAGAATTCTCATTACTGCACCTTGCTATTCTGCTTTTTTATATGTATATGGCCTTTCTGAGTTTTTAAATTTTTCCTTCATTTTCATCACTTCTTCATATTGTTCCTTGGTTGACTATTCAAACAGCTCAAGGAGAACATTGAAGAGACAGTTGGTATTGGTAAAGGAGTTACAAAACTCTATGCAACCATTGATCTGGGAAAGGCTAGAGTTGGCAGGACAAGACTCCTTGAAGAACCATCTAACCCACGGTGGTATGAATCTTTTCACATTTACTGTGCTCATATGGCTTCTGATGTCATCTTTACTGTCAAGGATGACAATCCCATTGGAGCAACTTTGATTGGAAGAGCATATTTACCTGTTGGAGAGCTCTTAGAAGGGGAAGAAATAGACCGATGGATTGAGCTCTTGGATGAAGACAAAAATCCGATTCGTGGAGATTCTAAGATCCATGTGAAGCTGCATTATTTTGATGTCACCAAAGAGAAGAATTGGGGTCGAGGAATCCGAAGTGCTAAATATCCAGGAGTTCCCTATACATTCTTCCCGCAGAGAGTAGGGTGTAAAGTTTCCCTCTATCAAGATGCTCACGTCCCTGACAATTTTGTCCCGAAAATCCCACTTGCTGGTGGAAAGTATTATGAGCCCTACAGATGCTGGGAAGATGTTTTTGATGCCATTACTAAAGCAAAACACTTGATCTACATAACTGGTTGGTCGGTTTATACTGAAATCAAATTGATTAGGGACTCACGAAGGCCAAGACCTGGGGGCGACATTACCCTTGGTGATTTGCTCAAGAAAAAAGCTAGTGAAGGTGTTAGGGTTCTGATGCTTGTTTGGGATGATAGAACATCTGTTGATTTGCTTAAAAAGGATGGACTGATGGCAACTCATGATGAAGAAACGGAGAACTTCTTCCAAAATACCGATGTACATTGTGTCTTATGTCCCCGAAATCCTGATGATGGTGGAAGCATTATTCAAAACTTACAAGTTGGTGCCATGTTCACGCATCACCAGAAGATTGTTGTGGTTGACAGTGAGATGCCTAGTGGCAGTTCAAATAATAGAAGAATCGTGAGTTTCGTTGGGGGTATTGATCTTTGTGATGGAAGATACGATTCCCAGTTTCATTCACTCTTCCGAACATTGGACACTGCTCACCATGATGACTTTCACCAGCCAAACTTTGCTGGTGCTTCTATTACAAAAGGTGGTCCCCGGGAACCATGGCATGATATTCATTCTCGGCTTGAAGGACCCATTGCTTGGGATGTGTTGTATAATTTTGAGCAGAGATGGAAAAAGCAAGGAGGGAAGGATCTCCTTGTTCCACTGAGAGAACTTGATGATGTCTTCATCCCTCCATCTCCTGCCGTGTTTCCAGAGGACCCAGAGAAGTGGAATGTACAATTATTCCGATCAATTGATGGTGGAGCTGCTTTTGGATTCCCCGATGCTCCTGAAGATGCTGCCCGTGCTGGTCTTGTCAGCGGGAAGGACAATATCATTGATCGCAGCATTCAGGATGCCTATATTAATGCTATCAGACGAGCTAAGAACTTCATCTATATTGAAAATCAATATTTTCTTGGAAGCTCATTTGGCTGGTCTGCTGATAATATCAAACCTGAGGACATCAACGCAATGCACCTTGTCCCAAGGGAACTTTCACTTAAAATTGTTAAGAAGATTGAAGCAGGTGAGAGATTCACTGTTTACATTGTGCTGCCAATGTGGCCGGAGGGTATTCCTGAGAGTGGATCAGTTCAGGCTATATTAGATTGGCAAAAGAGGACAATGGAGATGATGTATAAAGATATCATCCAGGCTCTCAGAGCAAATGGCAGTGACGAGGATCCAAGAAACTATTTGACATTCTTCTGCCTAGGTAATAGGGAGGTGAAGAAGGGTCAAGAATATGAACCAACAGAAAGACCTGAGCCAGATTCAGATTATCTCAAAGCCCAAGAGGCTCGGCGGTTTATGATCTATGTCCACTCTAAAATGATGATAGGTGAGTGATGGCATTTAGTTTTTATGAGTAACTTCCTACTTGGATGAGAAGTGTTTGTTTCCTAGAGAGCTTTTCTGCCTTTTTTCCGCATTCAGTATGATGCCTTATTTGCAGAACTGGTGACAGGTACATCATGGTGGAATGTGATGGTAGTGGCCGGCCATCAGTTCTAATGATTATCAACCATGAAAATTTTTATGGAAAATACATTTTTTCCAAAAATGAAAATAGTTTACATTTTTTATTAATATCTATCCAAGCATTTAGTTGTCGCCATCAGTTATTGGGTGTTACCTTTTCCCCCCACCCATACTTGTTGGTAATAATTGCGATCTCTAGAGATTACTAAAATGATATTTGATAATTCTAGAACTTCTTTATTTAAACTTTACTATGAAAAATGAGATTTTTTTTTTTTACAAAGCAAAGGCATAAGAAACATTTGAAGAATGTTTAAAAAAAAAAAAAAACTTGAAGTCCCTTATCCTTTCCTCATTTGCTGATGCTATGTTGGGTTGCATCCAAATTTTATTCCTTTCTGTTAACTACAAAAGGCTAGAGTCTGCATATTTTCTGAAAAGTTGACAATCCTAGATATCATTTCTCAAACAACTGCTTGGAAATGTTATCATGAAAGCATAACATATAGATTCCTTTCCAATTGAAATTTGTAGAGCCTATTCTTAATGTATCGTCACCATTTCTCACGATTTGTCTTTGGCAGTGGACGATGAATACATTATAGTTGGATCTGCCAACATCAACCAGAGATCAATGGATGGTGCCAGAGACTCTGAGATTGCCATGGGAGCCTACCAACCACACCACTTGGCAACTAGAGTGCCAGCACGTGGCCAAATTCATGGTTTCCGAATGGCTTTATGGTATGAGCACCTGGGTATGCTTGATGATTTATTCCTTCAGCCTGAGAGTGTAGAGTGCACAGAGAAGGTGAATCGGATAGCAGGCAAGTACTGGGATCTGTATTCAAGCGAGACATTGGAACATGACTTGCCAGGCCATCTTCTTCGCTATCCCATTGGGGTCTCAGCCGAAGGAGAAATCACCCCTCTTCCAGGATTCGAGTGCTTCCCAGATACCAAAGCTCGCATTCTTGGTAATAAATCCGACTACATGCCACCAATCCTTACTACTTAGATGGATAAGTTTTCTGTTCAGATTGAATAATATCGCCATCTTAGTCTTTTATATACCTTTTTCTGCAATAACTCTTGGATATGGCTTATTACCAACTAGATTGGATTGTGATTATAGGCCTGCTAGTTTGGATTTGGTTTATCCAACCCTGTTTTCATTTACAGTGACTTTTGGTTCTGTAGTTTTCACTGAATTTGCGTGTGTACAACCTTGAGCGGTCTGTTTGCTTCTTTTAATCTCAGATCATCTAAAGGACAACTTGTTTTTCAAGTTTTAGTATATACTTTCGTCATCACAGCATTGGAGGGGAAATTCGAACTTGGTCTATCCCGTTAAGGAGACCAGTCCTAACGTAGCAACATATTTCTTATTGAATAAGCTTTAAACAAGGTCGAATATACACAATTTTAATGGTTTTGAAGTGTGAGCGGACCATGTTTAACATTTCCTTATATTGAGCATTGGAAGTAAATCATATCACATTAATTTCAACACGGTATCAAACTAAGAGGTCTGAAGCTTAAGTCCATGCTCTTTTCGTTTTAGTAATTACAATATGCTCATTTAATTAATTCATATGATGGATCTTAATCAATATTCTTATCACCCCAAGGGTCGAATTTTGCATCCTTGAAGCATGGGCATTGCATGTGGCTGTAAATGTGCACGGGATGTTGCATGGTATACTTGATAGCCCAGAACAGAGGCGTGTTCTTTCTGCCTCCCGACCATTTTTAGGCCTAACATATATTCCACGTTTGGTACAACATCAAGGAAGATGGATTCCATTCTATCTCAAACTGAAATTTGGGCTTTTCAGCCCAAAATCATCTGGGCCAAAAAGAAAAGTTCAAAGTCAATTCCATTCCTGGTCCAAAGAAGGATCATTCAAGTCTGATGCATCCGACCCGAGAGACCAGTCTTAAATCATCCAAGTTATAAGGCCATTAGCTTAGTACCTATGCTTCAACATATTAGAACTGCCTCGAAACTTATACATTATGGAACAGCAATTTTAGGCATTCTTTGACGCCCGTAAAATATTTTTTATTTTTATTCGTCATAATCTCGGTGTTGCAGCCATTAATCTCCAGAAACCTTGAATTTCAAATCAAAGCATCGCCCAAAAATTAAATTGTAAATTGAGGCAAAACATAGCCCAAGACAACACCAATGCTACGTTTAACTTTAACAGCGGTATCGCCTAGAAATTACATTAAATTCTTCGGCTTACAGTTATAGCAATCTTCTCAATGATGAAATTGAAAATGTGGGATGAAGTTATGATTTGCCCAATGGGGAGGATTGAATCGGATATAATATTAAGAGACATGCCGTCAGGATTGGGTATTGTCGGAAATGGATGGATATAGGCGTAAGATACTTCATAAGACTCATTAGTATAAAAAACGAAATAATGTGTGTATGAATTTGTGTTTGATCTTACTTACAAATACTAAATTAGAAATAGGCTTTTAACGATTTTCAATATATCTCACAAGAAGTCGATACAATCCTAAAAATTAATAAAAATATTGGTGTTCTGAGTAAAACTATAATAATCAATTAGTGAAAAAGATACGTTTTGATGCAAGTTCATACGTAAGTGATAAGGTAATTATGTAAAATGAGTCCTAAACCCTAATATTAACCTCGATTTTTCAAAAGTGCAAACCCTTAAATAAAACAAAGTTTAGTAAAAGTGAAATGAGGAAGCTACAAGATGTTTCGTGCTGCAAACATAAAATAACGGAAAAGTGTTTGTTGTCTCTAACATTTTGTCTCCATTGTATCTCTGCCAATAAATATATGATATATATTAAATAAATAAAAAATAATAGTAATTCCTAAAATATAGGAATCACTTCTTGATATGTGTTAGATGTTGATTTATAGGGACAAAATGGGAACAGTAAGGTTGAGACAGCAAATTTTTTTCCTAAAATAACTTAGTTGGCCCACAATAGTTGGTTGAATGATATGCTCAGTAATAAGTCATTTCTTTTGGCTAGTCGAATGCCTTGTAGAGGGCTGATAAGATGGCAATTGGGTCCACGTTAATCTGGTCAGGTGGGATGCTAAATCGTTCAAATGGGGGGTTGAGTTTCTTGCATGCTTTAACAATCTTGTTGATCACACATCAAACTTGGTACGGTTTCTTGTTTTTTGATTGGTGATATGGATCCTTGATCACATCGTCACTTTAAGGCAGTGATAATTCAACCTCAAATCTATTTTCTTCAATTTCTTAATAGAAGTAATGTGATGAGTGATAAATAAGTTTCTTCTACTCCCTTTCTTCTTCACAAAAGCATATTGCTCTCACCATATCTCTTGAGACTCAAGGGGAAATATGACAAAAGTGTACTCACCCTTCTTGAAGGAGTAAGTAGTCTTATATTCATTATAGATCTCTTGTTTATCATATTGTTGTTATCTTCCCTTAATCATGATTGACATTCATAAGAACATCATGATAAATTCTTTCCTCCACATACCCTCCAATGACTAGAGGAATTAAGACTTGTTTGTGTATGTAAACCACCCCATTGACTAATAGACTCCATATGGCCAAGGGTATTCTATAGCTTAGAGCCCTAATAATGGGGGATCACTGTCCTATTAGAAGAGTAAGAGGTTGAGGTTTAATTAACTTGGTTTGCAGCATTTATTTAAGATATATGTGTTGTCAAACCATTTAGATGGGGGCATTTTTGTTGGCAAAATATGAGTTTCTTGCATGCTATAGCGATCTTATTGATCACATCTCAAACCTGCTTCGGTTTCCAATTGTTTGAATGGTGATATGGATTCTTAATCACATCATCACTTTAAGGTGGTGATAATTCAACCTAAAATCCATATCCTACAATTTGTTGAAAGAAGTAATGTGATGAGTGATGAATAAGCTTCTTCTACCCTTTATCTTCTCAACAAAAGCAAATTTCTCTCACCATATCTCTTGAGACTCTAGGGAAACATGACAAAAGTGTATGCACCTTCTTCAAGGAGTAAGTATTCTTATATTTATCGTATATTGCATGTTTATCATATTGTTGTGATCTTCCTATGATCATCAGTGGCATTTATAAGAACATCATCATAAATTATTTCATCCACATATCCTCCAAAAGCTAGAGGAGTCAAGGTTTGCTTATGTATGTAAACCAACCCTTGATTAATAAATTTCATATGGCTAAGGGTGTCCTATAGCTTGGGGCCCTAATAATGAGGGATCATTATCCTATTAGAAGAGCAATAGCTCAAGGTTTAATTAACTTAATTTGTAGAATTTCTTTAAGATATGTGTTATCAAAGAGTAAGACTACCGGGAAAACTTTACACTTTATATAAAAGATAAGTCTACAAAATTTTTCATACAATATAAGCTTTCACCTAAAGGTAAGTCAAAGTGTTGTTATTAGCAAATGTCACATCGATTACATATGAGGCTTGTTAACGTGAGAGTGACTTTACATGGATTTTATTATTTCGCATAGATTACATAGTGTCTCTTGCATATAACATGTAACAAACAAAGATGCACATTTGTATTAGTATTCACATTAAGCTTAAATTATTTCAAATTTTTGTAGTATGTTGAACAATCTAGAATTGTAAGATAAGTTGGGCTTAACTGGTGTCTTGAATGTGTGACAACTTTGTAGGGTAATATAACAAAAATCAACATTTGAGTGGTCTCTTGTTGAATTACCAAATAGTATGAACACACTTGAACTCTTTAGCAAGACATGACATGGATGCATGATTAATATGTTTTTTTCGACATGAAAGTACTACTAAAAAAAAACCTAGTTAATATTAGGGCTTGTAGTAATGGCCACGCTAGTGGCGGTTAGGGATTGCATTATGGTAGTCTAGGGTAACATAATCCCACTCTATGGGCTGTGTTGTAGAGCACGTAAATAACAATGATTCAAAAGATGTTGATTTACAACAATCTCATAGCTATGTGTGATAAAACAATTAAGTCAAGAATTCTATCATTGATGATGTATGCTAGTGCATTTTATGGCTAGGTTGGTTATATGAATACCCAATGAAAATACAATTAGTTGTAAATGAGTTCATGATTTACACAAAATCGTGGTGGAGTATAATGGGTTAATAGGCTAAACTAAGAGTAAGATTGGTGAAGACATGATAGAAAATGAAGGAGATCAATCGAGTTTTTTTGTCTGTTGTAGGCACTTGTAGAAATTAATTACTTAAATAAGGTCAGGCCAACTTATTTACCGTTTTATAGTTCTAAAATTGCATGTATAATTATTTAAAATGCATGTACAACATGGGATTTCAACCTAAATTCGAATGGAAAAGAATAGATTGACACATCTTCTTCCTTACTCCTCTTCTTTCTACCCATACCTTTTTCCTCTCTTGCTTTGAGCTTTACTTATATTCCAAGTCTAACCCCATTTCCTTGTTCAAATCACTTTAATTTAAGCACACAAACAAGCCATTAACTCATTACTAAGTCACTATCCATCGTAAACTCGCACTTAACCTTTACCAAATATCTAATCTCCATCATGCTGGGTTTACCGTGACATTTGCATCACCAAGTCTAAAAACCCTAAAACTCACCACCTACTTATTGTGACAATGACAAATGTCAATGTTAGAAATCCATACCTAAATGGTTGAGCTCTACCAAATCAAAATCAACACTCCATCGACCAAAATTGACATAGCAACTCCTTCTTCCCTTTACCATGTTGAGCCCAACCTTCAATAAACTAGAGTCGAACCATTGCTCATCAGCGTCAGTTGTAACTCTTAAATGCGATTTGTTTCTATACTATAAATTGTAGGCATAACTTGCAATTTGGGGATCATAGAAGTTTAGAAATCACATTTATAAAATGTTAGTTTCTTGTAACTATTGAAAATTACATCTTCAATGTATTATCATAATTGATTTTGTATAATTTATATTTCGGTAATTTTTTTTAAAGTAAGGTTGATACATGCTACACTTAAGATCAATTAGAAAACAATTTATCGTTACTCATCACAAGTGAGAGTTGTACATGTGTATGTAGGTTCTTTGTTAAGGAAACTTTCATGTTGAAGAATTTATCAAAGAATTTGATATGTTGAGAATCAAGTGTCAAATGGTTAAGCCAGTAGAGTAGATAATTGCTCAGTTTTTGCATAAGTTAAAGTATGAGTTGTAGTGTAAGATGGAGCTTCATAGGGTTAATATTCTAGATGAAGTTATGCAACTTGCAATATGGTTTATAGGCATTGAATGATCATTCAATTTATCTTTTTGCATTCTTACAAGCGAAATTGTATCAATTAACAACTTTGGCCTCAAAATTTGCACATCTTTTCTTACTGTAGGTTTTAAATCGTAATGAGGCAACTCATTAAAAAGGATGCGTATAATCCCATTGTTTGATTAGAAAATGCTTCGAATTGAAATTGGTATCATGCCTTAGTGGTTATTTGAACAAACCTAGACAAAATACCCTTCGCGTCTTTATAAGTAGATGGTCTAAAATTAGCTATTAAAACTTCCACAAACATTGACCATGGTTGAGCTGCTTATTTAGGTACATTCATTTGTACCATTGCAATGCATTCTCTTCCAAAGAAAATGATGCTATGGTAATCCTTTTCTCTTTTTGAATTTTATGAAGAGTAAAAAAATTTTCAACTTTGAATATCCACCTTGAGACATCTGCTTTAGCAAATTTAGGAATTTCTTAATTTCCTTGAGTATATTATTAGAGACACTTGACATATTTAAAGACGATGAATTGGAATTTTGATTTGCATTTGACTTGATGAATGAGTAAGATTTTGATTTGCCTCCAATTTGTCAATGCAAGCATTAACCAATCCTAACAATTCTTGAATAGCTAATAAAGAATTCTTCAATATATCCATATCCCTACTTAAAGCATTTGATCTAGTTTCTACAACTATTGGAAAACGATAGGACCATATTGATAGGCCTAAATATAATAACAAGGTTGACCTAGTATTTTAGATATTCAAATCTTGAGTATAAAGGGGAAAACTCCAATCCACTATTTCTTTTGGCATTTTAGGTGAGCTTCTTTCTCTATTGCTCTCTTTATCTTCTACAAAATATTGGATTATGGTTTCTACTAATATGAATGTGCTTATTTTTGTCTTTGTGAGATGAAAGCTAGCTTCTATAAGTTAAACCAAGAACTCTTAAGTGTACAAGACATCAATATTTGAGGGTCAAGATTGATGGTTCCCTCTTCTTTTACTACTTCTATTGTTTTTTTTTTTAGCCATGATACAGTCTTTCTATTACATCTTGTTTAGATCTATTATTTTTAGCTATAGATATGTTATGCGCTATCATAGATAGGTTACAATTGCTAGCTATTCAACAAATTCTAGCTAGAAAAACTGATTTGTATTGTATTATATCATATATTAACACCACATAATCTTCAAATTTTGGTGGTTGTCTCCTTTGTCTCTTGTTTTGATTTGTAACAATGTATAATCATTCACTTCACTATAATAGTAACTTTATTACCACTTCATTTCTCATAATAAATTATCATGGCATTTAAGTGCATGCAATCATATTTTGAAAAGAATCCTTATTAAAAAAATTGAATATTATTTATTGCTCAATATAAATAGAAATTTAATACTAAAATAAACTTTCTCTCCAAAATATGCTCATTAAACTGAAAAATCAACAGTCAATGTCATCGTAACCTAAGGTATCAAGTTTGAATCCTTCCTTCCATTGTAATGAGAAAAAAAAAAAAAAAAATCAACAAATCAAAATTCTTTTCATTTAAGGAAATGAATTATAAGTTTTGGGGGGTTCCATTATGATACCCATAGCATTGTACTAACGATGAATGAGTTTAGTTATGAAATCATTTGTGACTAGATTAATTTATGAAAATTGAAGTTAATGAGTAATGCTTTGGATTCAAATTCAAATAGATTTATGAAAATCCTTAGTTTCTATCATAAAATCACGTTATCGTTCTTGTATGAATGTCCTGTTAAAGGGAAAAAAAAGATTTTTGCTTGATGAACCCAAAAACTCAAAATGCATGTGCTATAGTATATTAAATCGTAATATAGGATTAGTTCACTTTTTCAAGCCTAGAACTCGCAAACTTCCACCAAATTTAGTTTGTTTCGCTTCTATGATTATCTTGTAAAGAAAAAAAAAAAAGGAATTTCACAAGGTGACATGGATGCTCAAAATCAATGGTCTATAATCCACCAAAATCGACCAATTTTAACAAAAATAGGACTGACTGACTTTTTCAAGCATAGAACTCGTAAATTTCCATAAAAATCTCATTGATTCACTTGTAAAATGTCTTATGAAAAAAAAAAAGGATTATCAAATGGTGATCATGAAAACTCAATATTCATAGAGCTATAGTCTATTGAAATCTACCATTTTTATAAAAAAAAATGCAATTAGATGATTTTTTGTGACCTAGAACTCGTAACTTTCCACCAAAATCTCTTTGTTGCTCGTTTTATAGATTTCTTGTGTAAAAAAAAAAGTGATTTTTATAGGTTGACTTAGAAGCTCAAAATGTGGCTTATAGTCCTCAAAAATCGACTAACTTAAGAAAAAATGAGATTGGTTGACTTTTTCAGACTTATAACTCACAAATTTCTACTAAAATCACTTTGTTACATGTGAAAGATGTCCTACGATTGAACAAGAAGTATTTTCACTTAGTGACCCTGGTTGCTCATAATCCATGAGATATAGTTTGCCCAAAATTGACCATTTTTAGTAAAAATAGGATTGGTTAACCTTCTGAGGCTTAGAAGTTGGAAATATCCACCAAAATCACTTTATTTCAATGGCGTGTTTATCATGTCAAGAAAAAAAGGGGGAATTTTACCAGGATAACCCAATAAACTCAAAATCAATAGCTTATAATTTATTGAAATCGGCTTTTTGGAGCAAAAAATACGATTAATTGACTTTTAAGGGCCTAAAAATTGTTGCCACCAATATCGCTTTGTTGCACTTGTACGACTATCATGTCAAAAAGGACAGGGATTTTCACATATTGACCTTAGAAGGTCAAAACCTAAAGTTATAGTACACAAAAATTAATAATTTTCAGCAAAATAAAATTGATTAACTTTTTGTAGCCTAAAACTAAGAAATTCCTACCAAAATCACTATATTGCTCCTTTTATAGATGTCTTGTGAATAAAAAAATAAGTTTCAAGGTGACCTTTGAATCTCAAAATATGTGGCTTATAGTCCATCAAAATTGGCCATTTTAAGCAAAAATAGGCCTGATTGAATCTTTAAGGTCTAAAACTTATAAATTTCCATAAAATTCACTTTTTTGTACTTATGCAAATATCCTCAATAGGAAAAAAAAAAATGGATTTTCATGATGAGAATTGAAAAGCTCGAAATCCATAATTTGTAGTCCACTGAAATTGGCCATTATTAGCAAAAATGGGATTGATTGACTTTTTATAGCTTAAAACTCGTAAATTTCCACAAAGTCACATTGTTGCACTTTTAGGGATATCCTATCAAGGAAAAAAAAAAATGGATTTCCACATAGTGACCTTAGAAGTACAAAATTAATGTCTTGGAGTCCATCAAAATTGGTCATTTTCAAAAAAATGGGATTTGTTGACTTTCTATGGCAGTTTCCACCAAAAACACTTCACTTTCTCTTTTACAGATGTCTTGTGAACTAAAAACATGATTTTCATAGGGTGACCCTAGAAGCTCAAAATTCACCACTTATAGTCTACTAAAATTAGTTAGTTTAAGAAAAATGGGATTAAGTCACTTTTAAAGGCTTATGACTCGTAAATTTCCAGCAAAATTACATTGTTTCACTTGTATACACATCTTATGAAGAGAAAAAAAAAAAAGGCAAAAATGGGTTAGCTAACTTTATGAGGCCTAGAACTTGCAAATTTTCAAGAAAAAATAACTTTGTCGCATTTGCATAGACGTTGGTTAAGAAATAAAGGGATTTCACAATGTGATCTTAGAAGTTAAAAATGCATGGCCTGTAGTCTACTAAAATAAGTTATTTTTAGCCAAATTTGGATTGGTTAAATTTCTTTTAGGCCTAGAATTTGCAAATTTTTACCAAAATCATTTTGTTGCTCTTTTACAAATGTCCCTTGAGGGTCAAAAGGGATTTTCATTGGGTGATCTTAAAACCTCAAAATCCATGGCCTATAGTCATTCGAAATCAGTTAGTTTTAGCAAAAGTGGCATTGATCAACTTTTTGAGGCTTAAAAGTTGCAAATTTAAAAAAAAAAACCACTTTGTTACACCTTAATGTATGTCATGAGAAGAAAGAAAAAAGATTTTTATATAGTGACTTTAGAAACTCAAAATCTATGTCCTACAGTCCACCAAAATTAGCTCTTTTTAGAAAAAAAAAAAAATGGGATTCATGGACTTACTGAGGCTAACAAGTCACAAATTTTCATAAAAATCACTTTGTTGCACTTTACATAAGTCCCATAAGAAAAGGGATTTTAACACTGTAACCTCCGAAGCTCAAAACTCATGCCATTTTTTCCACCTAAATTAGTCATTTTTATGAAAAATGGGATTTATTTACTTTTAGAGGCCTAGAACTAGCAAATTTCACCTAAAATCACTTGTTTCACTTATACAATTGTCTTATGGTGAAAAGAGGTGATTTTAACATAGAAACCTTGAATGATCAAAATCCATCGCTTATAATCCACCAAAATCGACCATTTTTAGCCAAAATGAGATTTGTTGATTTTTTGAGCCCTAAAACTCACAAATTTTCACTAGATCCACTATCTATAGTTCACCAAAATCAGTCAATTTTAGTAAAGATGAGTTGGGTTGACAATCTGAGGTCCTTAACTCATAAATTTCCAGCAAAATAACTTTGTTAGACTTATACAGATGTCATGTCGTGAAAAAAGGTGTTTTCACATGATGACTTTGGAAGCTCAAAACCCATGACCTAGTTGAGATTAGTTCATTTTTAGCAAAATGAGATTAGTTGATTTTATGAGGGAAAAAATGGATTTTCACATGGCAACTTAGGAAGTCTTGAATTCACAACCTACAGTTCATCGAAATCGCAATTTTTAGCATAAGCTTGATTTATGGATTTTTTTTAAACCTAAAATTTGCAAATTTTTACCAAAATCACTTTATTACACTTTTATAGATGTAATATGAAAAAAGAGAAGGGGGGGGGGGGGGGGGGGGGGGGGGGGGGGGGGGGGGGGGCGGAAGAACATGTGGGTGGGGGATTTCCATAGGGTGATCCCAAAAACTCAAAATCCATTCCTACTCTTCTAAAATCTATCGTTTTTAACAAAAATGTGATTGGTTGACCTTTTGAGGTCTAGAACTTGAGAATTTGCTATCAAAATCATCCTATAGACTTTATACAAATGTTTTGTGAAGAACAAGAAGAGATTTTCACACGTTGATTTGAGAAGCTCAAAATTCATGGCCTGTCAACGAAAATTAACCTTTCTTAGCAAAAATGAGATTTATTGATTTTTAAGGTTTAGAATTAGCGAATATCTACCAAAATCACTTTGTTACATTTGTGTAGATGTCATGCCAAAAGGAAAAAAAAAAAGGGATTTTCACAATAAGACCCTATTAGATTTTTGAGGCAAAAAATTTGCAAATTTCCACCAATATCCCTATGTTGCACTTGCATGTCTATCCTATCAGGAAAAAGAGAAAATTTCATAGGGTAATGCAAAAGCTTAAAACGCATGGCCTATAATCTATCGAAATCGGAAATTTTAGATTGGTCTACTTTTTGAGACCTAATGCTCGCAAATTTCCACAAAAATCATATTGTTGCACTTGTATTAATATTATGTCAAGGGAACAAAAAGGATTTTCACATAGTAACCCCGAAAATTTAATATTTTTGGCCAATGGTCAACCAAAATTGGTTATCTTATGCAAAAATGTGATTGTTGAATTTTAAGCCTAGAATTTGCAAATTTCCACAAACATTATTTCATTGCACTTTTACGGATGTCTTATAAAAAAAAAAAGGATTTTCAGAGGTGACTCCAAAAGCTCAAAACTCATGGCCTGTAGTCCATCGAAATTGGCCATTATTAGCAAAAATAAGATTAGTTGATTTTTGAGGCTTAGAACTTGTAAATTTCCATCGAAATCATTTTGTTGCACTTATATGGATTTCTAATGTAGAAAAAAAAGGGATCAAAATCTATGGCCAATCTACTAAAATCAGCTATTTTGCAAAAATAGACTTAATTGACTTTTTGAGGTCTAGAATTCATAAATTTCCACAAAAATCACTTTATTTCACTTATATGGAGGCTTTGTCAAGGAAAAAAAAAAAAAAGAATTTCACATGGTAACTCCAAAACTCAAATCTATGGTTTATAGCCCACAAACATCAATCAATTTTTTTTTTTTTTTGCAAAAGTAGGATTGGTTGAATTTTTGTGGTCAAAAGCTCGCAAATTTCCATAAAATCATTTTATTAGATTTGTATAGATGTCCTATCAAAGGAAAAAAAATTTCATAGGATGACTTGAGAAAACTAAAAATTTATGGCTTATAGTCTATTGAAATCAACTGTTTTTAGCAAAGATGGAATTGATTGAGTTTTTTAGGCTTAAGACTTGCAAATTTCCACCAAAATCACCTAGTTTCACATGTAGAGATGTCATGTAAAGAAAAAAAGGGATTTATAGTGACCCAAAAGCTCAAAGTCTATGGATTATAGTCCATTGAAATTAGCCATTTTTAGCAAAAGTGGATTTAATTGACTTTTTGAAGTTTAAAACTCGCAAATTTTCACCAAAATCACTTTGTTGTATCTTTATAGATTTTATGAGAAGATAAAAAAGAATTTTTACTAGGTGACTTTGGAAGGTCAAAACCCAAAATTCATGGCCTATTTAGCCATTTTGAGCGAAAAAAGGGATTAGTAGACTTCTTAAGATCCAAAACTGACAAATTTTTACCAAAATCCCTTGGTTGCACTTGTACTTATGTCTTGTGAAAAAGATAAAAAAGGAATTTTCTAAGGGTAACCCTAGAAGCTCAAAATCTATTGCTTGTAGTCCACCAAAATATTCTTTTTTTTTTTTTTTTTGTGCTAAAATATGATTTAGACATCTCCAAGGGTTTGGAAAATGTTCAATTTTAGGGATCCAGGGGTATCCTGTTCTTGGAGGGGAGGGGGTGAGGAAGGGTGTTTGGGGTTTGGGTCTGGAACTGTGGACCCACTAATTCCTAGACCAGTTTAATTTACGTCCACCTTAAGAATTCTTTCTTTTTTTTGATAAATTAAAAAATAATCTTAAATAAAATTTAATACTCAAAATAAAAATTAAGCATTATAATATCATAATCTTTAATCTATTTTCACTCAATGTTACTATAAATGTATATTTATTTATACACAAAATAAAAATTGAGCATTATAATAACATGTGTTTTGACATTATTGATACTTATTTACCTTTATCTAAGTACATAACGTCTTGGTATACTTTCTTTTCTTACTATGTTACCAGCTGGAAATAAAGCTCCTAACCTTTATTATGTGACAGCTAATTGATGTAACACCTATCTAATGGTAGATAAGTATGAATCGGATGCGCTCTTTTAACTTCTTGTAGGTCGGTCACCCAATCTATTTGAACAACCTAAAGGCACTCGTTTGCGAAATGATCCTCCGCTAGGTTATGAAGTTTTTCTTCTTCAAGTTGTGCACCGGCACCTAGCGTAGGAGGATGCTTGTATCGATTTGTTGACGATGTCGTATCCATGATTACAACTCCTACTCCAAAAGCCTATGATTTCTTACCATTCACGTGAACACGGTGGTGTTTTTAGATACTTGGGACGATTTTAGATGTCTACTCCCTACAATTCATGCGACACGCGGGGAAGTACCAAAGAAAGGGATACTACATTTAGGAAAATGGACCGAAAACAGATGGATACGTTCATTTCATGCCAAGTGTACGAGGTTCTCTATCATTACTTGTTGGGCGGGTGTTTCCTCCGTCATGTAAAGCCAAGTATAATATCCACGCGTAACAAGTGGGAACACAGAATGTACAATTACCAGTTCTTTTTCAAAAGTCTTTTTCTCGAAATATCATTATCACCTTAGCAAGACCGTAACCTAATAATTTTAAATCTGGCTTTTGGTATACTCCATACGTCTCAACAATTCATATAAAGAAGCTAATAAGCATATTGCAATGATCAAATGTTACATATCTCAACCCTAATTTCTTTTTTCTTTTAATTTTTATCTTACATGCATTCCACCTACAGATCTTCTCCATCTCATCTTGAAAAATAGATGGATGGTCCTTGGACCACCTAAATTTGGCTATACCCTCCATTGAGGGTGTGCCAAATAAGTTTGTGGAGCTCCTGCGGTCCCACATGCGGTGCCGCATAGGATCCCACAAGCTTATTTGGCACACTCTCAATGAAGGGTGTAGCCAAATTTAGGTGGTTCCAGGACCACCCGTCTATCTCTCATCTCATTAAACGCAAGGATATCATATAAAATAAAATATGAATATATAAAATGAAAAGGGAAAAGACGAGAACACTTATGTGTACTCAATCCCACTATTCAAGGGATCATTAGTTAGACACATGTACTTAATCATGGGTCAGGTTTAAACCAAGACTCTACTTGAGCTGAGGGTCTTGATGTGTGAGAAGATCTGATGGGTACTAAGTCTATGATATGTGGGTGGCCTATACAGTAGAGCTTAACAAGTCTGTCAAGTGGGTCTAAAGAAAACCAAAAAGAAAAATAAAAATAAATGAACATAAATGACATTAAATGTTTAAATAGTTACATCTTAATAATAAAATACATTATCTATTTACAACATTTAATGAATTGTTAATAACAACACGAGTAATAAATATATTTTAAATGTATTTTTAATTTGATTTATGTATACTTTCACGAAAAATAAAATATCTAACAATATGTTGCTTATTTTTATTTAGTAAACTTTTTTGGGTTAATTTCTTTGATAGTATCTACACTTTTTCAATATAATAGAATTGGATCTAAAAAAAATTTTTACCCATAAAAATATCTAAAATTTTTAAATCTTGCACCTATGGTATATTTGATTAGTATCCAACCAAAAATCGAGTGATATGTCGATGTGGTAGAGAATGTATATTAGGAAAATTAATTTTTCATGTCCACGTCAGCATATTTTTTTATATACTCACCTCTCTCTCTCTCTCATGCCCACATCTCTCATTTTCTCTCTCAAAACAACACCCCATGCACTAACTCCACAACCAAACCCACCAGTCACCACCTTGATGACCACCCATGTTGCCAAACCAACCAGCAATCACAATCACAATCACAACCACTAAGATTCCCCCAGTTGCGTGACTACAAATTACCAAACCCATTTCCCAACACCAACAAACATACTACCATTCGTTACCTCCCTTAACGCCACCACCCAACTCTACTCTGCATATGCAACTAACTACCACCACTCCTAGTTCTTTCATTCTCGTACTAAAACTACACAACCATAGGTACCAATCGAAAACCCAAAGGACCAACTCTGGCCACACATAGAACTTAAGCCAAGACCACCACTAACCACATTACCACCATCTCTACACCCTCAACACCACACCAACGAACTCAAAAGCACCACTGCTCAATTTAAGCACAACACACTCGTTGACCATTGCCAGCCACCATCTTCAAAGTCAAAACCAAAACTCGTGCAACTCCGATAGTTTATCTTCACCAATTTTAACAACCCATCACCTCGCACACATCTACTGAAGATATGGTGATGCAATGTGTTTGGAACTTCTGGGTTGTTACAAAGGTATGAAGTGTGTTTGGTTATGATGGAGGGGTTTGGTTTGGTAATGGTGCCTAACTTGATGCTCTACGATGTTTAAAGTCCTGTCTAGCTAAGCTTGCAAGGTGGTTATCTGGTTTTGGTTGGTGTCACTTGGTTAATGGAGATGGTGGTTTTCAGATTTAAGATGTTGGCTGTGTGATGTGTATGTTAAGATCATGGGGGCCATTGGCGTTTGTGAGTTATGTGTTGGTTGTTTTAGGTGGCTAAAGATGTTGGGTTTGGTTGAGTTATGTTGTCGATGTAGTCATGAATTGCGGTTGTTTTGAGTTAGAAAGAGAAAGAAGAGAGATCGAGGGGGATGAAGAAGAAGGAAGAGAGAGAGAAAGTAAAAAAAAAAAAAAGAGAAAAAAAAAGAAAAAAGAAAAAGTCGTCGTGGAAGAGAAAATGTAAAATTTTAATAAGGATTCTCTACCATGTCGATATATTGTTGTACTTTTAACCAAGTTTTGGTCAAAAGTATCGTGAGTGTAAGATTTAGAAAAAAATTAGATATTTTTATAGGTAAAATTTTTGTTTAAGTACAATTCTGTTATATTTAAAACGTTTAAGTACCGCTAATGAAACTTACCTAATCTTTTTTCTAATCTCTAGAGTATTCCATAGTCCTACATTGCAAACATACTATATAAATAACTGTACATTCTAGACAATTATTTAACAAAATGGATTAAAGATTAAATTACTCGGAGGTTTCATTATAATTTAAAATCATACTTTATTCTATTTTTTTAAAATAAAATGGATACGGTAAATTCACTAGTCCTTGAATTGGTCTATGAATTGCTAGGTCTAAGATCCAGTATTGGCCCATGACTAACAAGTCTAGTTTTGGGTAATATAGTTAATAATGCGAATACTTTCTCATTTTGAAATCACACTCATATAATTTAAAGGGCATTATCAATTTTTATTATGATATAATTTTGAGGATATTGATGAGTAACTAATATTTGTGAGATCTCATAAATATAAAAATAAATTGGATTATAATTGATATAGCCCACATTCTATAAAGCTATCGCAATGCTAAAAGAACCAAAGATTCAAGTTCATCACTATCTATAACTAGATTGATAAGAATACAAAAAATATAAAGAATTATTACTCAATATTAAAAAACAAGACTTCACAAGTCTCTAAAAAAAATAAATAACACTCATAACTCAATTAATATAATCCAAACAAGACCTAATATAATTGGAAATCGGGCTGGTTGTGACTCATTTCTTGGTTTGGTTTAGTATTTTAATTTCTTTCATTTGAGCTACATTAAGAATGTTTAGTTGGTTATACTACATGATATGCATCGTGATGTACAAATTTAAAATAAAAGAATTAAAATATATAATATAAATTCAAAATATAAATTATGATAATACTAAAATTAAATTGATTATAAAAGAAATAAGTATGAAAAAAATAATGATTTAATGGAACTTAATCTCTTTATTTAAGGTGGAAAGTTTAAGAAACTTCTACGATTTGGTCACGAAACCATACTGCTGTTAATACTAGAATTAAATTGATTATAAAAGAAATAAGTGTAAATATACATACATACATATATATATATATATAAGGAGTTCAATCACAGACAAGATTTAGACTGTTTATTAATATGATAAGACCGATCTCGTTATAACTACCACAGAACTATAGAATTTTTCAAAAACTTAATGTGTATGAGGATAAAAACTATAATTTTTCAAAAAGTTAATGTGTATGAGAATAAAAACTATTAAAGTGAATATATATATATATATATATATATTAGTGTTCACTACGCTAGGATAATTATGTGAGACATAAGAGGTACACATTTAATTTTAAAAAATAATTAAATTCATTTATAAGAGATTAAATCTAAAAGGTGTGATACCCAAATCCCTTTGAAGTTGAGATTTAACATCAAAGATAAAGTGGATATCTTGGTGTCGAACAATGGGTAACCTAATGCAATGAACGTTGAAATTCATACTCATGTATGGTAAGAAATCTTGTCAATTGTCAAACACTTACTATACGGTGTCGGTTTTCCCTTGGGTGCTTTAATTAAATGTATGTGAGATATTTTCCTTGTCATTGCAGCAGGCCGCAATGAAAATCGAATTCTAAATAGCAAAATAGTTTAATCAACAGCTGCCCTCGGAAACTCTCCTATCTCTTGGCATTCAATTTTTGGCCAATGAATATGAATTCACCATTTTCAAATATTCGATTTGTTTCATCATAGAGTTTTTCGCGTGAATTAAAATTGGGCAGAACGGGCTAAATGGAATAGAATTATCATATAATGAGATACAGCTGTGTATACCTAAAACTATAAACAAGCCTATTAAAGATGGTATAGTGTGAACTCAAATTATCACTAAGCTTAAAGTTTTAATCTCGAGACCAACTTAAAATGGCACTAAATGAACTTAGCTTGAGTCAATTGAATTCTTTAAAATCCAATTTATCAAATAAAATTTTATTTTAGTGAAATTAATATTAATATTTAAACTTAACTCAAATTTGATTAATTTTTATATTTGATTCATGGTTTATTAGACACAGCTAAACATTATAAAACTTGAGTTCGAATCCATAAACTAATTAAATAATTTGAACTCCAATTGTGTTCAAATACAAATTAACCATTCTTGATATATATATATATATATATATATATATATTGGCCGTTAACCATTCTTAACATTATTCGACTAAAAGGTTAAAACAAGTTTAAATAGTTGTCGAATTTTACTCGGGACTAGATGAAAGTTGTTTATAATTAAATGGCTATGCATGAAACTGTGAGGAAGCTCTACAGTGATTAACGTTGTCCTTAGGTGGCAAAAGCCCATTGGCTCCATAGATGTAAATCTATTTGCATTGGATTCCACACATTATCCAGTTAACGGTCCCCAGATGCCAATGCGACTCTTTCTTCTAGATTCTTTGGTCTATAGCTTGTTGACCATTGACCCATGCGAAGCCAACCCCCAAGATAGGCCCAAGCCCAACAGAGCACTTTGGTTGACTTGACCAAAAATATTCAATAATATTTGCTTATAATGCCCAAGCTGGCATTGGTTTAAAATCTGTTTATATTTGTTTTAGTTAGACTATTTATCAAAAATAAATATAAATAAAAAATAATCAATTTTATTCATAAATAAACCTTATAGCTCAAATACAAACAAAATACAGATAAGATACACAAATATAAATTAGATACAGATAATCTAACAACAACAACAACAATAATTACACGATTTCTTATTATTATTATTATTATGGATCTATTAGTATCTTTAAGTTACATCTTATTCTATTTTCAAAATGATTCTTTTTATATACTAACAAAATTAAAAATTGAGTGTTAATAAATCGATAGAAAATTCTACTTAAAAAAAAAGGGTAATAAATCAGTGGAAATTTATTAAAATTTGTACCGTCAATATGAGAATCCGATCCAAATTGAACAACATGCAATATCAAAAATTTAAACCTAAACAACTTTCTCACTTTCTTTCCACTTTCCTGTGAGTTCTATGTCTGTTACATGCGGTGCGTTCACACTTTCCTTTTACACATATGACAAAACACAAGGACCAAAGCCACTTCCTATGAGTCCAAGGACAGAGTTAGTCCTTTTCCTTATTCTTCAACACTCCAGAAGGAAAGTAGCAATGAGATACGCAAATCCAGATTCCCACGCCTTTTCCACGTTCTTATCCCAACCAACCGAACCCAACACCAACAACAAGGCCCAAAGGTCCTTTCCCATTATTATATTCATTCATTTTCCCTTGTCAATGAAATAATAACAAGTCGTCTAGGGAAACTTTTACTCTCATATGACCCTTGATTCTGCTTATAATGCTAGTATTAAATTAGTCATCAAAGATTGATAAAAATAAATTTAGGATTTGAATATAATTATAACATATTTGAGGGTTTTCATGGTGCCATTGATGAAACCGTTAAGTCAGTTGTTTAATCGTTAAAATAAATATAATAATTAAAATATTAATTATTTCAATGGGTTAAGGTTGACCATGGTTGGAAAGACATGATGTGAGCCATATTGACGGGATTGGTCCTATCAAAATTAATTATAGGATCGTAAAATTTCCCTTAAGAAGATAATGATAGGTAAAATATCTATACTTTCAATTTTTAGAAATTTAGTGTATCCTTTTTTTAATTTTTGTAGTTTAGTATTTGTACTTTCAAAGTATGTGTAATTCAGTACTCTATTGAATAATATTTGATAGATGTTTATTTTGTTAATTGCAGACCAAGTGCATATACTTTCAATTTTTTGACAATTGAGTAATGTATCTTTAATATTTGACACATTTCTTTTATAGGTGGCTAATATTATCTTATCATCAAAATAAATGTCTATCCAATATTATTTAATTGAGACACTAAATTGTATGTAATTTGAATGTATGAGCATTAATTTGTTAAAATTTAAAAATAAAATACTAAAATTGACAAAAATTAAATATACAACACTTTATCTGCTTTTATCTTTAGACTTGAGTCATTCAATGACATGTAACATGGATTTTGCTTTAAAAAGAAAAAGCATGGGACAATAGGATTTTTTTTTCTCTTAGTCCCAAAGGATGTGCCCCATTCATTCTTCTAATCACATTAAGTAGTACCTCACATTAAGTAGTACCTACATAACATTAAAAAATTATAAATTAATTTACATTAAATGCTTTAAAATAATTGATGAAAACACTAATAAAGTACGTTTATTGGTGATATTAATCACAATAACCTAAATTATGGAATCCATACTAAGAGGTTTTTATCTCTTTACGATTCTCCAGTAAAAATAAAATAAAAATATTCTTTTTTTATATAATTTTTACATTTTGATCTTATACCGGTGTGGTTGTCAAATATTTCAAAGAAATTTGAATTTCATAATATCTATTAAATTAACTTTTATAATCATTTTAATATTATATGATTTCCAATAGTTTTATAGTTTAATAATATTAATACTGATCTTCTAATTTTTTTTACCATTATAATAAAAAAGATATATTCGAACCTCATATCTTTCACTCAAAAGAATATGGGAAATACCAATAAGTTATAAGATAATTAACTAATACTAATCTTTCATTAAATTTTATTAGAGGATAAGATTTGATTTTTCTTATTGCACTCATATATTGTACCCATAATAAGAGTTTGTTGTACCAAATTTTCTGTTATGTGACTATTTCTAATAATAATAATAATAATAATAATAAGTTATTAATTTATTTTTAATTATTTTATATATTTTGTATTTGTATATGTAATATTAAATCACACGTTACATATTGTTGGTGTTGGCAAACATCGTCAAGCAAATACTCGTCCAACCGACTAGGAGATGGCTTTAATAACTTCGCTGCTTACGAAATCAAATCTCCCACGATCCAAATCAGGAAAATCATATATTCTTGTCGTTATTTTCGACGGAATTAGTCATATCAATATTTAATGTCTCATATCAAATTTAATTATGATTAAATTAATAAAATAATTAATATTTTAATTATCAAATTTATTATAATAATTAACCGTCCATAAGAGCCACCTCACTCCTTTTCTCGGTCTTAAAAGCATTCTCCTTCTCTTTCAAAAAGATTCAACCTAATCGAAATCTTTTAAAACAACATAAAAACAAAACGTTACCTTATAATTCTCTTCCCCTATATATGTAGGCCTAAACGCCACACTCTTTCTGTGCACATCTTCTCGTCCAAAAAAACATAAGCAAAGCAACAATCAAAGCCAAAACTAAAATACTAAACCAAGACCCAACGGAACTCCTTTTCTTTTTTCTTACTACCATGTCTTCCGTACTAGGATCATCACAAAGTTTAGTTATAGCCACCACAGCAATGGTGGTCTCAAGCACGGTGCTGTTCCTCGCATTTTCCAGGAAAAATTCCCATGAAAACTCTCATCCAACAAAGCCAATTCTACGTTCTTGTTTGCGTTCAGGTATCTGGGTCAACTTTATTTCCTTGTTTTCATTTGAATTTCTCATAAAGTTTGAGTCTTTACATTCCGTAACGACCTTATTTAATACCTTTTACTAAATTTTTTTATTAAATTTGTTGTTGGGGTTGGTGGCTTTTCAGATACGAGAATGGAGAAGAACAAGAACAAGAACAAGAAGAAGCAGAAGAGAGTTCAGTTTGCTGATGACGTTAAAGAACCGAAGAGCAATGGAGTCGAATTCAGGAAGAGATATAGTAACAAGAACATGATCGATTGTAGAAGACAAAATGAAGCTGTCTTGAATGGAATGCCTGCAAATAGGATCGCTTTGTACAGTGGAATTCTTAGAGATCGTGTTAATAGAATGGAGTGCTCTTACTAAAATTTTTTATCATCGGTTTTTAAGTATCTGGAGCACCTATCTTTTATCTTTATCCGATCCGGCACCGCGGAGTGGTGGTGGGACCATTCTCGCGGTGTTTCGGTGATCGGGAATTATCGCTGTATATTGTGTTCATGATCAAAATTGTGTAATTTTGTAAATTAATCTTAATTAAACTTCTTCTCGATTTCAATTTTCTTCACTTATTTTTTATTTCTGAAATTAGATTAGAAATGTGTGGTTTTGAAAAACTAGGGAAAAAAAAGGGGGTTGGTTTATGATTAAAGATCTTTTATTTCTGTGGATAGAAAAGGTTTTCATGTCTTGTGTTTTCATTTTCATATCCTTTACTTTGACTAAGCCAACCCCATAAGGCATGTTATATGCCTTAAATTCTTCATTAAGCAGTTGACCATAAAAACTGGGGGGTAGGGATTGTTTTCCAGTGCAGGTAATACATATATTTTAATAATAATTTCTATAGTTAATGTATTTTAGTAATGGTTATTAATTTTAATGGTATTGGTTTCGTTACTATCATAGCCAATCATGATCGAATCGGTTATTATTTTTATTTTAACGGTTAGATTATTGATTGGATGAGATCTTAAAAACTTTTTCTGTACCATTGATTTTTTAATTTATTTTTCTGTTACTTTTTTATTAAATAAAATATGTGTAATATAATAAATTTAAGAAATTCATACGAGCCATGATGCATATTTAAATAATTTGAATAATTCTTTAAGACAATTATTTTTATTTTATTTGTCGGCTGTTAAGAAATTAACATAGTGGATGATGTGCATCCTGGGTAAAACTTTTCTTTTAAAAGGGTATCGTTTGAGTTTAACTTTAGAACATAGTTTTTATATAAACATGTGAATTTTGGGTATACAAGTTGAGCATTAAAAAATTAATAATATTCTACATGTTTCTAGATGAAGTCGTGGGAAATAATAAATCTGCTTTTGCTTCACTTTTTACTGTGCAACTAAGTTTATTATATTAAATTTCATTATCTGGAATCTGGACGCAAGTCGTCATGTTAGTGGGGTTTCGTTTTGTGTGTCTATTTTATTCGGTTCTCTCTTCAATGAATACCATGAAACTTGGAAAGTGAGGATAAAATACGAAAATATGTAATTGGGGTAAGTTCCAATACAAAATTTAAATTAAGGATATATAAACTTATTATATATAATGAATTAAATTTTTTTCGTGGATTATAAGTGCTATTATAACGCGGCCACATAAGGTTGCTATAATATATTAATGCGAAAAATCGAATTCGATACCTTAAAGATGAGAATTTGAATTGGATGCTTTTGGATTATATAGCTATTGATATTATATTAAGATGAATTATTCTAATTATTTCTTAAACAATAGTATGCATAACTAGATTAAATCATTATTCTATTTTGATTTTATTGTTTATATCTTTTTCTTAATTGACTTTTTTTTCATGTCATTATATTATATCATGTATATTATTATTAAAAATATTTTTATACATCTTATACACATTTTTATTCCATAGTGTATTTAATTATATGAATAAATTTGTTATTTTATTATTTATTCAATTCTACTCTTATCTTAATTCATTTTATATCAAATAATTCCTATAAAGTACCATCAAAACCATTTTAACGGAAAATATGGGGTGAGTTTATTGTGCATTCACTTGAATGGTATAGTCATATTCGTGATCCAAATATTCAAAACTGCGGTCAAAATTCGCCCATAGGTAAATTATGACTAATTATAGCTATATAAGAACATCAACAAGGTTTAATCATTATAACACGCTAATAAAAGCTAAAATAACAACTTCAAACTACAACTCTACTAAGTCAAGTGGGAGACTATAGTTTCAAATTTCGTGCAAATATTTCATGAAAGTCCTTAATTAGTCTTTGAAATAACTTTATATTGATATTTTAGCAAGATATGTAATGATAGAGTTTTGGGAAATTCTATGGTCTCATTATCAAATTTGACAGGACTAGTCTCGTCATTATCCAACGGCTCACATCATACCCAATCGTAATCGAATATCTAAAATAATTAATATTTTAATTGCTATATTTTTTTTAATGATTAGATTATCTATTAGACGGTGCCGTCAATAGGATCTTAGAAACTCCTATAAGTTTTGTAGTGTACAAGTATTCATTATAACAAAAGAAACTTATACAGTCATATCATAAGGATCATGCTATCAATAATCTAACTATTAAATAAATATAATAATTGATATATTAAGTATTTTCGTAATGCGATACCATTAAATATAAATATGATCCATTAAATAATTGATGGAATTGATCTTAAGGGGGAAAAAATAATAGAATGATAAAATTTTTAAATAATAAAATATAAAACTACATTATTAACTTTGCTTTTATTCCATTCAATTGCTCCTTTTCCATCTTTGCATCTTTCCTACCTCCTTCCCCTTTCTAATCATAAAATGAAAGTTTCCTGAAAGAACGAAATTTCATCACTTGTCACTTTTTTAATTATTATTATTATTATTGGATGTAACAACTTTTAAGTTTTAACACGTTATATACGTTACGATTTGTTGTACCCTTCATGACATTTCACCGTTCGATATTCATTAACTTATACGCTATATCAAAATTTATCACAATGAAAACATGATTTCAATTACAGGTTCGCACTTTTTGTCGACTTCATCAGCCCCTTAGGCCTTAAGGACAGCTAAACTCCGTCGCCACTTCTGGACATTTCCAGCAATCAACTCGATCGCTGTCGTTTTTGAGGTAGAGTCTGGCCAGCAATGATTCTATTGGATTTTCGGATTGTTATTTCTATTTAATCTATATCTTTATTTTATTTATATTTTATTTATAAATAAAAATATTTATTTTTTATTTATATTTATTTCTTGATAAATCTCTGTTTAAAAATTATTAAAAATAATATATCAAAATGATCGAAATAAAATAAAACAAATAATTCTTCTTAAAGATGGAATGGAATGAGGTAAAGTGAATTTTTTTTTTTTAATTTTTAAGAAATATAAAAGTAAAATAATATCTCTTACATAGTTTAATTGCATGTAAAATAACATTAGTACTATACTAGATATAAATATTAACAGGCTCTTAGGCTTTATTATAGTTATATCATGGGTGAACATCTTATTTTGCCAATCAAATAAAAAAATAAAATTGTAAAAGAAAAAGAAAAACTATGCAATTTCAGTTATATAATTAACTCAACGCACTACAATCTATCGATTTTAAAAGTTAATAAACGTAAATTCAGAAAGTAAGGCCATGAGTTTAAACATGTGTGCTTGTTCTCCATTCCCGTTTAACGTTATTCCACCAAACAAGTCAAAATTTCGACCCACTGAACATATAAAACCACAAGTAATAAATATGAGGAAAGCGCTAATGGATGTATTAGGAAATTATATAAAAGAAACTTCATTATTTGGATCCATTTGCCTTTTTCTTTTTTCTTTTTTTTTTTTTTTCCATAAACGCGTATTCAATGTTAGGAAGTGCTTTATTCTTCCTTTTCTTTTCTTTTCCATGAGTAAATAAAAATAAGAACTTAAGACTAGACAACTCCTAAGGGACGGGTTGAGTTTGACCCATGACCCAATCCACCGAGTCCAAGTCTAAAATTAAGCGATTTGAAACCATCTTGGGAGGGGACTGGGCAGGTCAAACCAGTCCCGACCTGTCCCCTTTTAATGTATATGCTGACTTTTATTTTATTTTATTTTTTTATTTTTCATGGTTGGACCCCTAAGGATCCACTGGGTTCATGAGTCCTCCTATAAAACCCTTCTTAGACCTGTGAATCCAATGGTTCCACTTGGCAATTCAGACCCGCCCTATCGAGTTGGGCGCACCTTGACATGCCATGGGTGGTCTGCTGGATTACGATTCAGTTAGATGTCTACTTGAGACACAAATGCATATAACCAAAGTAATTATTATATCAAAATGGATTGAATGCTAATTTTACGTTTGACGTTGCCTACCATATCACACACTTTATGTGATATATCATTTTAAGTAAATCTATGTTCCTTATGAAATGCATACAGAATATCAATTAGTGAAACCCCAATATATATATATATATATAAAAGTGTAGCTTTCAACAAGATTGCTTAAGTAACAAATGGAATATTTTGAATGTTATATACGTTTGTGAGATGATTGAATAAGAGATAAGAATGATTTAGGTTAACGATGTGATACACTGAACCTAAAAGGGAACTACAATTATCGCACAAGTACCATTATGTGCAATCTTTATAATAACCAATAAATAATGAGAAGAAGGTATGATGTGTGCCCTAATCAATTAAGGCTTACCATAATCCAAGATAAAATTTTTAAGAACAAAATAAAGAGAAAAGGTTTCAGCTAGAGGTTGATTATAATTTAATAATCCCTAAAAATTACAACTAAACATGCTATGATACCCTAAACTAAGTGATCAAAAGCAAAATATTAGATAATTGAAAAAAGAAATGAAAGCAATCCAAACACATCCTTTTGCTATTAGTTATTATTTTACATATTATTATGATTTACGCTTTAACATATAAGGGTCAGTTTTGTCATTTTATATCACAAAGGTTAAGACTAATGTCAATATATATATATATATATATATATATATATATATATATACTTTCTTTGTATAGTGCAACAATAATTCTCAATTAGGAAACATAATTGTCTCTACATGTGTTCATGGTATTAGAGAATTGGGTTAAATGGAAACCTTAAATAATAGTAATATTATTATTTTTCCTCTTCTTAGTCATTCAACATCGTAGAACTTACATCTTAGCTTCTCTATAAGCTACTTTAGTCTTCTATCTTAACTTTGATACTACGATCCTTATCATCACATGTTGGCAGCAACCTTAAACCCATCCTTCACCGATGAACCTCACCACCACAGAATCATAACCCCATGTTGGAAACTCACCTTCACTAATAAATTTTGCACCTATTGTCTTCAATACTAGCCAAACAACACCACTCACTTCCTCAAATTATTTAGTTTCTTATTGGTTTATGTAATTGATAGTGTATTAATTAAAAGTATACAACAAATTACAATTTGCATAAGATAGCCTATAATATATTATTATAGTTCAACATGATTATAATTTTATGATGGATGAAATATCTCCTCCACAATAAGTTTTACATATTTAATTAGATAAATAATTAAGTATAAATATTATTATTTATATTTGTGTTGGTGATAAATTAAAATATGTAATTGAAATTTCATGATAGAATTTACTTTTATTTTAATAATTAAAAGCGGTTTGAACCACAAATCAAATTGCACTGAACCGTTTTTTTTTTCTATTCAGAAAAATTATGAATCTAACTGTATGATTAGGTTTGAATTTAAAAAGAAAAAAAAGGAAACATGATATATGATTTGATTCGATTCAAGGGAAAACCAAACTAAATCACACTACGCCCTACTCCACCACTCAAGCAACCAAACTTTCTTTCTCATCTTAACCCTCGTTGAAGAAAGCTCTCTTGAATTTACACCACCTCAATCCTCATACATTATCTCTATCCTTACCCCTGCCCCTATCTATTACGTATGCTTATCGATGCACTTGTTCTTAAAGTTCCCCTTTGAATACCTGACACACTCCTCCTTCCTCCAATATCATATGTAACCTTCCACCTCCGCTATCTTTACCTATATCATCCACTTGTACATCGACTTCCCCTTCCAAAGCCACTCACTCTATGTGTACTCATTGTCAATCTGCTAACACAATACCAAATATTATCCTTTATCTTCACACCCAAAAAATCTCACTTAAGTCTCATCACTTATACTGAAGCCTTTCATGACCCCATTTGCGCTACTACCATGAGAGAAGAATTTAATTTCCTCCTTCAAAAACACACCCAACTTCTACACCTCCACCTCCCCCACAAACCCACCTCCCCCCCGCCCCCCTCTTCTAAAAAAATAAAAAAATAAAAAACCTAACATAAATGTTGTTGGCAGAACATGGAAATTTCACATTAAATATAATGTTAAAGGCTAGGTTGACCATTATAAAGCTAATCTTGTAACCATGGGTTTACTTAATAGAAATACATTGATTATGTTGAAACATATAGTACTATTGTCAAGTATATCACCATTTTTCTCTCATGCGATTTCTTCTTCATGGATCATTTGTCAAGTTGATGTCAAAAGTGCTATTTTTCAAGGTCACTTAAATGAGATGGTGTTTATGAAACAAATTCCTGAGTTTGTTCATCCATATTATCTCCGTCGTGTTCACAAATTCCAGATGTCTCTTTATGGCCTTTAACATGTTCTCCATGACTGGTTTCGTCAATTTTAGACTTTTCTTTTTCCAGATAACCTTTTGCCAAAGTAAAACTCCCACCTCTTATTTACATTTTCTCGAGGTCCAAACATACTTGCCCAACTTCTCTATGTTGATGGCATCATTCTTATTGGAAACAACCCCCACATCATAGAACATAACATATCTCTTCTTTCTCGACAATTTGTAATAAAGAATCTTGGGGATCCTCACTTTTTCTTAGGTGTCAAGGTTAGTCACGCGCCTCAAGGTTTGTACTTGAGCCAATTTCACTTTGTTCATGATT
The DNA here is from genome assembly GCA_024138025.1 of Combretum micranthum. Lineage (NCBI taxonomy): Eukaryota > Viridiplantae > Streptophyta > Magnoliopsida > Myrtales > Combretaceae > Combretum > Combretum micranthum. The sequence goes on from JAMXBD010000513.1 coordinate 345,835, forward strand.
TCCTAAAATGAAATGACATGCATCTCAGCAAACCTATCAAAAACACCATTAGCCCCCCGTAGTTACCTTAATGCTCATGGAGTTCCCTTATTGCTTCAATCCCACTCCTACTGAGATACTGTTGCAGTGCTTCAATACCTTACTTTTGCCACACTAAATATTAACTTTATAGTCAATCAATTGAGTTAATATGTGGATCGACCAAACATTAACCATATGCATGCAACTAAGAGAATTTTTCGACATGTTTGTATGACTATGAAAATAGGTCTCTCCATTATGCACACATCTTGCACATCCTTAAATATTGATGTGGGCACCAACTAGGTTGGTTGTCCAGAGATCTACCATAGGTTATGCCATTTTCTTAGACACGATCTCTCTAAAAGCTTTATTAAAGTTGAATACAAAGCCATTGTTTATGCTATTGCCAAGTCTACTTAGATTTGTTATCTTACACATGATCTACAAGTCAACATCTAGTGCCTTGTCATTTTGTGTTGTGAAAATCTTGGAGCAATTTACATGACTAGTAATCTTATATATTACAACAGCACAAAACACATCAACATTGATTATCACTTTCTTCATGAACAAACTACCAGAAGCTAGGTCTTGGTCAGATACATTCTTACTTCTCACCAATGTGCAAACATTCTCATTAAGGGTCTCTCTACTACCACATCCATTGATTATTGTACTAATTCCATGCTGACATTACCATCATGAGATTGAGAAGGTATATTGATGTACTTATTTTTATAATTTATATTTTGTTGTTTAAGGATCAATTTTGTTATTCCATATCACAAAGTGTGAGACTCTAATATTATATTTATCCTTAGTTTGTACCATATAACAATAATTCTCAATTAATGGAAAACACAATTTTCCCTGCATGTATTCATTACTTAAGCCATATGTTCTAATATCTCGAGAGGACATTTCAACCGAGTACCATAGTACTTGCTCTTCTTCAATCTACTAGGATGTTACACAAATGTCCCTTCATAACTTCAAGGATAATCTTCTTAACAATACTTCATTGCCCCTAGTTTTTTCTACAAATGACATAAACTATCTTTTTCTTTTCTTTTTTTAATTCTTATTTTGTGCTCCATTAAAAATATCTTCAAAATTGCACCTATTATTTCGAAAAGCTTATATATATAAATTAGGTAGTAGTATCGTTTGAATAAATCAAATGCTGTGATACTACCATTAGAATTAGAAAATTTCTTAGGGTATGGTGGCAACATTGAAGATGATCAAGAAAACACTAATGACAAATCAAAATATAACAAACATATTATATATAATTTAAGACAAAACCCTTCCATTCGTTGTACATTTTTATCATATAATTTTATATATTAATTTATCAATTTCTCTAATATTATTATTTGATCATTTTATTTAAGGAAATAAACTTATCGTTGCATTTAATAATATTGACTAAAGAAAAAAATCATCATGTATTATCTCTATATATCTATAAAATTTAAGCCATAACTCTTTCATTCATTACACATTTTTATCATATAGTTTTATATGGTAATTTATCAATCTCTCTAATATTATTATTTAATCATTTTATTTAAGACAATAAACTTATCATTGCATTTAAGAATATTAAATAAAAAAGGAATCATCATTACTATTTAATCTATATCTATCTATTCTATTTATATATTCTATATCTATATAATTTAAGCTAGAACTCTTTTATTCATCGCATATTTTTATCAGTTTTTTTTTTTTTTGTAATTTATCAATCTCTTTAATATTATTATTTGATCATTTTATTTAAGAAAATAAACTTATCATTGCATTTAAAAATATTGACTAAAGAAAAGAATCATCATTACTATTTAATCTATATAATTTAAGGCAGAATCCTTTCATTGGTCGCATATTTTATCATATAGCTTTATATTATAATTTATCAACCTCTTTGATTTACTATTTGATCATTTTATTTAAGGAAGTAAACTTATTATTGTATTTAAGAATATTGACTAAAGAAAAGAATTATCATTGCTATTTAAATATATTATTTCTATTCTTCTATATAATTTAAGTCATAACTCTTTCATTCATCGTACATTTTTATTATATAGTTTTATATGGTAATTTATCAATCTCTCCAATATTATTATTTGATCATCTTTATAATTTAAGTGAAAACTTTCTTATTCGTCTCCACACTCATATGAAGGAATAATGAAGCACAATTTATCCCACGTTTACTTTAATTAATATTAAATTATGTAATTCCTTTTGATGCTTGGTTAACTAATTTAGAGATTTTCATAATATGTCTCTAACAATCTCTTTATATGGTATCTATATCTATCATGCATATTTTTCCATTTTGGATCAAGACTTTACAATTCCAAGAAGGTATGAAATTTTACTGATTACATAAGTCTTTTCCTTCTACATAGAAATTATTTGAGGATTTATAGTTTTGGTAGAGCATTCTCTTTTAAAACTAACAAAAGAATATTCATTAAGATGATAAAATAAGAAATTGAAAAGCTTCAGCAACACATGTAATATACCACTATATGAACGAATGTCATAACTTCCATTGTATAATTATCAAATATTGCATCGCTAATTACATGAGTCTGATAGGTAAGATAAATACAATTATGATTATCATATACGATTGTTGTTGTAGTATGATATTATCAAATATCATCCTCTTTATATGTTAGCTTTTATTTAATTTAAATACGTTGCTTCTTTTATTTTGCAAAGTGAAAGCTATTACGTATGTCATGTTTTGTCTTATTAAGGTTTAAAATTCCACCTTACTACAATTTTTTTTTCAATTTAATAAGTATAAACTCTTTATTTCATTTACTCCACTATATTTCATTTAATATGCAGTTCTTTAAGGCTAAATCTTTTGGAAATGAGCTGTTATACAAGGAATTCAATAAACTAATTACCAAGTCACTTAAGTATATACATAGAAGTATAATTTGATTAAATAAATTTTCTTTCTAATATCCCATTTTTTTTGCAAGTATATGACTACGTCTTCGATGAAGCAAAATAATTATGATTACGATTCATGTGTAATACATTTCAAATATAGATAGTGAAACTCTAATCACAGAGGCGCCTTTTCGGTGTCATAACTTGGATTTTATCAGAACTCCAAAGTTAATAGTGCTTTGGGTAGAGAAATCCCAAGATGGGTGACCCTTGGGAAGCGCTGGCACCAAAAAGACAAAACCGTGCAACGTGTGGCTTCTCACCTCAAGAGGTAGAGTTCCGAGTTGTTGCACAGTGCCTTTGGTGTTCTGGTTATGCTTGAGGGTGCACATGGAGGGCCAGTGTACCTAACATCACGATCCCTGCCTAGGATGCCCTGAGGACCTAAGAACGCCCCTTCTGTTGCGCTGGAGCTTGGAGTGGCAGGTCGCGACAAATGATATCAGAGTAGTGGTCTATAAGTGGGGAAGTATGTAATACCTCTCAAATATAAATGGTGAAGAGGCATCTTTTTAGCGTAATGGTTTGGAGTTTATCAAAACTTCATAGTTAAGCGTGCTATAGATAGGACAATACTAGGATGGGTGATCCCTTGGAAAGTGCTAGTACCAAAAAAACAAAACCGTGCAGCATGTGACCAAAGCAGGCAATATCTCGGTGGATAGAGTTCCAAGTCGTTACACAGTGCCTCTAATATCCTGGTTGTGCTTAAGAGTGTACTGGAAGGGTCAATGTACTTGGTATCATGTCCCTAGCTAGGGTGGCTTGAGAGCTTAGGGGTGCCCTCTCTGCTGTGGTAAAGCCTAAGGTGACAGGACGTGACTTCACATGTTATAAACTTTGTAATAAATGTTTATAGTGTATTAGAGTTAATCTTTTGATTTCTTTTTTATGTATTTTTATACAATTTATATAATGTTTTTAGTTTTTTCTTTCATTTACCGAACTTGCATGTAATTAACTTCAAGTATGTGGTTCATTGTAAAAGTTCATTTTCTTATTTAATTTTTACATCCATAATGCGGGTGCATCGTCTGCTAGTATGTATATATATATATATATATATATATCTCATTCCACAACTTTAAAAATGGAAAATAAAATTGGAAAAGACGATTGAAGTTAAACTAATGTAGATGATAAATATATATATATATATATACACACATACTATCCTAACAATGTCAATGTATAATTATAAGATTTGTCGAGAAGCAATGATAACGATTGCGGCCTGTAGTTGTGGTTAAGTCGGAATGAAAATCGCCAATAGGAAAAGAAAACCATCTTTTGTCATTTTTAAAGACTGAAACATTCTTTCTCATTTTCAATTAATATTATCCATTATCGTAAATCATGTCTAAATAATTGGTTAAATAGTGGAGGACCTTAAACTTTTAAATTTAAAGGGTAAGTTCACCTTCCTATAATTTTCAAAGACATTCAAATAACCCTTAAATAGTAAGCAAATATTCCAACGTTAAGAAAATTTAATAATAATTCAGGGTCTATATGCACATTTGCCAGAGTTATAAGATGGGATGTCATGATTTTAAAATTTAAGATGTATAAGAAAATTGATCTTTAGAGATAGAAATTCTGCGATAGAAAATTGATAAAATAACTTATATCTCTATAAATAAAATAAGAGACGATGATTTTTGTGATAATAATTTACTTTTAAAGACATAAATTTTACTTCTAAAACACATTTTTTCTTATAGTGTTTGCATCTAACTAATTATTAAAGGATCTACTTTGCAATTTTCTCAACATTAATATTAAGATAATGAAAAAATTAAAAAATGATTAATTGTAAATACACCACCTTATAACTTGACATGTGCTTACCCTTTTGTGAAAATTGGGAGTTTCCACTGCCACATCATTTATAAATAGATAGATTTAAAACTTCTGTATTACCACTTCGCCACTAATTTTATGCGATTTTTTTCTTCGATATTTTTAGATTTAGGGGTCTGAAAACTTTGTTTCAAATATAAACGATGAAACACCTATAAATTACTACTTTTTGGTTACTTCTTTTTCTTCTCATTCACTCCTCCTTTCCCCCTCCACCTTCCAACTTCCATTAGTTACTCAAAAAAAAAAAAAAAAAAAAAAAAACTCCTCGATAATCTAAATAATACAATAATATAAATATTCAATCATAATCGTCTTTTAATATCCATATTATCTATACTGTACTATTATTGATAAGTAATTTTTTGATGTGTTACTGTATGATTATCCATTATTCTTGAATTATTTTAATTTTTATGCTTCCTGAACTCACTTTTACACTATTCATGAGCACGGCTAACCAAGCATTTATAAAAAGATAGACTTAAAACTTTTGTATTACCACTTTGCCATTAATTTTATGCGATTTTCTTTCTTCAATAATTTTATAGCTAAGGGTCCGGAAACTTTGTTTCAAATATAAAATATGAAACACCCATAAAACAAATATAAAGCAACTTATTTATTTTTCCGCCAACCACACCTACAAGGAAGCTTCCTTTGCAAATCCAAGTTGAGCAACTTGGAATGCAGGACCAAGCCTGTACCAATCAATGGTCCTCCCTACGCACGTAAAACTATAAAAAAGGACTATGACTATGACAAGTAGTTGAATTTGCAAGTTGAGCAACTGGAGCTAGACAGCAAAGTTTTTCTTTCTTTCTTTTTTTTTTTTTATTATATTTTCATCGTGGGAATAAGCCATCGTAGTTGACCTATTAACAACCATACTGAAAAGGAAATTTCCTTTTGTTTGCTTTTAAATGTACTTCCCAAAGGAAAGCTAGAACTTTGAATTGAATATAAATAACTTCTTAAAACCTTGCTAACAAGTATCACACAAATAAAGAATATAATGGGGTTTTAAAGGGAAATTTTTTTAACTTATTTTTTTTTTAACTTATGAAAATCTTGCTAAATTATGGAGAGATAAAGTCTATGGTCTTCAAATGGTATCATTTATAAATCAAGAGATAAAAAGCGGGTTTGTTGTTAAATATTTCTTATGTGTGGTAGAATGTGATCTATAATAATATAAATCGCAATATTATTTTAGGGTAATATTTGTAAATCAACTAAAGGTTTTTTCCTTAAGGAAAAAAAAAAGAGACAAAGTAAAAACAAGATGAAGAGGAGAACTATACCATCTATTTTTAAGATAAATGCAAATAATAAAGAAATAAGTACAAAATTTTGGAAAAATATCATAGTGCAAACTAAAACATTTTGAGATTTCAGCAATCAAGTTCTAACTTCTAAGAATTTTAAAATTTTCAACCAAGTCCTAAAACTTTAGAATATCATGCAATCAATCCTGAAATACCAAGTCGTGCTAGACTTAACACTAGAAGTCATACAGCTTGAAATACCGCTAAATGAAATATTAAAAATCCATGTAGTACTAAGACAACGTAGTTTCAATATTTGTCATATTAAGCAGTATTCTACATATGGTAAGTTTCAAATTTGATAGTTTGTAAATTTTACAGTGGCCAATTTAATAACTAATCAAACTTTTTGTGGTTATTTTATTACCTTCTTAACTAATCAAATTGTAGCAATGAAAGAAGTTCACATTATACAAAAGAAGAACAAAAACATTAAAATGGAAACTAGATGTACAGACTACATATAAGATATGACCTACATTAATCTCATCTTAAATATTATAAATAAAGTCTCTGATAGTTCACTCCAATAGAAAAATAGTGGTTAACAAACCACTTTAGAAGTATGCTATAAACTAAGTCCCAAGCTCTTTTTAATTACAATCAAAATTTAGAAACTTGAATTTAGAATTTATTAATAACTAAACTTGAGAAAACTGTTGTTTTACCAATTCATTGAAAAATATTGACAGAAATACCAATTACGTAAAAATGATTACCAAAATACCAACGCAAAATTATATGTAAGATGTAATTTTACCCTTTTTATGAATGTCGCATGTCTTACATATAGTTTCTATGATTTTTGTAAAAATGGTGAAACTTTTAATAATTCGCATGTCTGATATAAAATTTTATGTGTTTTTTTAATGGATTAAACTTTCAAAATCGCATGTTAAACATGTGATTATTTAATCAAAACTAAAATCTTATATCTTAGATACGATTTTGTATTAGGTATTTTGGTAATTAAATTTTTGAAATTTGTTTTTTAGGAGAGTTCAATTAATACGCAACATAAATTGAAAGATAAATATAATTGTTAAAATCTATGTTAAACACTAAACTTTGCGTGAAATTATTAAGAGTTCAAATTAAAAAAAAAAAAGCCTTAGGCTCTAACTTAATCAAAATATAAGATCTAGAGGGAGATAAAAAAAAAATTTGAAATTAATAGATAAAGCAAGTATAAGAGACTCTAGTTAGTGATTAGGATTTGCGAAATATAGTGTAAAATTGTAAATTATATATATTGATGAAATTATTATATAAGATTTTAAATTAAAGAAATAATGTCATAAATGATATGTAAACTTTGGTAAAATATGCAATTACGTATCTAAACTTTAAAATTGATTAATTTAGTAAAAACCTTGAAATTGATCAATTTAATACCTGCAATATCTTGACGGAGGTATTGTTGGCAGGCATGAAAAGTTTCTTTAGGTATTAAATGGATCAATTTCAAAGTTCAAGTACTTAATTGATTAATTTCAAAGTTCAAGTAATTGATTGTATATTTTTTCAAAGTTCAAGTACTTGATTGTATATTTTTTCAAAGTTCAAGTAACATTCATGACATTAACCCAAAATTAAAACCTTCAACCTAAATTAAATCATAGAATGCACAAAGTAATCAAACAAATAAAAAGTGTCATTATTGGTCAAATTAGATCAACTTAATTGATGGCTCAGTAGACTTGGTAATAAGGGAAGCTGACTACCTATTGAACTCAATCACTTGAGTTAAGCCAAAGTACTTCTTGGTTGATCACCTTTTTAGTTAGATTGACTCAATCCTTTAGATTGCACATATATATATATATATATATTTAATTTCAAATAATTAAAGATTTGTTTTAACCTTAGCATAACGAAAGAGCAAATTAAAATATGTTTAGGACTGTACTATCAAAATTAGTTAAGTTATACATGAAAGTACAAGATATTTTAGAAGATGAAAAAGGCAAGCTATTTAAGTGTATGGGATATACGATGAGCACTATTGTGCTTTATTTGGTTGTCCATACTAGGTTTTTAGTCAATCTAAATAATACTTATACTTTAATAACAATTCTTGTAAATGATACTTAGACTTTTTTAGGAAAGTCATGAACTACATGTTCATCATCTATCACAATACAAGATACTAGGATGGTATAGCTTGGAGTTGTTAGCATTGAATAACCACATGTGGATTCGTAGGTTGATCAATGTAACGCCCCAAAAAAAAATTAATCATTTGAATCAAATCGATTAAGGTTAATTAATTTGGCTAACTTTAAGTTAATGTAAGCTCGAATTGACATAGATCCTAAATGTATAATGAATTAGTAATGAATCTAAGTACAACATGACTTAATGAACTTTACTAAGCTAAAATGAATTAGATTGTTTAAGTTTAATCAACTTGATTTAGTAAATGAATTAAATGACTAATTCTAATCAATTTGGCTAAGCTTAAGCTAAAATGGGTTAATAGCTAATAATTAGCTTAGATGAATGAATTAGGATGATCTTTGAATAATATGAGGAATATGTTGTTTCAAATGTGTGTTTACTTGGAAAATGAATGATTTTGATATATGAATTTTTTGTTGATGCTTTTGTAATAAAACACTATATATAAAGAGAAAAGAAATTCTTTGACAAACAAAGGAGAACTATCCATATTTTAGCAGGGCGATCTTCGCAGCCATAGTGGGGTTCTAAGTTAGTGTCTAATCAAATAAGGTTAATAAAAGTTTGAGAAAGTGGATGATTAGTTTAATTTAGTTTCTTATACGAGTTTTTTCCTTAACAAAAGTGGATATCTAATTTATCTTCTGGATTATCTTCTGAAATTCCTTCCGAGGTTATGTTTGGATTTCATATTCAATGTAAGGACCCGACCTACTAAATCCCGAGATTTAGTGTACCGAGTCCCCAACCACATATAACATTTTCACATTATATGTAAGGTTGTCCTAAAACTAACAATTTATGAGAATTGTTTAATTAAATCTATCAATACTTTATAAACAATTTTTAAACAAAAGAAGATTGCTAATAAATGCAATCCATACATATATACATTTACGTACAAAGGTTAGTGTCAATATAAGAAACTACAAAATTAAAAGCTATTCTTGGTATAAAAAGATAAACTAAAGAGATCTTAAAGTCTTTTACAAATTAGGCTTATTTAACAAGCCTCATATACAGAGAATTATGTTTTAAACAAAAGCTTTTCCTAAAACCAAGGACATTCGAGTCCTACTCGTCCCACTTGTCCATGAACCTCTCAAAATCTGACCTGTATCCCTGATCATTATACAACTCATCTTTAATACCTGCAATGCAACAAAAGTGAGCCAAAGGCCTAGTATGCAATAACAAATACAAAAACAAATTGTCAAGCAAGCTTAATTCGAATGAAATGCATCAACGATCAAGTCATTATCTTGTTAAGGTTTCTTTTAACGAAACAACAGTAAGGTATTCAAACCCCAGAATCACGCTCTTGGAATTTAAGGGCTCTGAGTAACAACAACTGCTCAGGGGGTTGATATAAGCAGTCCAAATACTTATATCTCCAATATCTATTCCATAAAGAAATAGCTTCATTTAGGGCTCAAAAGCCGTTGTCCGATTCTACTTAAACTTAGTCCACAACATGAATTTAGTTCACAAATCCCCATAAACTTTGAACTAAACCATGGCATTTCCCCCTAAGTTTAAGCAAACGTTACTCAGATACTATTCTCCCCATCAGCTATCCGCTTAACCATAAACGAATTGCTATTGCATCATGACTTAGGTTAAGCGTCTAACTAACATGTCATTGTATCATGACAGGTTTACTGCTCCTCGGACGAGATTAAACAGCATAATAGACATCCAGCTCATCAAAGTATTAAATCAAATCGAATTAAGTCAAATTTAATAATGCCTATTCCTAGCATACAACAAGCAAGCTATTATGTACTTGTACCCAATAATATATTAGTATATTCACACAGAAGGGACTCAACTAAAGAACCTTTAACTGAAATAAGAAATATCGAAACAAATAAAAAATCGAACGTAGAACATATATACAACACACAATTCTAAGTTAACTATACAAGGAGATTCAATATACCTAGTTTTAACATTTAATTCATACATAAAACATGTTTATATAACTTATAGATTCATTAGAAGACCATATATGAAGCAAAGAATGATAATTGAAGAAGGTTGAAATTGTAAAAACTCAGGGGATACACGGGCAACTTACACAGGTAAATTTGAGCTGAACGTCGGTAGCATTGGAATTATACGCCCGCGGTGTTAAGCCCAGCGTTAAGAAAATCAGTTCTCTTCGCATTCAACACTGATTAAAGGCCAGCGTAAGATTTGAAAAAAATAAACGTTGGCCAATTTCTTCACAAAAGCTAGCGGTGTTAGAAGCAGCGTTAGGAAAATTGGTTTTGATCACATTTAACACTGCCTCTACGTCAGCGGCGTTGAAGTACCAAATGCCGGCACAAACAAAAAAACAGACCTGTTTGACAAGTTTTTGTTTCCCCTATTTTGCATTTTGAAAATTTATAACATAAAAGCACTTTTAATCTTTCTTCAAAAATATTTAGCTTCATACACTATCTTCTATCCACATTAACCATTTCTAGCAACTTTGAACATCATTTTAACACATCAAACTACTTCATTTATATTAACCCTCTCTTACTTTTCACCTTAAACTTAACTACTCAAAATCAACTTTAATCATCACCAACACTTCTCACTACTTTCATAACACATATAACAAGTTCATATAATAATAAAACACAACCTAACTTTTATTAATACATAAAACCATTCAAACTCATATGACATTAAAACTCATTCTAACATGGATTCTATATCTATATCACAAGAAAGAATAAACAAAGAGTTTATACTTGCATTGACTTACATGAAGAAGCTTTGACTTGGGGAAAATTGTTGAATCCAAGAGCTTGTTTTTGCTAAGGTTTAGAGCTTATGGTCTGAAGAAAGAAGAACAAAAAAAAAAAAAAAAAGAAAAGAAAAGTGAAAATTCGAATAGATTTTGTTGGCTGCCAAAAGAGAGTCTATTTGATCAAACTATGGACTCATATTTATCCTAACTTTGACTTTGGTGTACATATGGGTTAGGCTTAATTTGGCTTAATTTAGGGCTAATTTTGACTTAATTTAAGCTTGAAAATAGGCATAACTTATTGTAAAATTCTGTTAGCACATTTTTAGACATTTCAAAAGTTGTTTTGATAATTTTAAACATAACACATACATATTAATTTATAAGAGACACAAACATTAATTATACTATATACACATTAATATACATAAAACAATAGCATTAATCTCATCACACATATACACATATATCAATAATTTACATTAATAAACATAGTATATCAAACCTATTTCTATACATTTATTTTCATATATCAAATTTACTTCAAACTTAATATTTAGAACTAATATTATATTTACATGAAAATTAAATCATTAAATAAATTAGGTTATTTCATTCAAGGTATGCAGTAACTTGCATGTTGGATGTTATGATAGGCATCTAAAATGGATTAATAACTTAAACTCGGCTTAATAATTGATTAGTGTTGGTTGTCTATTACGCCGTTGAATCTGGTTCAAGGAGCGGCAACCTTGTCATGATATAATGACATTGTAATTAGGCGCTTTTACCTTAGTCATGATGCAATGACTTTACCATGATGCAATGATATGTTATGATACAGTAGCGATTCTTTTATGGTTAAGCGGGTGATCGATGGAGAGTGTAGTGTCTGTATAATGTTTGCTTAAACTTAAGATGAAGTAATATGACTTAGTTCAATGTTTATGGGGGATGTGCGAACTGAATGATGTTATAGATTAAGTTAAGTAAAGTTGAGTAATAGCTATAAACTCTAGATGAGATTACGTTTATGGAATAGATATAGGGGATATAGGTATTCGAACTGCTTATATCAATCTCCTGAGCAACTACTGTTACTAAAGACTTCTAAATTCCCATTGACTTGTTCCAGAGTGTGAGTGCTCCATTGTTGATTTGTTTATTTTTATGGAAAGAAAATAACTTGTGGATTGATGTATTGCATTTAGTTAAGCCGTATGTCACACTGCATGTGCTTGTGTTACTGTGTACTGGCTTCGGCTCATTATTGTTGTTATTGTTCTTTTCTTTAGGTGATATATTGAGGATGATGATGATGTTAATGATGATTTGATGAAGATGATGATGGTGTTCCTTGTTGATGATGATGTTGTTGTTGATGGAGTTGATGATGATGATTAATATGATGATGCTTGACTCGGGTTTTGGGAGCTTGTGATGATTCGGAGAGGATTTGTGGATGAGTAAAGTGAGTAGGAGCGTGGATGTAGTTTAGTTATTTCATTTTATTTTATTTTTTTGTTTTGTATTAGTGAGAGTTGGATTTATGATTTAAGCTTGTTATATTCTTTAAAGGGCATAGTGGAGCCCATGTTTTGTAATTAAACTTTTGCAAAGCTTTGTTTAATTAAATAATTTTACACTTGAGAGAGTGGAAGTTTTGAAATGTCTTTATTTCGAAATTGTTTTATAAAATTTATTTTCGCTGCTAAATCCAGTTGTTGCTAGAATCTAACTTAATGATTTCATAACCTAAAATTAAGTAGCAATGTTCAACATAAGCAAAATCTTTTTAAGGAAGCCTGAGCGTATAATATTTTAGAGTATTATACGTGGCGGTAGCGCCTTAATCGATTTAATTATCGGATTAATTTTTTTTGGGGCATTACAATTAATGTTGCTAACTACTATAATATAAGCTATATTTTAAGAATGGAGTTGCATGGGGTTCATATTAATGAAATGGGATGCTATTGTAGACAAATGCAATGAAATGGTTTCCCAATGACTTATACTAGCAGAGAAATTATTATAAGACAATTTTGTGTCATGTTTTAGCAACATATCTTGTTTAGAATTTGGATTTATTGAAGCTTGGTTTTGGATATGTTTATTTGAATTTGATTTTTGGAGTTTATACAGTTCCGTTGACGAGACTGTCTTGCTAGTAACCTAATTGTTAAAATAAATATAGTAAATGGATTATTAACTATTTTAGTGATTCGATCATAATTAGGCATGGTATGAGCTATTGGATGGTGATGGGACTGGTCCCATCAAAATTAATGGTCGGACCATAAAAATTTACTTTGACTTTTAACCTTATATGTTAGTTGCCTTTACCTTAAATAGCCATTTAAGTATTATGAATGATACATAAATTGATTGTTTGATATGTCACTTGTGTATGATTTGTCATGATTTTGCACATTGCAATTTAGTTCACTTGTTGGGTGTTTTACTCACTTCTTTTGGAGATTTGTGTTTTATAAGGATTAAATTGGAGTAATAGTTATATCGCATGACCTATAGTAAAATTTAATTTTCAAATACAAGTATGGTTATATTCTAAAATAAATTTTAAAAATTACAAAAATTGAAAATAAAATGATGGTCGGCCAACAAAAAGAGATTTTGGCAATGCCACTCGTTGTGGATGAGCTCCTCTTAAAATCAAAGTGGTCAAGATTCTCTAGCCGAATTTTCCTTTTCCACCCTTTACGGTGGCTACTTTTTAGCTCAAGTTCATGTACAATGACTATAGTCTCCCTGGGCTGGACCTGTCCATAATAATTCTGACCGCTATTGGGCTCAATTGTTCTACCAAGTGGGCCTACCTACTAACAATAAAATGAATAATAATTCGATAAAAAGCTCAAACGAAGCACAAATAAGATCCATTTGAATTTTAACTGCAGAAAAATACCAACTAGCAATGAATTTGTCTTAATGAAATCTTCATGTTGAGTTTTTGACATTTTAATTTCATAGTCACTCCCTCCAGTGTATTGTTCGATTATTCCGATAATACTACGAAGAGTACGTCGTAGTATATCATACAATACCGAGAAACATAGACAAGGGTCTGTCAGCTTTTTATAAAAGAAACACAATACTTCTGGAAAAGAAAATCTCCATTTGATCTTATACCATATAACTACACCAACTCACTCAATATCATTCCGTTAACTGCAAGTATAAACAAAATATGGGAAGGCCATGATGATAATTGATAGCTACAACTTAGGAAACTATCTTTAATAAAACAAAGATTGTTACGATCCCACATCGGTTATACGCAAAATTGTAAAATGATACTTAAGCCTAAAGGGTTCTCTCATCTAATAAGCTAGTCTTTTGGGTTGGGCTCTCCCTTTGGACTTAATACCTAACATTTGGTGTTTTTGTTGAGAGATCGATGCTAGCAAAATGGGCGACCTAGGATGGGAGACCTGAAAAAGGGCTACCTAGAAAAAAGAGTTAGAGTATAACCACCTAGAGTAAAAACCATCCAGAGTGGGCCACCTAGAGCAGGCCGTCGAGGGCGTTGGCTTCTTGAGGGATGGGCAATGTTACGATCCCACATCGGTTCTATGCAAAATTGTAGAATGGTACTTAAGCCTAAAGGGTTCTCTCATCTAATAGGCTAATCTTTTGGGTTGGGTTCTCCCTTTGGATTTAATACCTAACAAAAATCCATAAAAAATTGCCTTTCTTGGTCAAGAGGATGAGCATGGAAATTTTTATGTAAGGGTTAATGCTATAAATAGCACTTAAACTTTGACAAAATATATAATCAGGTATTTAAACTCTAAATTTAATTAATTTAATGCTTAATTTTACATATTTTAATAAAGTTTAAGTATCATTCACAGTATTAACCCTTTATAATATTGTAGTGTAAGAAAAAAAAAACAAATGAGATAATGTAAATCATAAGTTAATTAATTAAATTGTACTATAATTAAAATAACATTGATGGAATATCATATACAACAATTGATTACATTGATCATAATATAGTAAAGTCCATCCTCATATTCTACTCAACAATTATATTGTCAAACATAAGGATTAAATAACACATTTGTATTAGATTAAACATAATCAATGATATGTAAAGTATTGATTTGTAACATAAGCCCATATCGTCTAATATACAATAGAGAAACATATATAATAAATATATAGCAAAACATATCCTTTAAGTTAATTGGGTTATGTTATCTTTAAAACATCAATTATTTTATATCATACATAATTACCTTTACAAGAGGACCTTATTGGAATAATGGAACCCAAAAATGACATAATAATGTTTTTAGACTCAAGAAAAGAGGCCAAATTGCTACAAATTACTAGATGTATGAGATGCTTGAGAATAACTATGGTCCTGTCACTAATTTTGACAAAACCGGTCCCATCATTATCCAACGGCTCATATTATACCCAACCGTGATCGAATAATTAAAATAGTTAATATTCCAATTACTATACTAATAATTATATGATTGACTGAATAGTTCTATTAATGGGACCATATAAGCTCTCGAGATGCTTTCAACTAACCTTCTAATGTAGTAGAAGAGATGGGATATAACTACTTGGGAAAATGGCATAGGATGGAGAGGAGGAACAAGCGTTGAATGTTATACACCGGCCCTTACATTGCCAGCCTTGGGAGATAAGCCGCCAACCTTTAATTCTACATTGCCGGCATTGGAGCGGTGTACTTTACTCATCTTTTGAGTTTTACAATTTTGTTCTAGATAAATATTATATATATTTCTTTTTTTTAAAGATAAATATTATAGATATTTCTTTTTTTTTTTAAGATAAATATTTTAGATGTTTCCTATTTTTTAGAAAAGATTGCATTTCCTATATAATGTACACCCTGAGGGAAAAAAACAAAGACCCTTTGACATTTTGAATAGAATTTCACAGAGCTGGTTTTGCTCTATCTTCCAAAATCCACATTTATTGTGATAGTATTAAATTTTGATGCCAACAACCTAGATATTCTTAAAATTAATAGGTAGTTGAAGATACAAGCTGGTATTCGTATGTGAATCAACAGTCTTGCAATAATCGAGGATCGCCTTTAGGATATTCTTAGAATCAACTGATTGTGATTATATTATCCCTTTCATTTTCTGCTACGTCAGTTTGGTTTCAAAGCCACGTTCGCAATTGTTAATAATGGCACCTCGGAGACAAGTTAACCAACATTGTGCTGCAATAAATGAGATCTATGATCATAATGATCTAGATCGAAGGACTAAGTAAACAATCGATCGGCAGTTAAGCTATGGTGGATCGATTTACAAAAAGAATGGGTGTGTTGATGGAGACCCAAAGACATGAAAACCCTAGACAAGGACGAAACGTTAATCCCAAACCGAGACTTGATGTAGGTTTCGAGGAATTAAATGATGAATCCTCCATGAGGTTTATTATGATGAATTACCACATAGGCAGGTAAAGCCGCGTGTTGAGAAGATCGTAGGTGTTGGGAAATAGGGATGGGGATGGAGATCCCGGAATTTCGTGCTGGTTTGTAAGCAAAGAAAGAGACACTATTTATTAATGAGAATGAGGATGAGGAAGATGACAAGGGTATCTTTGAAGTAGGAGGTAATGGTGATCCAGTTTATGATGAGGAACATGTTGAAGAAGAACTTGTGACTGGAGATGACAGAGTGAATCTATTGGTTAGGAGGTCATGTATGACTCTTAAGGCAGTTGAGGAAGAACATGATGCTATCTTTGAGGCTGGAGGAGATGGAGAACCTGTATTTGATACAAAACACATAGAAGAAGAGATTCTCACAGGTGATGGTAAGATGAATGGATTGTCTTTCGATCAGAAGGGAATCAAACCCTTAATTCTTTTTGATGATGTCGATTTCGCTTTCCTTGAAGACCATGGGTTTATTTCATCCATACAACACTTTGCTGAGACAGTAAAGGTTCCTATAATTCTGACCACTAATGATAGCAATGTCTTGCCATAAAACTTGGATGGACTTTAGATATGTTTTAAAACACCACCTTGGAATCAACTGCATGCTCACACATACATGGTTTGTGCAACGAAAAAACATAAGAGTTCAATCTCAAATGGCTTGTATGATTAATTCCAAGTGGATATTGCATAGCCTGGTGAAAATTTGAGGACGAATTTTGTCTAACCGGGGGAATATGATGCAGTGAAAGAGATGGGACATAACTACTTAGGAAAATGACATAGGATGGAGAGGAGGAACAAGCATTGAACGTTCTACATTGACCCTTACATTGTTGGCCTTGGGAGACAAGCCGCTAGCCTTTAGTTCTACACCACCGACATTGGAGTGGCGTACTTTACTTGTCTTTTGAGTTTTACAGTTTCGTTCTAGATAAATATTATAGATATTTCTTTTTTTAGCTAAATATTATAGATATTTCCTTTTTTTTTCAGAAAAGACGACATTTCCTATATAATGTATGCCTTAGGGCAAAACAAAGATAGTTTTGAGTTTTTTGACATCTTGAATGGAATTTCACGGAGCTAGTTTTGCTCTATCTTCAAAAATCCAGATCTATTGTGATACTATTCAATTTTGATGCTAACAACCTAGGTATTCTCAGAATCAATAAGTAGTTGAAGATACAAGTTGGTATTCGTGCGCAGATCAATGGTATTGTGATAATTAAGGACCGCTTTCAGGATATTCTTAGAATCAAAGGATTTTGATTATATTATCTTTTTCATATTCTGTAGCATCACCTTCCTATTGTTCCATTTATGGACAAATCAAGTAAATCTAAAGTCACTTGTCTATAAGAACTATATGTCGTTTTGATTATCCACGGTGATCAAATAGAACTAAATCATGACATGTGGTTATTACTTTTGTAGATCCTCATATATTTCTAATTCATATGGGTAAAATGAGGCATGTGTGATGTTCTTATTTATTTGTTGTCATCATTAATAACTTTAAGTATAATGCAAGTGAGATAAATTATTTTTATCTCAGGATTACTATTTCATCTTTTAGTGTTATAATATGACATTTTTTTGAGAAATAATCCATCTTACTTTTTCTTTTCTTTTCCAAAATCAATGATTTATGAAAATATTAAGAAAACCATGTGCTGACTTTTTCTTTTGATAATCCACTCCTTCCAAAACTTGGTCACTCGTAGAGCCACAATTGCAATGTGAAGATGTTCCTATTAAAACAAAGTCATTTTAACAAGTTATCCAAAGCTCTATAGAATAGAGTACTCAACAAATAGTTCGATTCATTATTTGAGTCTCGGTTGCAATATGAAGATGCTCCACTTAACGCTAGACCACTTTTCAACAAGAAGGTTAATTGAAGCAACTTATGCCAGGTATTTTTAAATATTTCTATGAGAACTTAATAGATTATGGATTTTTGAAACATCATTCAGATTATCAACATGCTTCATATAATGCCATGGTATTAATTACTCAACAAGTGAGCAAACTCCAACAAGTTACGTCAGAGCCTCTAGACATTTCCATAAGCAGATAAATAATAGAAGCTTAAATCCTCAATCACAATGTTAAGCTTTTACTATTATTCCGTACCCATTTATTGGAGTCCCTTCTCAACAAGAAGAGCCAGCTCAATAAGTTTATGTCAAATACTTTTAAACATTACTTTGAGGACTTTCTAAACAATGGATTTTTAGAGCCATAGTTGCAACATCAAGATCCTTTACTTGATACTTCACCATTAATTGAAGGCCCTTCTCAACTTAGAGGTTGTCGTCGTGAACTATGTACGCCTAACACCTTAGATTGTCATGATCATTCCACAAAGAATGGAAGAGAACCAAATGACTTAAATTTGGGTAGTTCATCTTTTCTAGCACCATTTGAAGGATTTACAGGAGACAATGAATTTGCTGATGAAACATTGAACGTAATGAATAAAATGGGTTTAATTATACAAGTGGTAAACATTTACCAATTGTCCCAAATACTTATTATATTAATTATTTTATTTTCTAATATAGATGAATCATAGAAAGAGAAAAGTTGATTATTTGAGGTTTGCTTTATACAACTAGTTATTGTTTCATCATCTAACCTTGCTAATGATTATATTTCAAGATCAAATTGACATGTAAAATATGGACTTTGATTAGCCTTCTATGCTAATTTTTATAAAGGATAGGAACCCATATAACCAAAATTCTTTCATTTTCTTTTAGGGACTAATAATTTAAGTCTTCACTATCTTTTTTGGGTGTTCACATTATGTTTAATAGCATTGTGAGATGATATATGTTACAATATGTTACATGTTTATTATTTAAAGTATTTATACGAGAAAGTTTTCCAATATATGGTCTAATAAATATTCTTTTTACACTAGATATGATTTAAATATTACCCAATAAATATAATATATTGTATGGTACGTCATACATGTATAATAATGTCGAATGAATAGAATGTGTTATATATATATATGTATATATTATATCACATGTCACATGATATACATGTATCTATTGTACATTAAAAATATATTGTTCAATATATAATATGGTAGTGTAGGGGGAAAAAAAGAAAAGAAAAGAATAGTATGAGATAACATAAATTCAAAAATAATTAGACTGTCCAATAATTAAATAACTCTGACAAAATATCATGTATAACAACTAATCATATAACATATAATATTTTGTGTATTACTCTGCTATATATTAGACAATGTATATGATATTATCTTATATTTATGTATCTAATGAAATATGTTTTAATATGTTACATATTTAGTATTAAAGTATTGACTTGAAAATGTTTTAAAGTGTAGAGTCTAATAAATATTATTTTGTACACACACTCTCTCTCTATATATGTATGTATTTTTTTGTTACCCAATAAATACTTATTATATGGTACATGTATATGTATAATTCCATACGATAAGAATGTGATTTATTTGTTATATAATATAATAATGTAGGGGAAAAAAAACTACATGAGATAACATTGATTGAAACTTAATTACAACAATTAAAATATCTTTGATGAAATATCATGACAATTGATTACATAACATATATTATCATGTGTATTCTACTATAAATAAGATAATGTGGTATTATCTTTTGTGTATGTGTGTGTGTGTGAACAATAGTTAGATAGTTTAAATGAGTAGAATAAGTAAATAATAGAAAAAGAAATAAAAAATTGATATAATTAAATAAGTAAATAGGTTAAATTGAGATTTTATATATTCTTTCCAAAATGTTTATTTTCTTTAATTATCAATTTTATAAATCAAGCTATCTAACTTTGATTACATTTTAATTCCTTTTATTTCAAATTCGAATTCCTAGATCTCAAAACACATATTCTAAATGTTTTGCAAACTCCTAAACCCTTTAATTGTAGTTACCTTTCATTTTCTTAAATCTCTATAATTTTTTAAAACCACTACTTATTTAAAAATATTAGTTTTAAACTCGAACCTGAATTAAATGTAAGATTATCTTAAACTAAACTTTTGAATTGCATTTTCATATCAAGTCATAAATTTCTTATATATATATTTCTAGATTTTTTTCTAACTAATTATTATTTTAAAATAAACATAAAAAAGAATTAAACACAATATCTTTATCCTAAAAATATCTTTAGTTTCTTCTTTTTTCTCTTCTCTCCTTTGCTACCACTGGGGATGTTCATGATTCGATTAACCGATCAGTAACTCTATTTTTTGAACCTAATCATAATGATTGGTTTTTTTAATATCATGATCCTAAATTGATCCATTATAAACGATTAATTGCCTTAATGGTTAACTGTTTTTTCGATTAATTTTTTCTATTTTCGGTTTTTAACCATTTAATATAGGTTATGCAAAATTAGTAGTTAACTATATATTTTAATATGGATGTAAAAAAATTAGAGCATTTTTTATAATTATATTAAAAACTGTAAATTAAGAACGTAAGATTCAATTTTTTAAATTCATATGCATTAAGGATCAGAATGCAAGAGATCTTTTCCTTTTTTTTTTTTGGTTTTTTACACAAGAAAAATAAATGAATATGTATGGTTATAGTTAAGAAAAAATCCACCAAGACAGACATACTATTCTGGATTCTATCGATATTGAATACATATGGTAACTAATAAAGACAAAAAGCCACACTCGATGCAACCAGTAGTGCTCTTGGTCATAGATTTAACAAATTATCTAATTTGTAGTTTACAATTACAATCTTAATAAAATAAACCATAAAGAACAGTTCAGTATTGTATAATAAGGGTTAAAAGAAAAGAATATAGTTTAAAAAAAAACAATGAAAGAATTATGAAAGAATATGATATTTTAATATTTATATTTTTAATGAAATAATTATATAAGTATATAATAAATTATATATATAAATAGATATGGTTAACCGAAACTGTCGGTTTTTGATTTTATAAACCAAAATCGAAATCGAAAACCGAAAAAAATTAAAAACTCCAATCCTAAACCAAAATCGATGAATCGGTTAATCCTCTTTTTCGGATTAGTTTTTTCGTTTTGGTTCAGTTATCGTAAACATTCAGTTTTTTTGCATATCCCCTAGCTGCCACCTATCTCTCTCTTTTATTCTCTTTTCCTTTCTTCCTTTCCTTTTTATTTCTTCTATGTTTCTCTCTCTCTCTCCTTTTCTTCTTCTCTTTCTTTTCTTCAAAAATCAAGCTACAAATCTCATTTCCACAAGATCAAAGAATAAGCAAAAGATGAAAAACAAGATTTAGGTAGGAGCTTAAGTACGAAATAGCTTCATTAATCCAAGCGGTAGTAGTAGTAGAGAAGACCAATCTCTTTGGATTTGCTAAAAGGATAAGTTTGGTTGTTTTCTAATTCTGATTTTTGTTTATACATGCAAATGTTAAATTAGAACTAGATAGATATAGATCTTATAATAAAAATTGATAAGTTAGTAATATATGAACGTATATGCGAAAATATTGATATGTATATACATATATAGACTAAGTGTTTGATGGAATGATTTGTAGTAATATAATATATATATATAATATAGAAGTGTTTATAAGTTAGGATTATACATGAATAAGCCAATAACAAGTTATTTTTGTTGATGTATGTTGAAAACAAGTAGTTAAAATTAGAATAAAAGATAAAGGAAAAACATAACAAGATCCCAATGTTTATCACGGTCGTATCATGGCCCGTAATACAAGTGGAAAACAACTTTAAGGAGGGTAATGGGCATGATGAGGGGCGTGATCTCCTCTAATCGTGGATTTTCGAAGTTAATAGCTGATATTACAGCCATGATGAGGGGCGTGACTCCTCTAGTCACGAATTTTGACAAGGCCTGGGATAACCATCACGGGTGTGATGAGGCCTGCAATGGGGATCATAGTCCCCATCACAGGCGAGATTTGTTCCTTAGTGCTGTTAAAAAATAAAGTAAAAAGAAAGATAAAATGAAATAAATGATTGATAGTTAAAATGTTATGTTAGTTAATTTATATAATTAAACATGAGTTAAATGAATTTATAGATTTAATACATAATTTGATTAAATGTAGGAGTTAAATATAAAATGAAACTTAGTTGGTAAACTTAAATTCAACTTGACTTAGTAATTTATAATGAGTTGAAATGAATTAGATGGATCAAGTTTAATCACCTTGACTTAGTAATTGAATTAAATAATTAACTCTAATCAATTTGGCTAAGTTAAGTTGGAAAAGGCTTAATAGCTAATAATTAGCTTTGGTTAATGAGTTAGGTTAAAACCATGTATTATATGAGGCATATGTTATTTCAAATGTGTGTTTATTTAGGAAATGAGTATTTTTGAATATGAATGATGTGATAATACTTTTGTAATAAATGACTATCATCAAAGTGAAAAGAAATACTTGACAGACAAAGGAGAACAGTCCGTATCTTGGCAGGGTGATTTTTGCAACAATGACAAAATTCCTAACTAGTGTTTGATCAAATAGGATTTTAATAAAAGTTTGATATAAGTGGATAATCAATTAAATTACTTATATGAGTTTAATTATTGAGTAGCTATGGATGTCTGATTATTCTTCTAAAATAACCCTAGACTACTTTCTGTCTTTATTTGGATTTTTAATATGAAAGGTACACAGTAATTTGTATATTGTATGCCAAGATAGGCATTCTAAACAGATTAAAACTTAAACTTGACTTAATAATTGATGAGTGTTGCCTATGCACGTGCCATTGAATTTTTTCTGGTGAGCGGCAACCTTATTTAGCGCTAGCACGTTAGTTTAGGTACTTAGGCTACCCCCGTCATGATGTAATGACATTCATAGGTGGCTTGATGGGTAGCTAATGGAGCAAATAGTATCATTGTAACATTTACTTAGGCTCGAAGAGAAGTAATATAATTTGGTTCATATTTTATGGGGATGAATGAACTAGATGATGTTATAGATTGGGATAAGTAGAGTTATGTAACGGCTGTGAATCCTAGATGACACTATTTTCTTGTAATGTTATATAGGAGATATAGGTATTCGGGTTATCTATATCAATCCTCTAAGCGTCTATTGTAATTTAGGACCCCTAGATTCCCAGGATTATTCCAAAGTGTGAGTATTGCCGTGTTGCTTGCTTTATTTAAAGGAAATATAATAAACTATTGTTGTTGCATTGCATTTAGTTTAAACTCGTGTAGCATCTCGTGTGTATTTGTGTTACTGTATACTGGGCTTTGACTCATTATTGTTGTTGTTGTTGTTTTTCTTTCTAGGTGTGAATTGATGAATTGATGAAGATGAGTGATAATGATGGTTGTTAATGTTGGTGATGATGATGTTGATATGATTGATTATAAATGAATCAGGTAAGGGTGATCTTAGAGATATGAGAGGAGGAAGGATGTGAAGTAGGGCACCACTACAAGAAATTTGCCATATTAAGAAAAAATTATTTTTGAAAATTAGAATTTTGGCACAAATATTATTCTTATTGTGACGAAATAAGAATTTGTCATTTCAAACCAAAGAAAATGTTAAGTTTGTGACAAAAAGAAATATTCGTCAAAATATTTATCATAACATATGAAACTAGTAGAAATTTAGTGACAATAAAGGTTTCGTCATAGTTTTTGGTCATAAATTTTTCTTACCTTTTTTTGGTACCAATATAAGTGACATATTGTGACAAAAACATTTTGTCGTTTAGTTTTATTGTTATTACATATAATTATATATGATATTTCTGCAAGTAATTTTGTCATGATAAATACTATTTATCGTTACAAAATAAATTTGTCATTAGAGTTAATATTATTTTAGCAATAGTGACAATTTAAATTTGTTATTATATATTTATATATTTTTATAATTATTATTTTATTATAACAAAATGATATTACAATGAAATTAAGTTTGTCACTTTAAAACCTTTTTTTATGAATAAGAAGAATATGATACTTTAAATATACAATAGCATTTCAACTTTAAAAAAAAAAGAAAAAAATCAACGTCTAAATGATAAATTAAAGTGAAATAAATCTGACAATTTGACTATAAATTGTACATCAATAGTAAAATGTTTGTTAAAGAATTTGTTAAATGAAATTATATTCTAAAAAGATGTTTTGTTGAAGGACAAAAACTCTATAATTAATTATAATCAGATTAGTCCAAATTCAATCTATTAATATATAATTTTTGTCAGACTTTATATTGTTATTTTTTTATATTTTCCAGTGTTTTTTCTATATTTAGTTTTTTGTAATATGTTATTTATTTTTTATTAAAATTTAATTAAATCTGCTAATATTATAATTTTACAAAATTATCTATCGCAAAGGGAAAAAAAGAAAAAGAAAAAACCATCTATTAATATGTGTCTCTAGTTAACAATTTGTAAAATCGAGTCACAGTTCATATTTATATAATGTTTCCTAATTAAATTTCATAATATTCATTTTTAATAGCACTTATAATTCTTTTCCTTTAGTTCATCAGAAATTGAAGTTGCAGTAAGTTAGATGGTATTTGTATAATTAAGGCCTTAAAAAATCCAGTTAGTACACTTACATTAACAATGTAAAAAAAAAAAAATTAATCATGGAGAATGACCGATAGAGTTGATTTGATTAAAATAGTGCAAGTACCAAATATGTTATCATACTCCCACATACTTTATTACGATAAAAAAACGAATTTTTAAGGGATAGAAATGATCCACCTACTTTGCCTTCTTGAATTTGTTACTAACATATAGTCTTTCTCTTCCATCTAGAAAAAAAAAAATCATAAACAAAAGTTTAGAGAAGGAAACTTATTAATGTTTTTCCCTTTTTTGTCCTTCTTTTCAAAGAAAAATTGATTCAAAAATAGAAGGGCAAAGGATCTTATTAATTTTTTTTCCTTTTTTCGTGCTTCTTCTTGTGTGGAAAATAAGGCCATAGCTTTATTATATTAATAATTTCAATTATAGAATTCGAATAGTTGAACAAGTAATTGAGATTTTGTTCCCATTTTGCTTTTTTTTTTTTTTCCTTTTTTCATATTTGCAAGAGCTTTTTCTACGTTTAATTTTATGTGGTTTATTATTATTTTTATTAAACTTTAATTAGATTTCCTAATAATATAATTTTACAAAATTGTTTATTGCAAAGTAAAAAAAATTGAAATTATTTGTTCACCAATGAGATTGAATCACAGTTCATATTTTTATAAGATTTCCTAAATTTCATAATTTTCATTTTAAATAGCTCTTATAATTCTTTTCCTTTTGTTCATAACAAATTGAAATTGTAGTGAATTGAATGGAATCGGTATAATTAAAAGCCTTAAAAAATCTAGTTAGTGCACCCACCTTGACAATGGAAAAAAATAAAATGAATCATGGAAAATGACCAATAGCACTTATTTGAATAATTGTATAAATTTCAAAGAAGCTAATATTC
Organism: Combretum micranthum; assembly: GCA_024138025.1. Lineage (NCBI taxonomy): Eukaryota > Viridiplantae > Streptophyta > Magnoliopsida > Myrtales > Combretaceae > Combretum > Combretum micranthum. The sequence goes on from JAMXBD010000513.1 coordinate 371,938, forward strand.
CTGTTTACTTTATTGTGATAAAGGACATAGTTTTAAGGGAAGGAAATCATCTCACCTTCTTTCTTGTTTAATATTGTTACTGACATATTTATAATAGTCTTTATAAGATGCACAATTTTAAAAGAAGAAAATTATCTCACCCACTTTTCAATCAAAATCTTAGGGGAGGGAACTTATTAATTTTTTTCCTTTTTCTTTGCTTCTTCTTGGAGGGGAATTAATTAAATAATAGAAAGAGCAAGAGCCCCTCCTTTATTATATTAATAATTCCACTTCTTAATGAACTTATTTTTGTAATCCTAAAATTTCATTTACACGGCCATCAACAAATCTATAGAGTTGTTGAAATTATCAAATGTAATTATCTTTTCTCGTTTTATCAATTCCTTTTATTATTTTCATCTAGTTGTTCTATAATTTAGTATACTTAGGTGAAATAAAATTTTGATTATAGGATTGTTTTATAGCATTTTCCTTTAATGAGATTGTTTATAACAATTGGTCAAACTCAATTTTATTATAATCATCATTTCTTTTGATTATATACACATGTATTTTGTTATTAAAATTTCATCGGTGATAGCACTTCTTTATTATCATTTGTTTAGTATTATTCTAATATTTTTCTAACTTAATTTTTATTTAAAATATGCCTTTTAACATAGCAATTAGTAAGAGGAAGAGAATTACTCAAGCAAGTATTCCAACTCCATCGCCACTAGTAGATCCAATTTATGTAGTATTCTTTTTTATATTTACTTTAATTATTTCAATTTTTTTCTCTTTGATTATTTCAAACATTTTGTGCAATAATGAATAATAATTTTTTCCTCCTAAATTGATGTATATATTATGTTTCTTTTTTCTTATCATTGAATCTTTAAGGAAATAAAAAAGAAGATGAGGAAGGAAAATGTAGAGATTGATGATGATGAGTCAATCCAAATGAAACTTTACTTTGATAGGCATCATAAGAAAGATGACACACGGCCTACCCACGAGCATAACAAAACTATGTAAATAATTGCACTCTATATAAAAAAAATTAAATTTCTTTTGCAATCAAACTATAATTATATCTAAATTAATTGTTGCATTTACAACATCAAATTGATTTTGTTTTGTATCATTAATCTTATTTTACTTGGACTATGATAATAATTTCTTCTTTTTCCTTTAATTTATATTTTAGGTAGAAGAATTTGAATCAAGGAAGATGGGTGATAAGCTTGAAGAAATGAATCATGGAAGTTTCAATATTTTCAAAGATATGGATATATAATAAATAATCCTTTAGATGGGGTTGAGCTCTTTTATATTTTAGTACTAATCAATAATATTGATTTTTTTTCCTATGGAATATTGTTCACTTATTCCAATTTTGGATAATTTAATAATTTTTATAATTTTATCAAAATGTTGTTTTCTTCTAGGGTGAGAAAAATCATATGCATTGTAATTAATATTGAATTTTTTTTATTTATGATAATGAAGAAAATAATATATTTAATTCATCAAAAATGTAAAACTATATGATACCTGAATTTAAATCATGCGTGTGAATATTTAATAATAAAAAATTCAAACAATAATCTTGTGACGAATTTTTCTTTTTACAACTAAAATTTCGACAAAAGAGAAATATCACACCTTTTAATTAATTATAATAGGAAAATAATGAGAAAAATGTAAACTCATAAAATAAATATTTTGATAAAATTAATTTTGTCAATGAAAAGATTTCATCACCAAATTATTTCATCATAATATTTCCTTTTGTGACAAATATAGGTTTTCATTGTTATTAATTTGACAAACAATATTGACATGGTAAACTATATATGACATTATTATTTTTGTCACGAAAAAATTATATTGAAATTTGTCACCTTATTAGATATGTGATGGAATAATTTTGCTAGTACAATAAAAAAAAAAAGTGACAAGTCGAAATTAGTCAATACAAATCATATTGCAAAAAAAGTTGTCACTAGTGCTTTAATGACAAAAAATTCAAAATTTTTTCATTATAAAACATCTTATATGCTTATAGTTTCTTAATCTATTGTGACAAAATAAGTTTATTATGATAAAAAGAAAAATTGCTGGGACAAATTACTTTGTCACTAAATCATTTTTCAAGACAAAATGTCATCATCACAATAGGCATCATCATATTGTGGCAAAGAACAATTTTGTCATAGTATATTTAATATGACAAGCTCATTATGACCAAAAAATTGACAAATGAAATTTGTCACAATAAATATTCTATGACAAATTTGGTAGTTATGGTGACAATTTAATTTGTCAAAATAGTCCATATTTCTTGTACGGCGTTGAATTGTTTGTAATTGTTTTATTTTGTTTAAAGAACTGGATTTATTTTTCAAGATGTGCATTTTGTGTTAAGGGCTTAGCTGAGAAGCCCATATGTTTTATAATATCTTTTAAATCCTTGTTGGACCATCATGAAAGGTATAAGATATACCTAATGGTGTGGTTTTTATTTTATGGAAGTTGAACCACTCTTGTAGAAGTGGAAGCTAGAAATGTTTTTCTTAAGCTTGTTTTCTCCTAACAAATCCAGTTATCTCTAGAATCTAATTAAAAGAGTTAAAAAATAAAGATGGCTGGCAATGTTCACGATAAACAAATCGTATAACGAAGCTTGAACATATAACATACCAATGTTATACGTGGTGGTAATCGCCTTAATAAAATTTTAGGGCCTTACAGTAATGATACATGTTTCAATATGTGTTATATTTAATATTTAAAGTATTTATATGAGAAAGTTTTATAGTTGGTGGTCTAATAAACATTCTTACATACACTATAGATATTATTAATGTATGACCCAATAATTATAATAGAATGTGTTAGTGTTATATATTATATCATTTATCATATAATATATGTATAGATACATATAATCATGTCTTTAAATAATAAGTTTCAATAATATATTATTGAATATTAACAATATGTTATTTGATATATAATATAGTAGTGTCGGGAACAAAAACAAGATCAGATAACATAACTTAGAAATTAGATCGTATGATAATTGAAATAAAAAAATATACAATATCATATATTACAAAAGTATAAACATGATTGAGAGTACTCTTAACTCCAATAAAATTAAATGTGAGGGAACGAAAGGAGACAAATGATGCATTAGGTGATTTACAAACCTCCAACAGATACTGGAAATTTTAATAGGTCTCAATTCTTGTAATCTCTAGGATTTCCACGATTGATTACATGATTATAAGCCCTTAATATCCTACTTTAGTTTATAAATTATCTTATGAGTGATGTTCAAGACTACTACATATGTCATTTTTATATTTAATTTTACCAGCTTCTAGCTCAATTAGCATGTTACATCCATTTTACTATAACCTACAATTGAAAATATTAAGGATTTCCGAATTCATAAACGATAAACATAACCAAGTAATGGCAATAAAAATAACACATCCGACATAGCATAATAATTCTTAAGTTGAAGAGTGTTATCTGGTTTATTTAAACAACACCATTAAGCATTATTTATAGAGATTATTTAACATAAATTGAACCTGGAAATTTAGGAAAAACAATTCCTTTTAGTCATTTTAGATCATTAATGACATTCTAAACATGATTCTAAACATATACTTAGCAAACATGTCATGCATTTACTCTACACTACTATAGCTAGGAACTATTTGGATTCCTTAACATGCTTATAACATAAGAATCACTTTAATGCTCCTATTTTGATAAAAGTTTCAACCTACTAATGATGATACAATTCCATTCTTAAGCCATTACAAAAACTAGAGCTCCATTACAATATCTCTTAGTCCATTCCAAGCTTAAGGGGTTTTCACTAATACCCTTGTTCTAATTATTTCCGCGACATACAACCTCAATTTATTATTCTTAGAGGATCTTAAACACATCACATTGTACTAATTTCTGTAGTCATGTTATACCAATAGGTCATACATGAAAAACATACTAATGCTCTTCTTATACTTGATCCTTATTATATCTACTCCTCAAATTAACCTCAAAATCCATTAAAACCCAATTAAACTCACACTCAAATATCATTTCCAGAATGCACATGGAGTCAAAATATCATGTTTAGTGATTCAAATTAACCAATTTCACAAATTGGCATCCTAAGGCTTCTAAATCCATTTATAGGTATTATTATTGGAATTCATCCCAAAACACAAAAATTACTCAATATTCAAACAAATACACAACAAAAACATTAGGAATCCTATGGATTCCCTATACTTAATATATTATGCGCACAAAGCCAAACTACTCCTCGCCCAACCCTCATCTCATCAGCTCTATTTCCTCAAACCCCACTAAGTCCTCGCACCCTATATAGTAACTACCCAGTTATAGCAAAACACATACATTACATATAATTTAGAGTAAGTTACAATAAACTAACTAGTGTTTTAAGTGTTTGCAAATAGATTACTTGTATTTGTTTTTTCACAAAGTGAAATTTAACTTGATATTAATAATAGTTAGGAGACACATAGCACTCTCTTAGTGGTCAATACTTATATTAAATCACAATAGATACATGTGGGTGTTTGAGAAAACTAAGCTTCTTTGACCATTTACTGTTTACACGTACGTTGCTGTCACGACACGAACCCAAATGCTGGAGCATCGATGAGGAAGAATTCAAGCATGATAGTGACCCTCGCTTCCCTTCGGGACCATGCGTCTTGCTTATCGTCTACGCGGTTGCAGTCTCATTCGGTTTTATCTCGGATTGAACTAGAGAGGGTTAAAATTATGGTGGCTCTCTTTTGCTAGACAATAATCTATAGATTTATTTCCTGGCCACAAGATCTTTGTAGAAAAACAAAAGACAAGTAATCTGATTGCAAAATACCCAAAACACAGATCAATTTATTATTATTACTCGATTCATAATTGATACATGTGGAGCAAGAAGGTCCAAGCCCTAGCTCATGAGAAACAAATTAAGAAGCACAGTCTTTTTATTCCAATATACAAATCCAGAAAGGCTATATATAACACATGTATCATCCTAATGATGCATGCTCATCAGCAAAAAGTAATTGAATAATCCGCCCCAGTACACGTAAAACTGCTCGATGCGTCATCATAGGCATAACTATAAGCAGATGGGCATACTTTCTTAAACAACTCAGAGTACTGTGTTGGCTTGCATGTATCGGACGTATTATAGGCCCCGGTGCAACAGTATTGCGGCTCGTTATACGCTACGCAAGCACTCTTGCAAGCCACTACCGAACCCGTACTCTGATCGGTTACTTTGAAATAGTTAGGACAGGTGGAGTTTAAATTTAATGCACACGATGAAGATTTGCAATCCCCAATGTTAAATTATTTTAACATTAATGGCCCATGTGACTTATGGTATGATTCTAATATGAAAGGTTCAATACGATGGTCATTTGAGCATAATTGTAATTTTAAGTCATAGGGTTTGAAATCCCTCCACTCTCCTTATTTATATATGACAGTTAAAAGAAAAGTATCGTGACTTTTCATTACAGAATAATTTTTCATTCTCTACCATCAAAAGAGAAACATAAAAGAGAAAGGTAGAGTGGAAGAAAATCACCAAGACAAAATCGAAACAGATTTTCTTCTCTTGATTGGAATTCAAAATCATGGACAACAGTATGTATCAAAACCATTATAATTTTGATTGTTTCTATCATGTTTAGAAGAACCTGATTTGGAAATTAGTTTTATAGGAAGATTGTTTTTGGTAAAATCTAATAATTTCTAACAATTGGTATCAGAGCGGGTATGGAAAACCTATTCAATTTAATTTTCCGAAATGTTCTTACATTTGCATTAATGAATTATTGCTTTTCATGTTTTCCGTTTTGGAATTTACCAGGATATCATGTAATGTTCATGTTTTCCGTTTCAGAAAACAATAATATTTCATAAAACATGAATGAAGGAACATATGTTTCTGTAATATAAATATTCCATGAAATATTCTTGATTTTCGAAAATGAAATATAGACAACGGGATTTAACATGACGTGATTTTGAATCCTGGAAATGGATTTGATCGGAATTGGAAGTGTACGAGTACGAACATTTAACGGAACGTTGAATTATGTGTTCCTATTTCCAAACATAGTTTGGTCTGTGTATGCTTCACGAACATTGAAAATAAAAACAAATATCTGCAAATATATATATGTGCTATATTTTTTATATTTTCCGCATTTACGATAGTTTATTGATATTTGTTAATTTGAATGATCTTAATGATTGAAAAGTTTGATGTTTGTTGAGATTATGTTAGTGTAAATGAAATGTCAAAAGCTTGTTAGTCACCAAAGTGGCCTAGTTTGGAAGGATTTAAATATTTAATTGTAAATTTCAATTGTTCATCTTCTTTAGATGCTAATAAAATGATATAAAAGTTTGAAATGAACAATTATAATCATTAATCATAAGGCTAGGAGATCATCCAAAGATGGATCATTGCTTATAATTAATGATACTAAGAGAGATTCATTGATATGAGTGAATATGGCTGTATATCCAAAGATAACATACATATTGACCTAAGTATGATTGATTGATCTATCAAAGTATATTTATCTAAGCATCATTATTGATTAAAGTTATGCATTAAGGTATCACCCAAAGGTGACCTTAAATACATAGTTAAAGTTTATCATTTGTTTGAATCCATTTAAGTTTCAAAGCATTAATGTATATTTGGATTACATTTAGAGCTTCTAGTAATTTGTTCGCTTTGGGCAATGGAATGATCAAGTTCAATGGGCTAAACTAGGAATGGTCAGAACAGATCCAATTTCAACTGGGCATTTTGGATTTGGACCTAGCAATTATTTCTAATGAAAAGCCTGCAGCCATTACTAAGACTAGTACTGAGTCAGACAAGTCTCTTTATGAGACTTGGGAATGGTCTAATAGGCTGAGTTTGAACTTAATGCGAATGACGATAGCTGAAAATGTCAAGCCATCAATGCCTAAGACGAAAAATGCAAGGGAATTTATAATGAGAATTAAGAAATACTCTCAATCAGATATAGTAGACAAATCTATTATAGGGAGCTTAATGAGTGAGCTAACGACCAAGAAATTTGATTGGTCACAGCCTATTCATGATCATGTGGCATGCATGGCTAATCTAATAGCAAAACTGAAGTTAATGGGTATGGATGTGAGTGAATCTTTTTTGGTTCAATTCATCATCAATTCGCTTCCTCCTGAGTTTGGTCAATTCCAGGTGAATTACAACACCATTAAGAAAAAATGGAACCTTCAGGAAATAAAGGCCATATTGGTTTAGGAAGAAAGGAGATTAAAGAAGATGAAGGATCACTCTGTTCATCTCACTGTTCATAATGATGCTGGTAGCAGTAAGTCTAAACCAGGCAAGAAGGGTAAGAAGAAGGACAAAGCCTCTATGAAAGTTGGTGGAGGTCAAATCCATAAGGATCAGAAGTGTTTTTTCTGCAAGAAAACGGGTTACTTCAAGAAAGATTGTCTAAAAAGAAAGGCTTGGTTCGAAAAGAAAGGTATGTACTGTATATCAGTATGTTTTGAATCAAATGTAATTGAAGTGCCTAATAATACTTGGTGGTTAGACTCTGGGGCTACTATTCATGTGTCACATATTATGCAGGGATTCCTTTCAATCCAGCCCATAAGAGGAACTGAACAGTTTCTTTATATGGGAAACAGAATGAAGGCACGAATAGAAGGAATTGAGACGTACAGATTGATTTTGGATACTGGGTGTCGCCTGGATCTAGAAAAGTGTCTCTATGTTCCTGAATGTGCTAGAAATTTAGTTTCTGTTGCAAAGTTAGATGAAGTAGGTTTTAACTTTAAGATTGGAAACGGTGTATTTTCATTGTATAGACATTCGTACTATTATGGATCTGGTACTTTAGATGATAATTTATATCGTTTTAATCTTGATGTTATGTACGTTGAATCTCTGTTTCTTGTTGAGTATAGTATAGGTAACAAACGTAATGCACACAATGATTGTTTTGCTTTCTTATGGCATCAAAGATTAGGTCATATATCCAAAGAAACGGTAATGAGGTTGGTGAAAGGTGAACTCTTGCCTCAATTGGATTTTACTGACTGGGATATATGTGTTGATTGCATAAAAGGTAAGCAAACTAGACATGTATCAAAGAATCCAGCCACAAGAAGTAATGAACTCCTTGAATTGATACACACTGATATTTATGGTCCTTTTGACATTCCAACATGAGGTGGTGAAAAGTATTTCAGCACATTTATTGATGACTACTCACGATATTGTTACTTATATCTACAGTATGAAAAGTCACAATCAGTTGACATCCTAGAGGTGTTTGTTAAGGAAGTTAGATAGAAAGGTGAAAGTAGTGAGATCAGACAGAGGTGGTGAATATTATGGTAAATTCAATGAAAGTGGAAAATGTCCTGGTCCATTTGCGAAATTCCTTGAAAGTCGAGGCATTGTGCACAGTATACAATGCCTGGTACACCACAACAAAATGGTGTGGCTGAAAGGCGGAATCGTACACTTATGTATATGGTTAGGAGTATGTTAAGTTACAGCACTGTACCTTTATCCTTATGGATACATGCATTAAAAACTGCTGCATATCCACTGAACAGGGTTCCTAGTAAGGCAGTCTCTAAGACTCCTTATGAATTATGGACAAGTAGGAAACCCAGTTTAAGGCACCTTCATGTTTGGGGCTATCCAGCGAAAATAAGGATATATAATCCACATGAAAGAAAGCTTGATGCAAGAACCATTAGTGGTTACTTTATTGGCTATCCTGAAAAATCAAAAGGGTACAGATTTTATTGTCCTAACCACAGTACAAGAATAGTTGAGTCTGGTATTGCTCGGTTCATTGAAAATGGTCAATTTAGTGGGAGTGGGGAATCATGAAAGGTGGATATTAGAGTATTTCAAGAAGAGACCCCTACACCCAGTGTTTCTACTTAGGTTGTTGTTCCTTTTGTTGCATCACAGTCTAGCAATAAGCTGAAACGATAAGTTAATGTTCAAAACACACAAAGTGAACATATTAGAGGTGAACCAAGCAACAATGTGCTAGTCACAAATGAGCAAGGGATACAACAAGAAATGGCATTATGGAGGTCTATGAGACAGAAATGACCAGCTATATCAAATGACTATGTGGTTTACTCACTTGAACACAAATCTGACTTAAGCATTGATAAAGATCCAATCTCATTTAAACAACCCATGGAATGTAGTGATTCTGAAAAGTGGTTCAATGCCACGAAGGAAGAGATGAAATCAATGGATGTAAATAAAGTCTGGGAGCTAATAGAATTGCCTAAAGGATCAAAACGAGTTGGCTGTAAATGGGTCTTTAAGACTAAGCGAGACTCAAACAGTAACATCGAAAGATACAAGGCTAGACTTGTTGCTAAAGGTTACACTTAGAAAGATGGCATTGACTATAAAGAGACTTTCTCTCCAGTTTCTAAGAAGGACTCCTTAAGAATTATTATGGCTTTGGTGGCTCATTATGATTTAGAGCTTCACCAAATGGATGTGAAAACCGCCTTTTTGAATAGTGACTTAGAAGAGGAAGTTTATATGGACCAAGCTGAAGATTTCATAACCATAAGACAAGAAAATTTGGTGTGTAAGTTAAAGAAGTCGATATATGGATTAAAACAAGCTTCCCGACAATGGTATATTAAGTTCAATAATACCATTACATCGTACGGTTTTGTAGAGAACACCGTTGATCTGTGTATCTATATGAAGGTCAGCGGGAGCAAGTTTATTATATTGGTCTTATATGTCGATGATATCTTTTTGGCTACTAATGACATAGGTTTGTTACATGATGTAAAGAAATTTCTCTCTGAAACTTTTGAAATGAAAGATATGGGTGAGGCATCCTATGTGATAGGAATAGAGATATTTCACAATAGATCACAAGGATTGTTATGATTGTCTCAGAAAAGCTATATCAATAAAGTATTAGAGAGATTTACAATGGAAAATTGCTCTGCAGGAATAGTTCCAATTCAGAAAGGGGACAAGTTTAGTGAATTGCAATGTCCAAAAAATGATTTGGAACGAAAATCAATGGAATCCATTCCCTATGCATCATTGGTTGGAAGATTGATGTATGCTCAGACATGCACTCGGCCAGATATTAGTTTCATTATAAGAATGTTAGGCTGATATCAAAGTAATCATGGAATAAATCATTGGAAAGCTGCAAAGAAAGTACTTAGGTACTTACAAGGCACCAAGGATTATATGCTTTCAAGTCATCTTGAAGTAGTGGGCTATTCGGATTTAGATTATGCTGGATGTGTAGACTCGAGGAAATCTACATTTGGTTACATGTTTCTATTGGCTGGAGGAGCAGTTTCATGGAAGAGTGGGAAGCAGTCTGTCATTGCTACTTCCACTATGGAGGCTGAATTTATGGCATGCTTTGAGGCGACTATTCATGCATTGTGGTTGCGGAATTTTATCTTAAGACTTGATTTAGTCGACAGTATAGATAAGCTGTTAAGAATTTATTGTGATAATTTTGTAGCTGTTTTCTTCTCTAAGAATGATAGGTATTCTAAGGGTGCGAAACACATGGATTTGAAAAACTTATCTGTTAAGGAAGAAGTGCAAAACCAAAGAGTGTCAATTGAGCATATTAGTACTGAACTGATGATAGCAGACCCGTTAACTAAAAGTTTGCCACTGAAAACGTTTACTGGACATGTTGAACGGATGGGCATTTTAGACAGGTCCTCACAGATTTGATGGTTAATGTATAAATATATATACATATGGTTGTACTGCTGGTATTATTATGACACTTATGAATTCATTTAAAGTTATGGTTTTGCTTGCTCTTTGTTATCTACATCAGGTTGTATACAGTTATTGTTTATGAGATAACTAATAGCATATTTGGAAATGATAATTTAAAGTTTTAATGTTCCTCGGTTAAGTTATTATGAATTATAATGATCATGTGATACATGGAAGGAATCATGTCATTAAAAGATGTGTGACCACCATGATCCAACTATTTTAATCCAATTGAGAATTCTGATTTGATGAACTCTAAATATGATGCACTCTTATTGGTTATTGATTCATCATATTGTAACATGGGCCAAGTGAGAGATTGTTAAATTATTTTAACATTAATGGCCCATGTGACTTATGATATGATTTCTAATATGAAATGTTCAATATAATGGTCATTTGAGCATAATGGTAATTTTGAGTCATAGGGTTTGAAATCCCTCCACTCTCCTTATTTATATAAGACAGTTAAAAGAAAAGTATCGTGACTTTTCATTACAGAATAATTTTTCATTCTCCACCATCAAAAGAGAAACAGAAAAGAAAAATGTAGAGTGGAGAAAATCACCAAGATAAAATCGAAACAAATTTTCTTCTCTTGATTGGAATTCAAAATCATGGACAACGGTATGTATCAAAACCATTATAATTTTGATTGTTTCTACCATGTTTAGAAAATCCTGATTTGAAAATTAGTTTTACATGAAGATTTTTTTTTTTTTTTTTTTTGTAAAATCTAAGAATTTCTAACACCCAGTCCCACCACCTGGTGTGATCGATATTTCTACGTTGTAACCGTCGACTAAGCTTATGTCGTAGGAATCCTTCGAGGTGTTAAGTGTAAACTCCGTCGGAGTAATCGGCGGCGTTCCGCCAGCGGTGCACTTGAGTGCACCCTAGTCTCCCGTGACGCATTTGCCTTGTCCCGAAGCATTGAAACTGCAACCAGTTCGGCCCCAAAAGTTGCCAGACCAGCCTGATGGTGCGGTTAATTGGGAAGATGCGCCAGATGCTAACTCAAAACCGCCTTCACCAAGTTTGAGGCTGCCGTAGCCATTGTTGATCCCTGGCCAAACGGTGTAGGGACAATGGTTCGTGAAGGTAAATACTGTGGCTGAAGCAACATGCTCTGCAAATCAAAACGAAGCTGAGGTTAGTTATCTGCATATATATATATATAGATAAACGATTTTATAAATTTCTATTTGTAAATCGAAATCAGACATATATATCCATTACCGGATGCCAAACCAAAAAGGAGGATGAGAGTAAGTAATGTAAGGCCCGGTATTGTAGTCGTCACTGGTGATGGTTTATTTGAAGGGAAACCTCCTATATACATATATAGTTGATTTTCTCAAGATTTGGGTATATATCTAAGGGCGGAAAAAAGGCAAAAGAAAAAAAAAACCAATAAAAAATTGGAGCAATGCATATAAACCAAAAAAAAAAAAAAAAAACTGAAAATATGGTTTTTGAAGGAATTTGAATTTAGAAAATTTTACCGAACCAATCTAATGAGCCAAATCATTTTAGAAAAACATGATTTCGTGCGATTTGAAGGAGTCCAATTTTTGTTTTTGGTTCAACCAAGGACTTTTTGTGGCGAAAAGAAAAAAACAACAATAGAAAAAAAAAACACGTGTCTAGCTAGACGTGTAGAAGATGGCACAGGTTGCAACATCAATAGATAGTCCAAGAAAAAAATATTGACTTGACTTCGTGTCTTTGTGTGTCAAAGAGGACTTCTAGTTGCTCTAAAATACCGAATTGTCTAAACTAGAAACAAAACATTTTCATATCATTTCGTGGAAATTTTTGTAATGGAACAGGGGTCCTTAGTATAATGAATTTTATTAGAAGATGATTTTTTTTCCTTTTTTTTTTCTATCAGCATTGGTAGATGATTGCATGGATAGATTTGAGAATGGTTATGAAATATAAATCATAGATTGTTATATATTAGTTAATGAATATAACGATTAATGAATTATTGATTAGTAATTGATATGACACTACAAAGGACTATAGTTTATGAATGTGATAAGTTTTATAAAATATCTTATTATAATTTACAATGTGAACATTGTAAATAATTTTTTATTTTAATTTTTCATTTTTAGAATAGTTACTTCCCTATCCTTCTCCTAATAAAAGCTTTAGTGGATGTTACATGTCATACATAAATATACATGTAATGAGTATCTACCGATAATTTTTTAACACATGATTGTATAGATAATAGTTACTTTAAATTACCAATTTCCTTATTCATATGTTAAAATATATTTAGTTATTACCCATCACTTTTCCATACATGTGGCACTTTTATCAACATGTAGAAAACTGCATTGCAGGCTGCACATCGATAGATAGTCCAAAAAAAAATATTGACTTAGACTCATTGTCTTTATCTATCAATGAGGACTTCTAATAGCTCTTAAATACTGAAATCTCAAAACTAGATAGAAAGCTTGGAAATTTCGATTATGGACCATAGATCCTTAGTATAATGACTTTTATTATTGCCCTTAGGTAATATATAAAATAAAATCTCTTAATCGTGTCTTTTTATGAGCTAGTAGCATATAGGGATATAATCGGATGAGCCATAATAGAGTTTCAGACTCATCTAGCTCATTTAAAATTCTATAGAGTTTTAGGATTTAGTTTAAATATATAGTAAAAACCCTACATATAAGGTGGTTGAACCCTATAGGATTTTAGGGTTGAACCCTACAGTGTCTTAGGCTCAAGTTTAAATATATAGTAAAAACCCTATAGGGTTATAGGGTCAAGTTTAGGTCATATAACAAACATGTTGGATACTCGACAACTCGGTACCATAATTTAAAAAAGTAAATAAATAAATAAAAATATTACTAAAAAGGTAAAAGAGAGGAAATGAAATATAGATGAGTTACCATTTTCTTACCTCCTAAAAATTATTTTTCTTTTATAATTACTAGACTAGTTAAAGATTTTAGAAATTTTCATTAGGATTTTAGAATTCTTCATTAAAATTTGTTCAAATCATGTTTGCTTAATATTGTTTGATGTGTTATATTTTAGCTCCAATAGGAGATTTAATTTAACCATGTTCTTGTCTAAGTCTCTTAGATGATACATGGTGACAAAAATAATATATTTATATGTTTAAATATTGAATCATAAATATGGTTTGCCACATATTCTATTTATTCCACATGTATCTTTTCATTTTTGAATGTACAAAAAACATATGTCAAAATTATCAGCTTTTTTTTTTTAAATTTATTATTAAAATTTGAAAATAGGTTGGAAAAACAATTAAGGTTATAGGGTCGGGTTCTAGGTTTTAAATCAAACCCTATAGGGCAGGTTTGGATATAGCATGAAAACCCTGTAGAGTTATTGAGTTATGTTTGGTAAACTTTATAGGATAGCGAGTTGGGTTTATATGATCCCTCCAAAACCTAATGTGGTTATATCCCTAAAAGCATGTCGCTTCATGTCATAGGAAAGACCCATGTAATGAGACAATATCTCTTTATCCTTTTTATTTCCTTTTCTTTTCCTTTCCCTTTTCTTCTACTTAGCACATTCCATATCAATGGACATTAACAAAATGTTTAGAATCCCATATACTCCCTATATTTAAAATATTATGAGCACAAAGCCAAACTACTCCTCGTTCAACCCTCTTATCACTACCTCTATGTCCTCAAACCCCACTAAGCCCTCACACCCTATATAGTTACTTCCCAATTATTGCAAAACACATCCATTACATATAATTTAGGGTGAATTACAATAAGCTAACTAGTGTTTTAAGTGTTTGCAAATAGAGTACTTGTGTTTGTCTTTTCACTATGACACAACCTGTGAAATTCAACTTAATATTAATAATATTTAGGAGAAAAGTAGCCCTATATTAGTGGTCAACACGTATATTAAATCATTTAAATAAGCAGCATCATTAATTATTATTTAAAATATATAATAATAATAATAAAAATGGGAAAAAAAGGAGAAGCAGAAACACAAAACGATAAGATCCCAAGCATACAATGGGTGTTTGAGAAAACTAAGCTTCTTTGACCATTTACTGTTTACACGTACGTTGCTGTCACGACACGAACCCAAATGCCGGCGCATCGATGACGAAGAATTCAAGCATGATAGTGAAAATCAAATCCCTCGCTTCTCTTCGGGACCATGCGTCTTGTTTATCATCTAATACGCGTTTTGCTGTCTCATTCAGTTTTCTTTCAGAACTAACTAGAGGGGGTTAGGATTATGGTGGCTCTCTTTTGCTAGACAATAATTTATAGATTTATTTCCTGGCCACATGATGGGAGAGTAATTTGAGATATGTCATATCTTTGTAGAAAAATAAAAGACAAGTAATCCGATTGCAAAATACCAAAAACACTGATTTATTTATTATTATTACTACTCCATTCATAATAGATACATATGGAGCAAGAAGGTGGAAGCCCTAGCTCACATGAGACTAATTAAGAAGCACAGTGTCTTTTTATTCCAATATACATATCCAGAAAGAATATGGATAACATCTGTATCCAAAACCTTAAAATCATGCTAATAATGCATGCTAATCAGCAAAAAGTAATCGAATAATCCGCCCCGGTACACGTAAAAGTGCTCGATGCGTCATCATAGGCATAACTATAAGCAGATGGGCATACTTTCTTAAACAACTCAGAGTACTGTGTTGGCTTGCATGTATCGGATGTATTATAGGCCCCGGTGCAACAGTATTGCGGCTCGTTATACGCTAAGCATGCACTCTTGCAAGCCACCACCGAACCCGTATTCTGATCGGTTACTTTGAAATCGTTAGGACAGGTTGAGTTTAAATTTAATGCACACGATGGAGATTTACAATCCCCAGTCCCACCACTTGGTGTGATCGATATTTCTACGTTGTAACCGTCGACTAAGCTGATGTCGTAGTAATCCTTCGAGGTGTTAAGTTTAAACTCCGCCAGAGTAATCGGCGGCGTTCCGCCAGCGGTGCACTTGAGTGCACCACAGTCTCCTGTGACGCATTTGCCTTGTCCTGAAGCATCGAAAGTGCAGCCAGTTCGGCCCCAAAAGTTGCCAGACCAGCCTGATGGTGCGGTTAATTGGGAAGATGCGCCAGATGCTAACTCAAAACCGCCTTCACCAAGTTTGGGGCTGCCGGAGCCATTGTTGATCCCTGGCCAAACCGTGTAGGGACAATGGTTCGTGAAGGTAAATACTGTGGCTGAAGCAACATGCTCTGCAAATCAAAACGAATATATATATAAACGATTTCATAAATTTCTATTTGTTAATCGAAATCAGACATATATATCCATTACCTGATGCCAAACCAAAAAGAAGGATGAGACTAAGTAATGTAAGGCCCGACATTGTAGTCACTGATGATTGTTTATTTGAAGGGAAACCCCCTCTATATATAGTGGACTTTCTCAATTTTTTTTTGGGTAAAAAAAAAAAAGAAACACGTGTCTAAACGTGTAGGAAACGTCACTGGCACAGGCTGCAACATCCAATATATATATATATATTGACTTGAATCCATGTCTTTATCTATAGGAGAAGAGTTCTAGTAGCTCCAAAGAAATGTCTAATCTGGAAATAGAAATAAAAGACTTGCATATCAATACAACATAATGTTTAATCTAAAAACAAAAGACTTTCATATCATTGTCACATAATGTCTAATCTAGAAACAAAAGACTTTGATATCGTTACCTTAGAGTATGGATCCACAACTACAATGACTTTTATAAGTAGATGATTTTTCTTTCTTTCTTTTTTTTTTTTTCTCTACAGGCATTTATAAATGATTACTTGGATAATTCTTTGAAGGATTATGAAATATAAATGATAGCTTGTTTTGTATTATTTAATGAATGTATTTTATTAATTGGTAACAACTCATAACTAAATGATATTATAAAGAACTATGGTTATGAATATAATAGTTTTATTGAAATAGTTTGTTATAATTTGCAATTTAAACTTTGTAAGTAATTTCTTTTTTCTTTCTAGAGCAGGTTCTTCCCCCACGTCCCTTGAGAAAGGCTTTTAGTAGACATTATATGTCATGTCTAATATACATATGGTGGGTAATTGGGGGTGTGCAACATCTGTAGATTGTCTAAAGAAAACATAGATTTTGACTGCATGTCTTTATCTATCAAAGAGGAGTTCTAGTAGCTCTAAAATTATGAAATGTCTAAATTGGAAACAAAAGATTTTCATATGATATTTCTGTAATGAAACATATGGATCCATTAGTATAATGACTTTTATTAATACATGAATAGTTTTGTGAAGGATTATGAAATATAAATGATAGCTTGTTATATATTAATTAATCAATATAGTTTATTAATGGATGAGTAACCAATAAGTGGATGATATTACAGAGGACTATGGTTCATCAATGTGATGTTTTATAAATATTTTATAGTAATTTTGCAATTTGGATTTTGCAAATAATTTTTTCTTTCATTCCCTTTTTCTTTTCTAGAGCGGTTACTTCCCATCTCCCCCTAAGAAAGGTCATAGTAGGTATTACATGTTATATGTAATATACTCGTGATGGATAACTACTAATATTTTTTTAACACGTGGGCATATTACCAACTACTTCATCAATATCTTAAAATATAATTAATAGTTACTCATCATATTACATACATATGTGATATATGTTTTTACACATGTTTTTTATTCACTTTTTGCTTGTAAATATTTTATAAGACTTCCTTTATACTTTTTGCAATTTTTGGGGATCCACTCCATTGAATATATAAATTTTACAACCACTCACCTCTTATACCTGTCACATCACTCTTTACTAAACCCAATCAACTTTCACATTACCATACTTCCACTCACCAACTCACCTTCTATAGACCATATATGTACCATTTTTATCTTCATTTTCCCTCGTCTTTTGTCCCTAGGACAAAACATACCTTGGTCTAGTCTTTAACAGACCACTCCACCATTCTACTACTCTATCATTCCACCATCCATTCACCTCACCTCTTGACCTTGACCTCATCTCATCGACCTCTTCATCTCTAGCACTATTGCTTCCGAACTATCACTATGATGATGGACCCTAAAATTACAAGAAGAAAAAATGCAATTTGTAGGTGTTCTCTCTCCTTTATTTTTTGTAATGGATTATGTTCACATATTTTTTAATGAAATTCCATTTTTCAATAAGAGCTAAACCTGTTTAGTGGAATTATGTGATGAGTTTATGGATTTCCTAAGTAGTTTATTAGTATTTTATAACGGGTTTTGTTAGTTTGGATTTTTGGTTATTTATATTTTGATGTTTATATGAATTTCCTATGAATTAGAGCTCATGATACTAGAGAGGAATTCAAGAACTCAATTGAAATAGAAAAATACAATTTCAAAACTAACACGAACACATGCCCCTTTTGCATCAAGTTGTAGAACTCACGTTTTTAATGCAATTGAAATTGTGGTTTATTGACATAAACATGTGCTTAAACCACCAATTCAATTAGAATAACGTGACTTATGAGAGGAGTATTATTTAACTGATGATTATAAAAGGATTAGTCGAGAGAGATATCTTTGTTGTAATTAGAATTATGCAACTCGAGAGGGAAGCAAATTCTTATGAGTTTAATCAAAATCAAAATAAACAAACCAAATTATAACTGTAACGTAACGAATGGAAATCCTCACTAAATCATTACATATCTCACATCTATTTACTAAAGGAGTTTCAAATAGTAACTCTAGTGTTAGTATAATTGTAGTGTTAGATTAGTTAGAATATATAGTGGTAATTTATAGAAGTAGTTTAATCTCAAAACTTCAATTCAGTTTTCTGGCTTATAGTAGAATTACTATAATCTATTACTTAGTCACAAGCTCCCTATGGATCACGACCTTGAATTCTCCAGCTATGCTATACTTGCACGATAGGTACACTTGCCGGTAGCTTTCATACTTAAATCGATTTTTATAAAAACATGCGTTTGTAGTTATCTAACAAACGTAAAATTAGAGAGAGCAAAAAACTCGCATTCAAGCAATTTGGTGCCATTCTAGGGAGCTTCGACACTAATATTAGATTTGTGGTTAGACTTTGAGACTAGGCCTTTTCTTGTGTTTATATCATATCTTTAATGTGGCAGTTTGTTTTTGTGCATTGAAGTGTGTTTGTGTATGTGTCTTTCTTGTGTCTTGTATTTTTTGTGTGTTTGTAAATATTAGTAGTTTATATCTTTGTTGTCATTGTGTGTATCCAAACTAAAAGTTGCAAAAAAAAAAAAAAAAAAAAAAGAAAGAGTAAGGGATATCTGAAATATTGTTTCAAGGATTGTGTGCTTCATTATTTGTGTTCCTAATCAATTGTGATTGTTTGCATTATGAGTTGTAAGGATTTAGTGTGTTGGTATTGTGGGGATGACCATGCAAATTACGAGTGTCCTAATCTTTATTTATATACTTCAAACCCATTTAATACAAATGCACTTCCATCTTATGCCTAATATGAGGAGTTTTTTGATAATGGCCTGATAACTATTGATGATATGGTGTATAGAGGTTATGGAGGTAGACATTAGACTTTTGAGTGTTGGAATAGGAGACCTGTCCCAGATTACCCACCATCCATTCCTTAATATTCAAGCAATTGCCATAGTCAATAATGGAGATTAGGTGAGGAACCTTTTGGACAATGTACTCATAAAGTTATGAAACTTCTAGCTCCTATAAGTCTATGAACCGGTATAAGCATCATTCACCCACACATTTCCTTCCTTGAGCGTTAAGGAAAAAGACTCTCAAAAGAAATCCATATTGGAATGGACCACCGATATTAGGTATGATGATTTAGATCAATTTGTTTAAACAATGCATATGATGTTTAAAGTAAACTTATGGAAATTTATAGCTTCTGATGTTTATAACCTCATCTCCTTAGAAGAATTGGATGCTCTTCTATGACCACCTCGGAAGTGGGTGTCTAAGTTAATTGAATCTTTATAAACTCTTTGGAGACATAAGGAAGTAGCTAAGGAGACAACTATAAGTCCTCTTGATGTATTTGGGCAAAATGGTCCAGATTTAAAATATAAGGAGTCATTAGAATGGAGAATGGGTTTGTGGAAAAGAAAAATGTATTAATAGATCATAAAGAAGATCAAAATAGTTACAAAGATGAGCTAAAGTCTAGTGAGGAAGATCAAAATGGAAGAGAACAATGTGATATGTCTTGGAAATTGAACAAGAAATAGATTTCTTTCCAATTTTTGAAATGATTGAGTGATTTAGAGATGATGAACCTCATGAGGAGTGCCTAAAGCCTTTAGGATACACCACAGAGTCTTGGAAGAGGGAATTGATCCTAAAAGAAATGGAATAAGAAAAAGAAGGAATCTCCCCTTATTAGTTTTAGAAACTTGGAAATGGGACACATTCCCATAGGATCTAGGTGGAAAAGCTAAAGTCGGGTTAAAGACTTTAATATAAGTGTTGTGTAAGAGGCAACCTACAATTTATACATATGACGCTTTCTCTTTAGTTTTTGTGTGCTCTTACCTTTTTGTGTTTATTTGGTTGCTTTGAGAGTTTGTTTCATGCGCATGCAGCTTATGCAAGTTTGGAGCTTTTCATATTTACGATCTTGAAGAAGTTTTGTGGAGCGAAGGAACCTTACATGCTGTGGAGCTTACTTTAACCCTTGCGAAGACTAGACCATTAGCATAACACTTTAAGGATATCATCCTAGCCTTTGCTCCTTTCTTGTTACGCATTTAATTGTGAATATACAATGAGGACATTGTAAATATTTAGGTTCAGGGCGTGTGCTATGTTTTTATGTAGCTTGGAGTTGTTAGCTGGTAAATTTTTGGTATTGGGAAAATAATTTTGTTATTGAATTTTGGTTGAGATAAGCTAGATTATAAGTTTGTAGTTATGTTGTTTTCTAGAAATTTTTGCATCTGCTAGTATAAGTGATGAATTGTGAGTGAAGCTATTGTGCTGCACTTATATTGATTGTTATGCCATGATCCTTTGCTAGTCCAACAAGTTACACATCATAAATGAGCTGAGTTGAGCATTTTGATCCTTATGTGTATAATGAGAATGCAATTGATTTATAGCCACTCTTGATACTTGTTTCATACGTACCAAATTTTTTGGAAAATGGAATTTTAGTTGCATGGTTAATAAGAAAAAGATGAAAATTGGTTCAAATTTTTCGATTTTTGTGTTTCTTGAAACTTGATCATGAGTTGGACACTCTTCACTTCATCAGAGTTAAATCATGAAATCATCACTTTATTTAGTTACTCTTCATTTAGGTTGAGGTTTGAAGACTTGAGATTGAGGCAATGTCAGTGATTGTGGATTATATTATTGCATTTTCAAGCTGATTGGCATGTATCCAAGTTTTTTGAAGTTCTTGAGCATAGTATGATTATGTAGATCTTGCAAAATTTGAACTTACCTTAAAAGCTATATTGGATAGAAATAGAGTGTGTGTGTGTGTGTGCACGCACTCGCACAAAATAGTGAAAAGAAAAGAAAAAAGAAAGAATAAAAAGCTCCCCAATGTAATGAAAGCAAATCTAAAAAGGGGATGTAAGTTTATCAAAAAGAAAAAACAGAAAGATCCTCAATGCAATGAAAGCAAATCCAAAAAGGGGATACAAGTTCATCAAAAAGGAAAAATAAAGAGCTCATCTACTGTCATTACAAATCAAACTCAAAATGAGGATGCCTTGTGTTCAAAAGAAAAAGGGAAAAAAATCAAAGAAAACAAAGTGAAAAAGTAGGAAAAGCTAGGAATAGCAAAGTAAAGTATAAGTTTAAAGTTTTGTGTCATTTACTTAGTAGTATTGTGCTTGGGATATGAATTAGGTGTGTATACATTCTAACTATAGTTTACGAAGTGTGGTAATATCTTCTTCTGTCGTTTAATGTTATACTTGATCTCAAGTAAGGAGATCTTGAGCTAAATGAGAAGATACAACTCTATTGAGCAATATATTGGTGGATTAAGTCTTTTGATAGTGATTTGTGTACATGTTGGTTGCTTGAGTAATGAGGAGCATGAGAATCATGTAAATTCATGTGTTTAAGCTTGTGAAGCAATAGTTGCTGTTAAAAAAATGCAGCTGGTTCCATCTATGCTAAAAGGCTTTGATTTGGTGTATGTATGGAAAGTTCGTGTCAAGAGTGGCATGACATGAGCGTGATTTCTGTCCTCCGAGAATTTTGACCGTGAATGTCAAATATAGAATTGCTTGAGGACAAGTAAGGAGCTAAGTTAGGGATATTTGATAAATGTATAAAATTACATATTTATATTACATATAAATCACACTTTCATGCTCATATTGACACTTATATGGTGAAAACCTACCATAGATTAATGAATTGCATGAACTTGGATCTCCTCTAAAAACATTTGAGAAACGATTAAAAATAGGCTTAAAAGCACCTAGTTAGTACAAAAACGTAATTGATGCTATAGAAAGGATATGAAATGAATTTTTAGAGAAATTACTCTCTGCTTATCAACTGAGAAATTGGGAAGTTTGGGACAGCTGCAATATGTACAGCTTTCGAATTTTTGAATTGACTCATAATATAGTTTATATGACAGCAAATTGTAATGAGCACTCATTGTTGCAGATGGTACTCAAAGGACCAAGTCAAGTAGAAAGTGACCCGGTCGATTGCGAAATGAACAGAGCTCCAAGATATGGAGCGCATACGTTATATTAAGTTGTTGCTGTACAAAGGCCAACCAACAATAGTAGTTGATCTGAACTTGCTGAACCGAGTAACCTCACAATTAAGGCGCCTCTGGCTGCTAATTTGAGTGCCTTTGCGAAAAATTTATAGCATTATTGCAGCACCCGTATGCTCAATCTCTTGAGGCCGAGCTGTCATTCAGACAAAGCACCATTGGAACACTATCAAGTAGTCTTTTCCTTGCCAACCAGAAGTGACAAGATCAACCGAGCTCTGCTGCACTAATCCCTGGCAATTTCCAAGCTGCTAACTTCATTAAGCAACCACGGTTCAACGAGATCACAAGGTGAACTGATCAAATACAATCAGACCAGCAACTTAGCAGCAGGCAATCTACATCGCACCTACCAAGCGTCCATCACTCATTCACGGTCGCAGCATGCATGCGACCTAGCATAGACCAGGCATCCGAGCTACAAATCACACAACGAGCAGAAGTGAGTCTCCAAATACCCCCACTGGTGCAAGCAAAAAAGCAAGAAACCGAGCTCCTCGTCTAGTGATCAATGTGAACTACTGCAAGAGAAATGTCCAAGCATCATGCACCGAACAAACTAGTAACTAATTCAATCTGACCTGTAGCGAAGAAATCGAGCTGTCGGCTTGATCTCTAGTCAATGCTAAATAGAGTTAGTGCAACACGACGTCGTGCTCATCTTCACAAAACACAAGCACTAGAGGCTTCACAAGACTCCGCATGTTACCAACCAAAGTAGACAAAGACGAGCTCCTTGGTTTCATCTGAGCTGCAAGAGTCCTCTCTCTTATCTGCTCCCAATGCTTGAACAGCACTTGTGCTTAGCAGTGCATATAAACTCCCCTGGACAGCAGCAAACAAACTCTGCCGAGTTTCAAGCACCAACTATGCTGCTATGTTTCAACTCGAGTTACCATGATCAACCTGGTGTGCATCCCATAACCACCAAGCTGTTCCCTATGACATTTAAGTGGTCGAGCAATCCACACGCAAGAGTGAGCTCCAACAGCAGCTATATGAGGAGGGCCAACTTACTACAAAGCAACCAAGCGCTTACCAATGCCAATTCTAGCAATATCATGTTTTGTTTTGTTAATATTATTTTCATTCCCTTTTTGCTTGTAAATATTTTATAAGACTTCTTTTGTACTTTTTGCAATTTTAGGGGATCCACTCCGCCAAATATACCCATTCTACAACCACTCACCTCTTATACCTGTCACGTCACTCTCTGCCAAACCCAATCAATTTTCACATTACCATACTTCCACTTACCAACTCACCTTCTACATACCATATATATACCATTTTCATCTTTATTTTCCCTCGTCTTTTGTCCCTAGGACAAAACATACCTTGGTCTGGTCTTTAACAGACCACTCCACCATTTTACCACTCCATCATTCCACCACTCCATCATTCCACCATCCATTCACCTCTCCCCACCTCTTGACCTTCACCTTACCTCTCAATCACAACCTCATCTCATCGACCTCATCTCATTCCTCTTCATCTTTGGCACCATCCATTCCAAATTATCACTGTGGATTAGGACCTTAAAGTTATGAGAATACATTCTACAATTTCTAAGTGTTTGCTCTCCTTTATTCTTTGTAATGGATTGTGTTCACATTATTATGAATGAAATTCCATTTTTCAGTAAAAGCTAAACTTGTTTAGTAGAATTATGTGATGGGTTTATGGATCTTCTAAGTAGTTTATTAGTATTTTATTACGGGTTTTGTTAATTGGAATTTTCGTTATTTCAATTTCAATATGTACAAGGTAAGAAGTTATCCATAAATTTTTTGTGAATTAGAGCTCAAGATACTTGAGAGGGATTCAAGAACTCGATTAAAATAGAAAATACAATTTCAAAACTGACATGAACACGTGTGGTTTTTGCATCAAGTTTTAGAACTCACGTTCTTGATGCGATTAAAAATGTGGTTCATTAACATAGACGCATGCTTGAACTACCAATTCAATTAGAATAACATGGCTTATGAGAGGAGTGTATTATTTAATTGATTATCATAAATGAGTTACTAGAGAAGGATATCCTTGTTATAATTATGCAACTCGAGAGTGAAGCAAATTCTTATGAGTTTAATCAAAATCAAAATAAACAAACTCGATTATAATTGCAACACAACGAATGGAAATTCTAACCAAACCATGATATATATATCCCACATCTATTTACTAAAGGAGTTTCAAATAGTAACTTTAGTGTCAGTATAATTGTTAATGTTAGATTAGTTAGAATTTATAGTGGTAATTTGTAGAGATAGTTTAATCTCAAAACCCCAATTTGGTTGCCTAGCTTAGAGTAAAATTACTATAATCTAGTACTTAGTCACAAGCTCCCTATGGATCACGACCTTGAATCCTACTATGCAAGCATGATCGGTACACTTGCTAGTGGCTTTCGCACTTAAATCGATTTTTATAAAAACGTGCATTTATAGTTGCTTGACAAACATAAAATTAGCGAAAGTAGAAAACACGTGCTCAAGCAATATGGTATACCTCCCCTGCTCCTAAGGGGAGAAAAAAAAAGTTACAATAATTGAATTATGTATATAAAGATACAAATATACTTCTATGTTCATTCTACAATAGTGATGTCAAATATGTTCACATCAATCTTTGCCTATAACCTCTAATAAATAAATAAATTGTTTGATGTCCATAGTTCGCAATAAGTATTAATTAGGGTAAGTGCCCTATTTGGTACCTAAATTTTGATCAAAAGATCAACTAGGTATCTGAACTTTTAAAATGTTCAATTCCATACCTCAATTGAACTTTTCGTACCCTAAAGAACTCCCTCACTCTTTTATTGCCTCTTCAAAAAATGATATGTGTTAGATGATGATTGGGTGAGGTAGTGTTTAGGGCACCAAAAGTTCAATTGGGGTAAGAAATTGGACATTTTAAAAGTTCAAATACCTAATTGATCTTCTGGTCAAAGTTCAGGTACCAAATAGGGCATTACCCTATTAATTATCTCCATATCAATTGTTATTTGTTTTAATTGGAAATTTGATTTAATTCACTGAACCAAACTAAGCTATTCTTTTAATGTTTGAAAATTTTCTAATCCTAACCAAACTATTATTAAATGATTTGGTTTAGGATAAAAAAAAAAAAAAAACCAAACCAGTCTGTGTCCTTCCCTATCTAGATATAGGTAATGTATGGTGCTGACCTTATATTTCTTGGTTTAATTTTTCATTCCTATTTCATGTTTTTTTAACCTCAATTAATTAATATATAAGGGTATAATGGTTTTGGGAGTTAGTATAAAAATATTGGTAAAAATTAGAAGCTTTTTACAATTGCACATAATCATAAGTAGGCAACTAGTCTAGTCTAGTGTCAATTATTTATAATTATCATTCTTTACAAAACAATGAATTAGTAAGATCATATAAATAAATCATATAATTTTGTCCTTACAATTACCATAATTGAGCAATTAAGAGGACTTATAATGTCTTGTATATTAGTTAGGGGATATAATTTATCCATACCTTAGCATTGAGGAAATGAGTTTTGTTATAGTGAAGTAGTGAATAGACGCTGTTATTAAACATTCTTAATGCGATAATAAGTATTGCTATAAAGAAGTGAGCATCCCTATTAGAATGATAAGGTTTCTTATTATGGTGAATATTCTTAGTTTTTTTTTTTCGGTTAGGTCTACTGTTCTAAAAACCAATGCACATGCCCTTCTTCCTTAAAAGATACCTAATTAACAGAAACGTTGATTTTATGGTTTGCGATTTGTAAAAGAAAAGGAATAATAGGGGTGTGCACAGCACAGTTTGGTTCAGTTTGCACCTCGAACCAAACCGCACCATAATTTACGGTTCGATTTTTCTTTTAAATTCGAATCTAACCATATGGCTTGATTCGTAATTTTTTCGAATTGAAAAAAAAACGATCCGGTACGGTTCGGTTTGCGGTTCAAACTGTTTTTTTCAAAAAATAAAAAATAGATTATATCGAAAAACTTCAATTATATATTTCTTATCACTAATGCAAATATAAACAACAATATTTTAAATTAATCATTTATCAAATAAACATGTAAAACTTATAGGAAGGAAAAGATTTCATCCATTATAAAATCATAATTATGACTAGTCTCATTTTTTTGAATTATCTTGAACTATAATGGTATACTAGATTTTATCTCAATATAAGACATAAAATGTAATTCGTTGTATGCTTCTAACTAACATGTTACCAATTATTTAAATCAATAAGTAACTAAATAATAAAAGTAGATTAATTAGTAAGACAAATGGAGAAGAAATATGCAGAAGTTAGAATACCAGAGGTTAAATTCTAAAATCTATCTTACTTATATATAACATAACAATTAAAACATATTATGAAAAATCTAATTTTATTCTAATGAATAACACATATCTAAGTAAAAAAAATTTACAACAATTAATTTTTTTAAGTTGGAATACTAGAGGTTAAATTTTAAAATCTATCTTACTTATAGATAACATAACAATTATAACATATTATGAAAAATATAATTTTATTCTAATGAATAACACATATCTAAGTCAAAATTTTTTAAAACAATTAATTTATTTAAAAAAAGTTAATTGTTTTTAAAATTTGTGGCATAGATATGTACCATTAATAAAACAATTAAGAGTAAAAATAATATGTTTAATTTTTTAATATATAAAACGGTTCGGTTCGGTTCGGTTCGGTTCAGAACCAAACTATTTCAAAAAATAATCGAAATTTCGGTTCGGTTCACGGTTTGATCTGTTTTTTTGCACAGCCCTAAGGAACAATAAGAAAAAAGGAAATAAGTCTTATCATTATAAATGGAACTAGTCTATTAAAACATACAAACATAGGATTTTCTAAAAATTGAAATCATACCCAATCTTGCATAAATGGATATGGCACTAAAAAAGTAAACAAATAAAAGGAAAAAAATTTTATACACATTTAAAAAGAGAAAATAAAAGTAATAGAAAATAAAAATAGCTTTTTTTTTTTTCAATTTGGAGTTTCCACTTCCACGCATACTTTGAGAAAAGTTTACCTTCACTGTGTTTAAAAATGATGAAAATATCATGAAATCAAAAGAAAAAGGGAAAATGGGATGAATGTTTGTGTTTGAATATATTTGTTTAGGTGGAAATGTAATAAATTCAGTGAAAATAAAAGGAATCATTAGTCCTTTAGCTTTCTCTCCAAAATTAGGATGAAATCAAGGCATATGGAGAGAAACCTCTTAAAATTACTAAAATGCCATCAAAAGTACAAGGAAATAAAAGTATCATTGGACGTATAACTCATTTTATTATTTTGTTTCCATTTATTTTCTTCTATTTAAACATTTTATATCTAAAAAAGTACAAAAGGTTCTTCTCATTGAATTTCTTTTCCTTTAATTAGCTTTCCACGACTTTCCAACTCTTAAAATCTTGCTAAACATAGTGTGAAACTTCTATTTAACCATTTTGCAATTAATCTTATACAATTTTACTTATTTTTAATATGTAAAAATCCAAAAACTTTATTTCAAAATATAAAAGTTTAAAAACTCATAAAACAAATATAAAATAACTTATTTATTTTTTCCACTAACTACTTCTAAAGACAGCTTCCATTCGAAATATAAGTTGAGCAATCTGGAATGTTGGACCAAGCTTGAAATACTTAGTAGTCCTCTATACACAAAGAAAACTATAAAAGGAATATGATTTTCATTTGAATTTTCAACTTGAGCAGTTAGAGCCAAACAACAATATTTTTCATTTTTTTCCTTTTTCATTGAAGAATAAGCCATCTTAAATTACCTATTTACAATTGTACTGAAAATGAAATTTCCTCCATTTTTCTTCTAAATGTCCTTCCCCAAGGAATGCTATCTTTAAATTGACTATAAATAACTTCCTAAAAGCCGGCTAACAAGTAGCACAAAAATAAAGAGAATAATGGGGTTTGAAAGCAAAGTTTTATCCTTCTTTTTTTTTTTTTTTCGAACTTTTACGATAATCCTAATGTATTGTGGATAATGTTTTTCCTTTTTTTTTTCATATGTGGATAGATAAAGTTTATTAGGTAAATAACATCAAAAGATATTAATATTTGAGGGTAAGTTCATTTAAGATTCAATACTCTGGGTGATTCAAAAGAGGAATCAATGTTTAGGGAATAAATTCACTTAAGCTATCAACCTTTTGAGTAGTTAAAAAGATGAATTAACATTTCACAAAATGAGTCAAATAATGTATTAATAATTTACCATTGAGGAAAATTAAAAAAACTTAATTATAAACTGATCCAAACAGTGATACCTCAAATGACCTTTACAAAACATTGATATCTCATTTAATTCATTTTGTGAAATTTTTGTACATTTTATTAATCACTCAAAACATTGATATTTTGAATAAACTTACCTCAAAACGTTGATATCTTATGGTGTAATTTACCCAAAGATTATTGACTTCAAATTGTATCATTTATAAATAAAGAAATAAAAGCAAGTTCATCATTAGGTATTTCTTATATATGAGAGAATATGTTATATTTATATAAATAGCAATACTATTTTAAGGTAATATTAGGGGAAGATGTAAATTACTCTCCGCCCCCACCCCACCCCCCAAACTCCAAACGTTTACGAAGGTGTAGTTTACCCTCTAAACTTTTAAAGTGCATTTTTAGAACCTCCTCAAAAGAAAAACTTTCAACATTTGATAGGATAATTAATATTTTTCATATAAACTTTGAAAATATTGTGGATAAATTAACACATAAATGAAAATTTATAAGGTGAATCCACATACAGGTGAAAATTTAAAGAGGTAATAAATATGTGTCATGTTTAATATTTAAGGTATTTATATGAGAAAGTTTTATAGTTTTTGGTCTAATAAATATTCTTATGTACACTATAGGTATTATTAATGTATGACCCAATAAATATAATATATTGTATGGTACGTGTATAGGTATAATAGCTAATTATTAGAATGTGTTAGTGTTATATATTATATATCAAACGTCATATAATATATGTATAGATACCTATACTCATGTCTTTAAACAATTAGTTTCAATAATCTATTATTGTAGAATAACAATATATCGTTTGATATATAATATAGTAGGGTAAGGAACAAAAACAACATGAGATAACGTAACTTAGAAGTTAGATTGTAATATAATTGAAATAAAAATTATAGAATATCATATATTGCAAAGGTACAAACATGCTTAAGAATACCCATGACTTCAACCAAATAAAATGTGGGGGGGGGGGGGGGACAAAAGGGGACCAAATGATGCACTGGGGGATTGACAAACCTCTAATAGGTACCAAATTTTGATAGGTCTCAATTCTTGTAATCTCTAAGATTTCCATGATCCATTAAACGATTACAAGCCCTTAATATCCTACTTTAGTTTCTAAATTATCTTATAAATTATTTTTATTAATAATTCTACTAGTTCCTAGTTCAATTAGCATGTTGCATGTATTTTATTATAACTATGATTGAAAATATTAAGGATTTCCGAATTCATGAGCAATAATCATAACCATGTAATGACAATAAAAATAACACAACCAACATAGCATTGTGATTTTTAAGTTGAAGAGTGTTATCTAGTTTATTTAAACAATGCAATCAAGCATTATTTGTAGAGATTATTTAATAGTAATTGAATTTGAAAATTTAGGAAAAATAATTCTTTTTAGTAATTTAAGATTAGCAGTGACATTCTAGACATGTACTTAGCAAACGTGCCATACATTCACTCACACTACTCTAGCAAGGAGCTATTTGGATTCCTTAACTTGCTCATAACATAAGAATCACTTTAATGCTCTCATTTTGATAATAGTTTCAAGCTACTAATGATGATACAATTCCATTCTTAAGCCATTACAAACAACTAGAACTCTGTTATAATATTTCTTAGTCCATTCCAAGCTTAAGGGGTTTTTACTAATATCTTTGTTCTAATTATTTCCATGACATGCAACATAAATTTATTATTTCTAGATGATCTTAAACACATCACATGGTTCTAATTTGCCATAGTCAAGTTTTATCGGTAGGTCATCCATGAAAAACATACTAATGCTCTTCTTTGATTCATTTGAGGTCCTAAACCAAGCCATATATTGATAGTGAAAGTCCCTTGATTCTCTTCGAGACTGTGCGTCTTGTTTGTCGTCTACACGGTTGCTGTCTCATTCAGTTTTCTTTCGAAACGAACTAGAGAGGGTTAGAATTATGGTGGCTCTCTTTTGCTAGAAAATAATTTATAGATTTATTTCCTGGCCACATGATGGGAGAGTAATTTGATATGTCATGTCTTTGTATAAAAAATGAAAGACAAGTAATCTGATTGAAAAATACCCAATACACAAATCGATTTATTATTATTATTATTGTTACTCAATTCGTAATAGATAAATCTGAAGCAAGAAGGTCCACGGCCTAGCTCACAAGAGACTAAGTAAGAAGCACATTGTCTTTTTATTCCAATATACATATCCAGAAAGGTTATATATAACACATGTATCCAAAACTTAAAAATCATGCTAATAATGCATGTTCATCAGCAAAAAGTAGTCGAATAATCAGTTCCGGAACATGTAAAACTAGGAATGCAATCGGGACAGGTTTGGGACGGGTCACATAAGACCAGAACCCGAGTAGGATATCCCAAACCCGCCCCACAACCCTATAGGGTTTTTTATTTAATACCCAAACCTGCCCTTACAGGATTTTGACCCTGACCCGACCCGACCCGCCCCGCCCCACCCCGCAACCCGCTTCATTTCTTCTTTTTTTTTTTCCCCTTTTCAACTCTTAGTTAAATTCAATCGCATCTTCCAATAAAATATTGGGTGGTAGGCCGGTAATTAGACTTCAATATGGTCTAAACCTAGCTAGGCTAGTTATAGCACACTCGTCAATTCACAAGCTCATAGAACTAGCTATTTTATTTGTTAAAACAAAAAAATTATTAATATTATAAAAATAACTTTTTAAGAGATAAAATTAAAAATTACAAAAAAAAAGACAAAATAAAATTAAAACTATTAACAACCATTCTTAAAGACAAAAATTAGTAGGGTTTTGTTTTTTAAAATTTCAAACTCAATTTTTTAAATTGTTTATAATATAATGAGTTCGGGTTACCCATCGGGTTTTTTTAATATCCGAACCAGACCCTAAACCCTATAGGGTCGGCATGTAATTTCCCAAACCAGTCCCGCAACCCCATAGGGTCTAACCTTATAGGGTTTTAAATGGTTCGGGCAGGCCAGGTACCCTATAATGACCCGTCCCATTGCATCCCTACGTAAAACTGCTTGATGGATCATCATAGGCATAACTATAAGTAGATGGGCATATTTTCTTAGGCAACTCAAAGTACTGTGTTGGGTTGTTATACTCTACACAAGCACTCTTGCAAGCCACCATCGAACCCGAAGCCGGAGTCGTTACTTTGAATTCGTTGGGACAATTCGAATTTAAATGTAATGCACAAGCCAAAGGCTTACAATCCCTAGTCCCACTGCTTGGTGTGATCAACATTTATACGTTGTAACTGTTGAAACACCCCAAATTTTTCACCAATCTAAGCTAAAAATGTTATAATTAAATAATATAATAGATGGAAGATTTTGAAATTTAATATAAATTTAAGTTAGAAATTTAATTTAGATAGCTTAATTAAATAAATCAAGTAAACTAAATTATAGGATATGATTAGATAAATTAACATAATCAAATTAGTATATAGATTTAATTGAAATTAGAAATTTCAAATTCCCAAATTACCTACTTTAATGAATCAAATTATCAAATCTTTTTCAACCATCAATTTGAACTCCATTTTCTTCCGATTTCAATTCCCTAAATTCTTAAAATGCAACTTAGATAATTTAGTGACTTCCTAAACTCAAAATATCCAGTTATTTTAGTTTAAATTCCAATTCCTTATTCCTAAAAAATTGAAATCCGACTACTTGATCATAAATATCAATTCCTAAGTCCTAAATTTCCAAACTCAAACTAAATATCAAATTCCTACTAATTAAATTCCCAAGCTAAATTTCTAATTCAATTTATCAATTTCTATTTCCTAAATTTTCTTATTGCTTTCTAATTATTTCAAATTCATAAAGCTCAAAATTTGAGAGGCCCAACCAAAAATCTAAAGCCTAGGCCCAAGCCTAACATCAAGCCTAACCTATATATAATTTTCCCCTTTGAAAAACATTAGCCCTCATTTCATTTTCAACTACCCCTCTCTCTTCCTCTAATTCTTTCTCAAATTCTCTCACATATAATCCCAAAACTTCATAACAAAACCCTCTCTAATAACACATAGGATCTTAGGTGAAATGGAAGATAGAAGACAAGATTGAAGTTGGAAATTAAGCTTGAAGAAATTTCATCAAACTAAGGAAGTAGTAGTAGCGAAGATTTATATTTGCTAAACAAGTAAGTTTAGTTTATTACTTTAATTGATTGTTGTAAATGGATGATTAAGGTGAATTAGTGTTAAATAGATGTAAAATTTATGATAATATTGATAAATTAATGATATATAAACATATATGTTAAAATAGAAATATGTATATGCATGTGTATTGAAGTGTTTGATGAAATGATACGAGAAAATATGATAAAGTAATGTGTATGAATATGTCATAGAATCAAGAATGTGAATTTGTATGATGATATTGAGATGTTTTTGAAGTGATTGTGATATAAAAAAACTAGTTAAATAAGTTAAGTTTAGGGAAAATAGACAAAGGAAAAACGTTAAAACTGGCACAAGGCATTCATCACGAGCATGATGATACTCATGATACAAGCAGCTTTGGAAATTTTAGGGCAATCACGGACGTGATGATAGCCGGGATTCCAATTGGTCTATGTTTATCGCCAATTGTGGTTATGATGAATCTTGTGATGAGCATTGTATTGTAAAATTTAGACCATAACAGGTGTGATGCATGCCACGATGACAATCACGGTCATGATCAAATGCGTGATCTCCTCTGTTACTTTTTATGTGTAATTTAAGGCACCTTGATCACGAGCATTATGTGGGACGTGATGACCATCACTACCTCCATAACGAGTGTGATAAGTCCCCTATTGAAAAAAAAACAAAATAGAATAAAATAAATGATAAATAATGTATTTGGTATTTGTACAATTAGGAATGAGTTAAGTTTATACATATACTAAGTGTACTTTGAATTATAAAGTGTATTAATACACTTAATAACCAATTAGATTTAACATGGATTTTAAATATATAGTGGACTTAGTTAATAGATCTAAGTTTAATTTAACTTAATGGACTTTATTGAGCTAAAATTAATTTAATTAATTAATTCTATTCAACTTGGCTAAATTAAGCTAATATAGACTTAATAACTAATATTAGCTTAGTAATTTCTTTAGAATCCTACAAGTTGTATTTAGCTAATAATCTAAGTATAGAACTCTCATAAAACCATAATAACGTATATTTGGTTTAGATGAAATATAATTGTAATATGCTAGGTTAGACCATGAATAATAAGAGGAGAATGTTGTTTTAAATATATATTTGCTGGAAATGAGTATTTAATATGAATTCGATATAAGTTGATAATTAATTTAATGCTTTTATGAATTTATTTCTTGAACACATATTTCTTTGCCCCTGAACCTATCTTCTAGCTTATCTCCTAGTTACAAGTTTTATACCAAGTACGTAGTAACTTATGTGCTATGCGTTAGGATAGGCATCTTAAATCAAGTAATATTTAAAGATGGCTTGATAATTGATTGATGCTTGTGTGTGCTCAATTAATATGATCCGAGGAATGATAACCTTACTAAACGATGTCTACATAGTAGTTATGCACTTAGGCCATCCCTTATCATTGATAATGATAATTCATAGGTGGCTCAATGGATAGCTGATAGGAAAAAACGATATCGAGATAACTATGACTTATGCTTAATGAGAAACTATATGCATTTAGCTTGCGTTTATGGAACCAGTTGAACAAAATTATATTATGGATTAAGATAAATAAAGATGTGCAATGATTGTAAACCATAAATGTTGCTATTATTTTAGATAATCTTATAAAGAATATAAGTATTCAGGCTATTTATATCAATCCCCTAAGCAGTTGCTACTACTTAAAACCCCCAGATTCCGAGTGGTGTTTTGTCGAAGTGCAAACACTTTAATGTTGATTTATTACCATTTACTTTCAAGATATAACTTATTGATTGTTGCATTGCATTAGATTAAGCATATGTGCCTATCTTGTGTGTGCTTGTATTGCTATTTTATCGACCTTCAGCTCATTCTTTCCTTTTTCTAGGTGATGATTTGGATGCTAATAATTGTTGGGATTTAGACGACTCTTGAGGAACTTGTTGATGAGTGAAGCGGGTAAGGATTGTTGGAGGTATTTTAATTTAATTTGTCTAAGAACTGGATTTATCTTTTCGAAGTTATATTTTCTCAAGGGTTTGGTTGTGAAGCCCACAGTCTGTATTTACTCTTTTAAAGTTTTGTTTTACCATCACAAATAGGTACTTTTTGTTTGAGTTACATGATGATATGGTTTTATTTTTTAATGTTAAACTACTTATGTAAGTAGCTTTTAAAATGTTTTTGTAGAATATATTTTACCGCCGCAAACTCAGTTATTTTCATAATCCAATTATACGATTTTACAAATTAAAAGTGGTTAAAAAATGTTCACGATAATTGTTTCTTTAGAGTTAGCTAAGTGTATAATACACAAGTATTATACATGGCAGCTGGACATGCCTTAACCCTAATTCGAGGCATGGTAACCATCGACCAAGCTCTCATGACGCATTCTCCTTGCCCTAAAGCATTGAAACTGCAACCAGTTCGGCTCCAAAAGTTGCCAGACCAGCCCAATGGAGTGATTAATTGGGCAGATGCGCCAAATGCTAACCAAGTTTGGCGGTGTCGGAGCCATTGTTGATGCCTGGGCATACCGTGTAAGGACGATGGTTTGTGAAGGTAAATACTGTGGCTGGAGCAACATGCTCTGCAAATCAAAGATGAGATTACTTAGTTATCTGCATATATATACATAGATAAACGATCTATAAATTTTTATTTGTAAATCGAAGTTAGAGATATATCTATTACCTAATGCCAAACCAAAAAAAAGGATGTGAGAGTAAGTAATGTAAAGGTCAACATTGCAGTCACAAATGATGGTTTGAAGGGAAGCCTCCTATATAGAGAGGATTTTCTTAAAAGAGAAAAAAGAAAAGAAAAAGAAATAAGGGAACCAATCTATAAACTAAAAAAAAAAAAAAAAAAACCAATATTATGGTTTTTGAAGCAATTTGATTTTAGAAAATTCTCAATTTAAACCAGTCTTAGATTTTAACTGAAGTAATATATAAAAATGAAGTAAATCATTTTAAAAAAGATATGATAATATCAACTATAAAATGATTCCGTCTAATGTGAAGGAGTCCAATTTTTGCTTTTAGTTCAACCAACGAATTTTTTGTGAGGAAAAAAAAGAACAACAGAACAAAAAAAAAAAAAAACACATGATTCGCTAGACGTGTAGAAAACGGCATAGGCAGCGACATTAATAGATATTCCAAAAAAAATATTGACTTGACCCCATGTCTTTATCTTTCAAAGAGGACTTCTAGTGCTCTTAAACACCGAAATGTCTAAACTAGAAACAAAATATTTTCATATCATTGCCTTGAAATTTATGTCATGAACCATGGATCTATTAGTATAATAATTTTTATTGGCAGGTGATTTTTCTTTTAATTTTCTTTTCTTTTTCATCTAGCAGGGAATGATTATGAAATATAATTGGTAGCTTGTTATATATTAGTTTTTGCTTTGCCATTTTGTTATATATTAGCTAATGAATATACTTTATTAATGGATGATTGAAAAATAACTGGTGATATTATAAGGGACTATTGTTTATGAATGAGACAGTTATATGACATATTTTATTGTAACTTGCAATTTGAACTTTGTAAATGTTTCTTTTCCCCTTTCTTTTTCCTTTCAAGAGAAATTACTCTCCGCACCTCCCTCCAAGAAAGGCTTTAATGGATATTACATACCACGTGTAATATACTTATAATAGGCAACGACTAATAATTTTTTAACATGGGATTGTATAAGTGGTAGTCACTTTAAATTGCTAACTATCTCATCCATATGTTAAAATAAGATTGGTAGTTTCCCATCACTTTTACATATATGTGGTGTGTATTATCTATTGGATATCTCCCCTACAAGGAAAAAAAAAAACAAAGAGAAAAGTTACAATAATTGAATTATATATATGTAATATGTATAATTATACTGGCAAAAAAAAAAGTATAATTATGCAATATACTTCTAAGTTCCATGTTCATTCTCAAATAGTGATATCGATTATGTTCACATCAATCTTTACCTTAAACCTCCTTTAAAAAATAAATAGTTTGACATCTGTAGTTTGCAACAAGTATCAATTTTCTTCGTATTAATCCGTGATTTGACCAAACCAAGTTGCTCTTTTATGGTTTGGATTATATCCAAACTAAATTATTATTTAATGATTTAGTTTGGGATGATATTTAAAAAAATAAAAAACAAAAAACAAACCAATCCATGTCCATCCTCAACTATATCCAGGCAGTGTATGGTGCTTACCTCATATCTTTTGGTTTAATTTTTCATTCCTATTCATTATTGTAGTTTTCCTTTTATGTATTATTTTCTTACATTTTTTAGATAATATAATTTTGAAATATTTTCTTTTTTATTTTCTCTATTACTTAATATAAAAGGTATAATGTTTTTGGGAGTTATTATATAAATATCGATTAAAAATTGGAAGATTTTTACAATTGCACCCAATCATAAGTAGGTAGCTAGTCGAATCTAGTGTCAATTATTTATAATTATCATTTTGTACAGAACAATGAATTAGTAAAATCATATAAGTAAATTTTGCAATTTGGTCTTTGAAATTATCATAATTGAGTAACTAAGAGGACTTGTAATAATGTCTTGTATATTAGTTGGGGGATAAAATTTATTCATAGCCTAACAATGAAAAAGTGAGTTTTGTTATAGTGAAGTAGTGAAAATCGTTGTTATTAAACATTCTTAGTGCGATAATAAGTAATTTGTTGCAAATAACCAAACATTGCTATCACGAACCCGAATGCCGGAACATTAATACAGAATTCAAGCATAGTAGTGAAATCCCTTGCTTCCCTACCGGACCATGCGTCTTGTTTGTCGTCTACCCGGCCGGTCGTTCTCTCATTGGTTATATTATTTACATATACCATTTAATAAAAGTATAAATCACTTACATAGTACCTTGTGTCCCTTGCATATGATTTACACTAAATTTAAATATACAAAGTTATGTCATTATAAGGGAAAAATAAATAAATTAATACTGCAAATAGTATATAAACTTTCATAAAATATATAATTAAACACCTAAAATTTAAAATTTATCATTTTAATATATGAAAAAACTTTTCATGCACATAATAATACCTCCATCAAATTTAATAACACCGTCATCTTATGTAATGTTTTTAATCAATATGATGGAGATATTGTTATATACGAAAAGTTTTCAAAATTCAAGTATTAATTTGATTAATTTCAAAATTCGAGCACTAAATTGATCGATTTTAAAGTTTAGATACATAATTAAATATTTTACCGAAGTTCGGTTACCATTTTTGACATTTATCCTAAAATAAAATATAAATAATCCGTGTGCAAAACACGAAAATACATAATTGTAACTTTGTAATTTGATTATTTTATTATTATTAATCCATTCATAGTGGATACATATCGAGCAAGAAGGTCCAGGCCCTCCAGTACGATGTATTTTTATTCCATAAAAGTTTATGCCACATATGTCCATAACCTAAAGATCATACTAATGGCAAAAGGCAATCGAATAATCCGCCCCGGTACACGTAAAACTGCTTGATCGATCATCATAGGCATAACTATAAGCAGCGGGGCATACTTGCTTGAACATCTGAGAGTACTTTGTTGGCTTGCATGTATCGGATGTGTTATAGGCCCCGGTGCAACAATACTGCGGCTGGCCATACGCTACGCAAGCACTCTTGCAAGCCACCACCGAACCCATAGGATTCGTTACTTTGAATTCCATAGGACATTTCGAATTTAAATCAAATGCACAAGCAGAAGGCTTACAATCCCCAGTCCCACCTCTCGGAGTAATTGACATTTCTACGTTGTAACCGTCGACTAAGCTGATGTCGTAGGAATCCTTAGGGTAACTTGTGGTGGCAAGTGTAAACTCCGCCAGAGTAATCGGCGTGCTGCCACCAGCAGGGCACTTGAGTGCACCACAGTCTCCCGTGACGCATTTGCCTTTTCCTGAAGCATCGAAACTGCAACCAGTTCGGCCCCAAAAGTTGCCAGACCAGCCTGATGGTGCGGTTAATTGGGCAGATGCGCCAGGTGCTAACTCAAAACCGCCTTCACCAAGTTTGGCACTGCGGGGGTCATTGTTGGTACCTGGCCATACCGTGTAGGGACAACGGTTCGTGAAGGTAAATACAGTGGCTGAAGCAACGTGCTCTGCAAACCAAAGCTGAGGTTACTAAGTTATCTGCATACATATATATATATATATATATAGAGAGAGAGAGAGACAAACGATAAATCGTTTATAAATTTCTTTTTGTAAATCGAAAGACATATATATCCATTACCTGATGCCAAACCAAAAAGAAGGATGAGAGTAAGTAAAGTAAGGCCCGACATTGCAATTTGTAGTCACTGATGATGGTTTATTTGAAGGGAAACCTCCTATATATAGTGGATTTTCTCAAGATTTGGGTATATATTAGCTGTAAAAAAGATAAAAGTCATATGTGACATAGTTGTAGAAAAATAACTAAAATACAAAAAGTAAGGAAGTAAGTGTGGATTGCTTTAATTCTTTAATATTTTAAATATAAAGTTATGGTCGATCAACACGGTCTAATTCTATTATAATTCCTCACATATAAATCTAAGGCTTCACAATACTTTCAACAAGTAGCATCGAAGTCTATTGTCTCATAGTACTCGATACTAAAAAAAAAATCTTAAAAAAAAAGCTAGCACCAATTTAAAAAATCTTTAAAAAAATAGCTTAAGGAAAAAAAAAAGGAATAGCCCCAAGATAATAGGGGAAAAAAACAAAGGCTTAAAAAAATGTTTGAGATAAATAAAAAAACAAATCACAATTGTCTTGGCATTTTAAATACAAAACTACCGATCTTCTAATAAGGTCAAATTCTACATCATCTCCTTCCACACATAAATCAGGACCCACAATACTTCCATCAATATCTATGGGTTAAAAAAAATAATTAAACCAATTAATCCGTAGACTAAAACCAAGATAACTTAAAATATGGTTCAGTTTTGAAAAATATCTTCGTTTAAACCAATCATAAAAAATCTTCATTTAAATCAATTATAATCGAACTCAGCGGTAAAATGAATCAAATCATTCTATAAAAATATAATAATATCAACTATAAAATGATTTCGTCTAATCACATGACTTGAAGGAGTCCAATTTTTGCTCTTAGTTCAACCAGGGATTTTTTGCGGGAAAAAAATGAACAAAACAAAAAGTAAAAAAAACACGTGTCCAAACGTGTAGAAAACGGCACAGGATGCAACATTAATAGATAATCCAAGAAAAGAAATAGTGACTTCGCTTCATGTCTTTATCTAAGACTTTTCATAGCAATCTCTGGAAATTTCTGTCATGGACAATGGATCCTCAGTACAATGATTTTTATTATTGATGATTAGGTGAATAGATTTGTGAATGATTATAAAATATAAATGGTAGCTTGTTATATATTAGTTTATGAATATGCTTTATTAAGTGATGTCGGACTCATCACTAGACGATATTATGAAAGACTATGATTTAATAGTTTTATAAAATATTTTATTATAATTTGCGATTCAAACTTTGTAAATAAGATTTTTTTTTTCTTTTCCTTTTCCTTTCTAGGGCAATTACGCCCCCCACTTCTCTCCATAAAAGGCTTTAAGGGACATTACACGTCCCGTATAATATATAAATGGTGAGCAACTATTAATAATTTTTTAATGCGTGGTTGAATAGAAAGTAGTTACTTTAAATTACCAACTATCTTATCTATATGTTAAAATATATTTGATAGTTACGTATTACTTTTATATACATAGGTTGTGTACTACTTATAATTATATATATAATATAAATGATGTCGATTATCTTCATATCAGTTTTTACCTATAATCTCCTTTAAAAAATAAATAGTTTGACCTCTAGACTTTGTGATGTGTATCAATTATTTTCATATTAATCATTCTTTTGTTTTGTTTTTTAATTGGAAATTTGATTTAATATGTGATTTGACCAACCATGTTGTTCTTTTATGATGTAGAAATTTTCTAATCTAAACCAAACATTATTTAATGATTTGGTTTGGGATTAAAAAAAAAAAACAATTCGTGTCCATCTCTAACTATATCCAAGTAAAGTATGGTGTTCACCCCGTATTTCTTGGATTAATTTCTCATTCCTATTCATTATTCCAGTTTTCCTTTTATGTACTAATTTCTTAATTTTTTTACATAATATTATTTTGACAGATTATCTGTTTTTTTTTTCTATTACTTAATATAAAAAGGTGTAATGTTTTTGGGAGTTATTATATAAATATCAGTTAAAAATTCGAAGATTTTTACAATTACACCCAATCATAAGAAGGCAACTAGTCTAGTCTAGGGACAATTATTTATAATTATGATTATGTGCAAAACAATGAATTGGAGAGATCTTATAAATAAATTGTACAATTTCATCCTTATAATTACCATAATTGAGTAACTAAGAGGACTTAAATTTCTTGTATATTAGTTAGGGGACATAATTTATTCATAAATGGAACTTAGTTTTAATTATGTATCTAACAACGAGGAAGTGAATTTTGTTATGGTGAAGTAGTGAAAAATCATCTTTATTGAACATTCTTAATGCGATAACAAGTAATTTGCTATAAAGAATTAAGGTGAAATATTCTTAGATTTTTTTTTTCTTTTCTTTTAGCCAAGAGGATCTTTATTTAGTAGAAAAATTTGCATAATATACAGCTAAGAATCTTGCAAACGAGAGTCGCTACCAACAAGCAACAGTATTACTAAAGGGGGTAGGAAACCAGTGTCATAAAAATCAATGCACATCCCCTTCTCATGTTAGGAAGATACCTGATAAGGTAGTTGGGGACCGCTATCCAAAAGTCCATGCACATCTCCTTCTTCCTATGAAGACATCCAATCAACAGATGTCTTGTCTTTATGGATTGCAAAAAAAAAAAAAAAAAAGGAGTGATAAAAAAAAAATAAATAAATCTTAGCATTATAAATGGAACTAATCTATTAAAAACATACAAACAGAATTTTCTAAAAATTTGAACCATGTCCAATCTTGCATAAATGGATATGACACTAATAAAATAATAAATAAAAGAAAAAAAATGCTCCATATGCATTTGAAAAGCAAAAATCAAAACCAACAAAAAAGAAAATGAAAACTTACTTTTTATGTTTTTCATGTAATTTTATATAGATAATTTTTTATTATGAAAAATGTCTCTGCCATTTTAAGAATACAATAATTGAACCAACACTGATAGAAAGCTAATACAAAATATGTGGTCTTTATTCTCACACCTCTCTCTCTCTCTCTCTCTCTCTCTCTCTCATCCACTCATCCATTCCATATCTTAACCGACTGCTCTACTATAGGTTATTACCAATATCATCCCATGTCTTTGTCTCTCTCACTATATTTTTCTCTTTTCATGATTTTTTTTTTTTTTTTTTGGTATGCAATGGTTGGTTCAATGAAATAGAATAGATATTTCTTTGTTTTATGACTAGACTATTTTTCGAAAAAAAAAATTGCTTTTCATAGTTAATAAAGATTACTTGTGTATTTTTAGAAGGGTTAACATTATGAATGCTATCTTAACTTTGAAAAAATGTGCAATTTGGTATTTAAACTTCAAAATTGATCAATTTAATACTTAAACTTTGAAATTTATCAAATTTCGTACTGATTACTAGAGTGTTTCTTGTGTTACTATGCTTTTTATCTTCAAATTCTAATTATACGCACAAAATGATTGGCTAGCAAACCGAATGTGTATGTAGCAAACGCTAATGAGTCTAAGTCGAACCACAGGGAGTTAATTGGCTAATTACTAAGATATCGAATCATTCCCTAAGCTAAGCTATCAAATATCATAATTTAACTAATCTATCAAATTATTATCTAATTTAGAACTAAACTGATGAATGCAATTGAACACTTCAAACCTTATGCTCTAGTAACGCAAATAAGAGATCAAGGTTTAGGAGATGCAAAAACAATCAAGAATCATGCACTTATCTTATCATTTGAATTGAATTGATACCTCAAGTTGATATTGAAACTGATTACTTGGGATTTAACCAAACTCATAAGAATTTGCCTACCTTCCAAAGTGGCAAATTTTAATCATAGCATAAATCATCCTGTCAAGGTAATTCATCTATAATTATCAATAAATAGTAATTCACTCACACCGAAAATACTGCTCTAGTTAAAAATCACAAATTAAGCACCGCCAAGTGACCTAAAATTGCAAGTTTAATCACATAAAGAACGTAAGTTCGTGAGTTTTATCAAAAATTGCATATCACTACGACAAGTCTTTTCAAAAAGCATAAGATATGTTTGTACAAATTATCAAATCCCTCCCGGGTATCTCTAATCCTATCTATCTAATTCATGTTGGTCATTCACAAATTAAACAGATTACAAACAACAAAAGCTAAATTCCTAAATAATCAAATTCAACATCAAAGTGAATCAAAATATCCAATTCATCAAATCCATCCATCCATATTCATAACCTAATTAAACATGGTATCTCAACATACAATCAAGCAATTATAAAATCAAAACAAGGATAGAAAACACTTTAATGGAAAATTCATTTATCAAACTTGTCTTCAAATCCATCAACTCAAAGAAATGGGCATTGCTTGAATTGTATCTAAACCATATAATCATCTCTATGTTGTTAGAACATTAGAGTTTTAGTGCCCTAGGATTGAATCACACAAAGACATATTTTTTTGCTTTTTCTCTCTATCTTTCTATGATTTCAAAAGCTATGGAATGAATCATATTGAAAACTAGTTGCCATTTCTTATAGAGCTATCTTGGAATTTCAAAGGACAAACACATACGCAGGCCGTTACACAATGTATGATGGTGGTGTACTTTTAGATCTAGCCGGCATTCGAACAAAATTTTTATTTTCGAGAGCAGATTTTGACTTTACGCTGGCCCAATAGCAGCATCATTAATTCCCTAGTAATCGGCGCATAATGTAAGCTGGCAACATTTTGATTTCTATACTGGCGATGTTGATGCCGGTGCTTATAATTTGCATTCTGTGAGTATTAAGCACCGCCTCTACGTCGATGGCTTTGATTTCTCATTTGTCGGCTTATGTATAAATTGATGAATGCTGATGAATTTCTCTAATGTACACCGGCAGTGCTTAAGCCAGTGTTAAAAATCTCAATTCTATGCATACTCAACATCACCTCAATGCCGATGGCGTATAATCTCCAGATGCCAGCTTATGTTGAAAAAATTATAGAAGCTGATGTTGTTGTCATGAAGGCCAATGGTGTTGAACTCTGTTTAGCCAGTGTAGCTTGTAGAACAAAAAAGACTGCTTGTGCACTTCTTCAGCTGGCTGTGTACTTCTTCAAATGGCTGGCCTTGCAAAGTTTCAAATCCAAATGAGCATGAATCTTCTCTAATTACTTGTATTTTGTATGTAAAGTCCTTCATTGACCTGAAATAAAACAAAATTGCATATTTAAGTACCATTTCCATTCGATTTCTACAAAATCTATAATAGTTTATCATGAATTGATCAAGAAAAAGTGAGTAAAATATGATTTCATTAAATACCTGAAAGAACT
The DNA here is from genome assembly GCA_024138025.1 of Combretum micranthum. Lineage (NCBI taxonomy): Eukaryota > Viridiplantae > Streptophyta > Magnoliopsida > Myrtales > Combretaceae > Combretum > Combretum micranthum. Next base: position 416,808 of record JAMXBD010000513.1, read on the forward strand.
TTCCATGCATGCCAATGTTATCTTCGTCAGGACGATTCAAGTACCAAATCAATCAATTTAAAAGTTTTTGAGGTATTAAATTAATTAATTTCAAATTTCATATGCTAAATTAATCGATTTTAAAGTTCAGGTACCTAATTACAAATCTTTTTTAGAGTTTGAGTACCATTGGTGGCATTGCCATAATAGCATATGCATTGAATTAACGATTTTTAGAAGAAAAGGAATAACAAAGAAAGTAAGTAAAGTCAACATACAACAATCTTGCTAAAGGAGGTAGGATCAGTTTTCCAAAAATCAGTGCACATCTTTTCCTTGCCCTAGGAAGATATCTAGCAAATGTGTTAACTTTACGAATTAAAAAAGAAAAGGAACAACAAAGAAAAGTCAATGAATAGCAATCCTCCTAAAGCCCAAAAAACTTAATGCACATCACCTCCTTGCCTTGGGAAAATACCTTGCCCATGCTTTAACTTTACTATACAAAAGGATAGGATTAGTAAAAAAAATGAAAAATAAAGAAACATCAACAAATGGTAATCCAGCTAGAGCCCAAAAATTAATCCACATCCCCTTCTTGTCTAGAGAAGATAGTGATCAACACATGCATTGATTTTACCATTTACCTAAGAAAAAAGGAACAATATGGAAAAGAAATAAATCTTAACATAATAAATGACACATAAAACCTTATATAAATGGATATGATACTTAAAAATAGATGAATAAATAAATAAAAAGTGTTTTATATGTCTTTAAAAAGACAAAATGAAAATAAATAAATAAGACGAAGGAGGAGGAGGAGAACATGAAATTTTTTTAGAACATGTATTTCTAGAAGGGTTAATGTCACAAATGGTACCTTAACTTTGATAAAATGTTTAATTTGGTACTTAAACTTTAAAATTGATCGATTTAATACTTGAATTTTGAAATTGATCAAATTTGGTACCTGAAAGAACTTTCTATGCATGCCAATAGTACTTCGTGAAGTAATTTCATGTATCAAATTGATCAATTTTAATGTTTTTCAAGTGTTGAATTAATTAATTTGAAAATTTAAGTGCTTAATTAAACATTTTGTCAAAGTTTGGACAACATTTGTAATATTACTAGAACAACATATGTGTTTGCTTTACAATTTTCGGAAGAATAAGAATAACAAAGAAAGTAACTAAAGTTAACATACATCAATCTTACTAAAGATCAATGCGCATCTCTTCCTTGCCTTGGGAAGATATCTTGCAAAAGTGTTGGCTTTATAATTTACAAAAGAAATGGAACAATAAAGAAAATGAACAACAAAGAAAAGTCAACGGAAGGAAATACTCCTAAAGCCAAAAAATTAATGCACATCCCCTCCTTGCCTTGGGAAAACACCTTGTCCATGCTTTAACTTTATGATTTACAAAGGAATAGGAATACTAAAGAAAATGAACAACAAAGAAAAGTCACCGAATGGCAATCCCACTAAAGCTTAGAATTAATGCACATCCCTTTCTTATCTAGAGAAGATAGCAGTCGGCACATGCATTGGCTTTACCATTTACCTTAGAAAAAAAGAAAAAATATGGAAAAGAAAGTAAATCTTAACATAATAAATGACACACAAAACCTTGTATAAATGGATATGACACTAAAAAGTAAATGAATAAATAAAAGAAAAAGCGCTTTATATGCATTTAAAAAGAGAAAATGAAAAGAAACAAAAAAAAAAAAGGAGAACATGAAATTTTTTTAGAACATGTATTTCTAAAGTGGTTAATATCACGAATGATATATCAATTTTGACAAAATGTGCAATTTTGTACTTAAACTTTCAAATTGATTAATTTAGTACCTAAACTTTAAAATTGATCAATTTGATACCTAAAAGAACTTTCTGTGCGAGCTAATAATACTTTCATCAGGTAGTTTCATATACCAAATTGGTGAATTTTAAAGTTTTTCATATATTAAATTAATTAATTTCAAAGTTCAAGTACTAAATTGATCAATTCTAAAGTTCAGGTTTCTAATTACATATTTTGTCAAAAATTTGGTACCATTTGTGATATTACCATACAGCATATGCGTTGGCTTTACGATACAATTTAAAAAAAAAAAAAGAAAAGGAATAACAAAAAAAGTAAGTAAAGTCAACCTACAGCAATCTTGCTAAAGGGGGTGGGATCGATTTACCAAAAATCAACACACATCTCATCCTTGCACTAGGAAGATATCTAGTTTACGATTTACAAAATAAAAGGAACAGTAAAGAAAATGAACAATAAAGAAAAGTCAACAAATAGCATTCCTCTTAAAGCCTAAAAATTAATGCACATCCCCTCCTTGCCTTGGGAAAATACCTCCCACGTGCTTTAACTTTATGATTTACAAAAGAATAGGAATAGTAAAGAAAATAAAAAATAAAGAAAAGTCAACAAAAAGTAATCCAGGTAAAGCCAAAAATTTAATTCACGTCCCTATTGTGTTTAGAGAAGGTGGTGGTTAACACATGCATCAGCTTTACCATTTACCTAAGAAAAAAAAGAACAATAAGGAAAAGGAAGTAAATCTTAACATAACAAATGACACATGAAACCTTGTATAAATCGATATGACAATAAAAAATAAATGAATAAATAAAAGCGAAGGTTCTTTATATGCATCTAAAAAGAGAAAATCAAAAGTTACAAAAAAAAAAGATGGAGAACATTAATTTTTTTTTTAGAACATGTATTTCTAGAAGGGTTAATATCACGAATGGTATGTAAACTTTGACAAAATATACAATTTGGTACTTAAACTATAAAATTGATCAATTTAGTACCTAAACTTTGAAATTGATCAAATTTTGATACCTAAAAGAACTTTCCATGCATGCCAGTAGTACCTTCGTCAGATTGATTCAGGTACCAAGTTGATCAATTTTAAAGTTTTTCAAGTATTAAATTAATTAATTTCAAAGTTCAGATACTAAATTTATCAATTCTAAAGTTTAGATACCTACTTACAAATTTTATCAAAGTACAGGTACTATTTTTGACATTACCAAAGCAGCATATGCCTTGGCTTTACGAGTTTTAGAAGAAAAGGAATAACGAAGAAAGTAAGTAAAGTCGACGTACAACAATCTTGCTAAAGGGGGTGGGATAAGTTTACCAAAAATCAATGAACATCTCTTCCTTGCCCTGGGAAGATATCTAGCAACTATGTTGGCTTTGCGATTTACAAAAGAAAAGGAACAGTAAAGAAAATGAACAATAAAGAAACGCCAACCAATAGCAATCCTCCTAAAGCCCAAAAACTAATGCACATCCCTTCCTTGCCCTAAGAAAATACCTCTCACATGCTTTAACTTTACGATTTACAACGAATGGAATTAGTAAAAAAATGAACAATAAAGAAAACTCAACAAATAACAATCTCGCTAAAGCTTGAAAATTAACACACGTTCCTTCTTGTCAAAAGAAGATAATAGTCAATAATACATGCATTGGCTTTACCATTTACCCAAGAAAATAAGGAACAATAAGAAAAATGAAGTAAATCGTAACATAGTAAATGACACATAAAACGTTGTATAAATGGATATGACACTAAAAAATAAATGAATAAATAAAAGAAAAGGTACTTTATATCCATTTAAAAAGAGAAAATGAAAAGTAACAAAAAAAAAAAAAAAAAGAAGGAGAGCATGAAATTTTTTTAGATCGTGTATTTCTAGAATGGTTAATATCATGAATGGTACCTCAACTGTGACAAAGTGTGTGATTTAGTACTTCAACTTTAAACTTGGTCAATATAGTACCTGAACTTTTAAATTAATCAAATTTGGTACCTGGAAGAACTTTCCGTGCATGCCAATAGTACATTCGCCAAGTTATTTGAAGTACCAAATTAATCAATTTTAAAATTTTTGAACTATTAAATAAATTAATATCAAAATTCGGGTACTAAATTGATCGATTCTAAACTCCAAGTGTCTAATTCATATTTTGCCAATGTCTTGATACCATTTTTGACATTAGCAGAGCAACATATACGTTGGCTTTACAATTTTCAGAAGAAAAGGAATAACGAAGAAAGTAAGTAAATTCAACATACAATAATCTTGCTAGAGACCACAAGTTATAAAGTTACCACAAATGTTAAAAATAAATAAATAAAATTCAATCATTTGCTCCGTTCTATAATAAGATTGATAATAACACAAACAAATAAAGGGAAATGTTAATCAATATTCAAAAAATAACATTACAATAGTTTGACAAAGAACATACCACTCAAAACTCCATCATTCATAATGACAAGACTCGGCCTATATATAGCCACCTATGACAATTTTAACAAGACCCAATATATTGGAAAATCGACCAACTAATAAGATAGCAAATAAAAATAGGATGCTTAACAAACATGACTCATTGATTAATAAAACATCTACCTGAAATAGAAAAATAACATGTTTAATAATATGATTCCATCCTAAGATATCTAGAAGAACACTAAGAAAATTTCATATATATATTTCTCACACTATATTTTTCACTTTTCAAGATTTTCTTTCCCTTTTTTTTTTTTTTTTAATGCCATGGTTGGTTTACAAAAACTGAATAAGACTGAAAAGGAATAGTATTTCCTTTATTTTATGATTAGATCATTTCAAAGAGAGAGAGAGAGATGTTTTTAAGTAATTCATGCAGTGAAAGGAAGGAATATAGATTTTTTTTATATTTCACGGGACATGTAATACATATTCCTTATAGCAAAATTAGAATTTTTTACAAATCAAATAAAATAGCTATTTCATAGTAAAGATAGAATACCAATTCTCTTTGTATTAACCAAACACAACATTCATATTTACTTTTTGTTCCCTCCTTTTTCTCTTCTGTTTTTGTCCTTCAAATCCAAACACAGTATAAACAAGCTTTAAAAAGAGAAACAGCATGCACGTAAATGGACACAGTACGTTTGATCTATCATATTATAATCTATTCTATTGCTTATTTTTTATTTAATCCCTATATACCAGCTTTTTTGACTCCTTAAATTTTGTCTAGAGTTGACTCTAAAAGTAGGAAAATGTGAAAACATATATATATATATATATATATATATATAAGAAAAAGAAATATGGGGCAAAGGACAATAAAAGGAAAAAAAAACGAATAAAATTTGCTGAAAATTAGGGAAAAAATAAAATTCACAAATATTGGTCTTATGGTTTTCAAATGTGTCATTAAGAAAGAAAATGGTTTTTCCGTGTTAAAATTTATAATAAATTTTGGAGTCAAAATATGAATATGTCATTCCATGGAGTTAGTGTTTTAAATAAGAAAAATTAAAAAAAAAAATTATTGTGTCTTCAAATAGGAGTAGTGTTTTTGTATTTACACAGACCATAAAATTTCTTTTTACATAAGCTTTTACGGTTTCATCGATAGAACCATTCAGTTAGTCATCTAACTATTAAAATAAATATAGTAATTGAAATATTAACTATTTTAGTTATTCAATTACGATTAAGTATAATGTGAGCCGTTAGACAGTGACAAAGTTAGTCCCATCAAAATTAACGATAAAACCATAAAATTTTCCTTTAAAATGCAGATGCTTATTGTTTTAGGCTTTAGGTCTTCTTAGTGCAAAACCATTTCCATATGAAAATAGGATATCTTCAAAATTCGTCTATATTTAGGTAAAGTATGGTGTTAACCTGGCATTTCTTGGTTTATTTTTTTCATTCCTATTAATTATTCAGATTTTCCTTTTATGTGAGTATCTCGCTATTTCATTTCAATTTTCTTAATATCCACCTTAGCGTACAGCGTACTAGGAAACGACAACTAATACCTTATGCCGACTTAATTAGGAGGACAAAAACAAAACGGAATGAAAATTATTTTCTTATATTTACATATATAATTTCTAAAGCTTTTCTAATTTTTTTTTCCTTTATTACTTAATATAAAAGGGTATGATATATTGGAAATTATTACATATATATCGATAAAAATTGGAAGACTTTTACAATTGCACCCAAATTCAAGTGGGCGGATGGTCCAGTTCAACGTCGATTATTTATAATTATCATTTTGCAGAAAACAGTGAAATAGTAAGATCCTGCTTTGAATCTATGAGGTTAACTTTAACTTTCCATGAAAGAAAATGCTCACTCACTGTAACAAGGATGACATTACCTGGAATCAAGATATCTATTGTACCAATAGGTATGGATTGGCACTATAGAGACAACATCCAACACTGGAACAATGCTCGTAAAATGGTATCCTAACTATAACGTACCACAAGAATTTCCAAGACTATTAAGTTCCTTAAAGGTACAGGTACAAATTAATTGAGCCTTGTCAACACCTAAAGCGGTTGCAGTTAGGGGTGGGCGCGATACGGTTCGGTCCGGTTCGTCACCCGAACCTAATTAAACCTAAAATAACGGTTCGGTTATTTTTAAAAAACGAACCTAACCTTACGGTTCGGTTCACTAATTTTTCGAACCTAAAAAAAACGGTTCGATACGGTTCGATATACGGTTCGAACCATATAAAAAAAAAAAGAGAATTTGCTCTTTTCTCATTTCAAAAACCTTCACATTAGTAATTCTTAAGTTTTCAGTTTTTATATTTTTGAAGTTTGAATTAGCTTGCTATTACAGAAAGCTTCTTTTTGAAATTGTATTATAATACATACATGTATATATGTATAATCTATATTATTGAAACCAAAGATAACCGTGTGGTGTTTTCGGTGGTTAAAAAACATATATTTTGAAAAAAATATATATTATTAAAAAAAAAGGTTTGACTAGGAAGTTACACTATACAACTATTTTGATAACAAGGTGAAATTCCACTGCAAGAGGTATGAAGACAGTGACAAAGCGTGACTAGGTATGTGGATATGGAAGTTGCGTGTTTAAAGTTCCAATGCTACGGAGACGAGTATTTGGATATTATTGAGATGATTTTATAAAAATAAGTACCTATAAAATGGCAAATTCATTTAAATTTTTTAGTATCGGTATAGCAGGTGCAACATCTACTATTATAATACAATTATTTTTCCCTATTGTGAACACTTCTTTGTAACTTCTTGTTTCCTAATCCTTTGTTTTGTTTTTGGTAGAGACGAGGCTAGATCTAGAGTCTTGGCCTGTGCAATTAGCTTTTGTCCCTCGGTGCAAACACCAATACTCTACTGAACTTATAACCAAAAAAAAAAAAACACTAAAACAAAGAAAAAGAAAACTGCTACAGTGTTGCTCTATATACAAGAGACAATTTCTTGGCATCACATTAAATAATTTCCACAAAAGATGATTAGTTTGGCCTCTTCAATGTAAAGAAGAAAAGTTTCAATTTTTACATGAAAACTAAAAATGCAACTATCAGACTTCTAGTAAGAAGAATCTACCTGTGTCACAAATTTGGATCCTCTTGACATTGTCATAAAGAAAGGAATCATCATCTGGCACTGGAATGGGGCCATCTGCATAGCTTAAACTCCTGTTTTCCAGCATCCTGAGGCACGTAAAATGCACTACTTAAACCATTCCGCTTTTTAAATATGACATTTTCTTAACTTAATAACAAACATGCAAAAATCTTAAACAACAAATCTAACAGTTAATCAACAGCAATACTGAATGATGAATGATCAAGCCATACGGCAACATCTAGCTAAATATTATTCAACTCAGAATATAATAAAATGTTAATTTCTTATCACAGGAATCCCAACAACAACTTAACCCCCCACATCGCCAAATTTACTACTCACCACCTAACTTTGGTACCAAATTAAAAATTGAACTTAATATTCTTCAAGTTCAAAGTCAGATTATTTCAGCCTTCCACTACCAAATGCCATCAATCCAATAGCAAAGACAAGCACATAATTCACGTGATTAATCCTACACTTGCATTCACTAATCACAACCTAATTTTTAAAGCCTACCTCAAATCTAACTTAATACTCTTCAAATCAGACTAAGCCACAACCACAACTACCAAATACCATTCTGTTACTAACAAACACAAGTAGACGATTCACATTGTTAAACCTTCATTTCCCACATTCACGAATCATAACCTTTTGTTCACCCCTCAATCACAATCCAACTTAATATTCTTCATTTCTAACTAAACCACAACCACGACTGGAGAGATCCACCACAGCAATAACAAACACAGGCACAAGGTTCAAATGAAACAAATAACATTGATATTCTCAACAGCAAGAACAAGAACAAGAGCAACAGATGTCAGAATACCTTGAAAACAAGCTCAGAAAATTTTCAAAACGATTGAAGACATCCACGGAAGAAACAGAACCCACCCAACGCAGACATGTTTATAATGTTTATATGTATATACGTGTGTACTCCACACAAAGGAAATGAAAAAGAACCAACCCCCGAACAAATCCACCAATCAAGTTCACATTACAATCATCAAGATTCATTATTCAACCTACCCCAAAACACTATACTACAACACAACCAGTAAAAAATTAGTAGTAGAAATCATTCATAATCACAAAATAGAAAAAGAAAAGGACTTCACCTTGTCCAAGAGTGTGTGTGCTGTCTGGCTGACGGCGTGACGCTGTGCGAGTGTGTGTGAGACTGTCAGCTCAGCCGTGATCGGTGATCGTGCGGCGCCGTGTGAGGAGGAGACAGCACAGGAGTGAACGAGTGTCGAGTGAGGAGACAGGAGAGACGATTATAAAATACAAACACAAAACCTAAATGCTAAACCTAATCAATTGAGGCTGAGCCGACTGCCTTTACTTTAGGCAGTGAAGAGATTTTTTTTTTTTTTAATTAGTAAGACGGTTCGGTTCAGTTCGAAATTGCGAACCGAACCTCTACCTTTGAACCGAACCGTGAACCGAACCGAAATGAAAAAAAAACCGAATTTTGGGTTTGGTTCGGCTCGGTTCACGGTTCGATCGGTTTTCTTGCCCAGCCCTAGTTGCAGCTACCCTATCAGGCCTAGGTTGAGCCTATACTCAATAGTCCTGCCAGATACCATCTAAAACCTAGGAATGATGCCCAAATCACTTAGAGACCTTCAATATAGTGCATAAATCATACTATCAACCTAGGATGCCATCGAAATATATCAATCACTTGGTAACTATCATACCGTGATAAATCATTGACATTTAAATAAGCATAAATTAGGAGTCATGGCCCCGTAGATATGCATATAAGTACGAATAACTGAAGTCTCAATATGTCATAATCATAATTAAAGGTTTTTATAAAAAGGTATAAATGAAATGAAAAGAAGATCATCTACTTAATCTCACTCATCTCAATACTCCCAAAAATAGTTAACCCAAGGACACTAGCATCTTAGGACTAACTATATTTTATCCTACACCTATAAAGCACTATTAAGGTATGTATAAGCTATGTCCAAAAAAAAAAAAAAAAGGTACGTATAAGTTATATCCAACTTAATTGTACTAACCTTGTATTGTATTTTTCACACAAAGATTCAAAACAAGCATGGTTATACATATGTATGCAATAGATATATACAATCATCCGAAAACTATATATAAATCGAATTACGCCATCCATGATAATGATTAAGGAGTCAATCCATTACAAGGATTAATCAGTCAATCCATTACGCATCAACTACATGTGCCTGTATCTCGGGATCAAACAGATAGACTATTTCAAAACAATAATTTAATTTTAAAAAAAAAAATCGTTCAAGCTGAAACTCAAGTGTTGCAGAGATCCAGCTCAACATGACATGGGTAAGCTCAACATAATATTTTGTAAAAAGACCAAGTGTAACAGAGATTCAACTTGACACGAGCAAGAGCAAGTTTAACAAAAAATTTATAAGAGCTTTCCAAAATATCTTTCTAGCACAAATCATTAATCCCAAGGACGAATGCAGAACTATACGATTAGGTGAGCTAGACCTTAATTAAGTTAATTTTATAATTATTTATTTATACCCGCTTGCTATTACATCTTATATATTTATAAGAATTTTGTTAATGATTTTACTGTGTTATTTTTTAAAACATCACGACATTCATCCAAATAATAATCAGGAGTATTTAATGTATTTTGTAAGAAATAATTAATTGTTAAAATAAAATTTGGAGTTAATATATGTTTACGTTTTGTTTTTGACAAAAAAAAATCATAAAATATATCCAAATAGGATAGCTATCAAATAATTCATGTGTATTTTAATAACATAAATTGCAAAACAAGAATGTGCTAAATCAAATTATATATTTAGTATGCAATAAGATTCATTTGCAATACGAATGATGTAATCATTATTTGTGGTATACTTAAATAAAAAATAGTTATTTAAAAAAGAATTTATTTAGTTAGATATAATTTTATGATAAAAAAGTTTTAATACTATTAGAGAGAGAGAGAGAGAGAGAGAGAGAGAGAGAGGAGGGGGTGAAGGAGTAGGCACATAATAAATACATGTTAATGTAAAATATATATACATGTATAATGATGAGATTTGAACCCATGACCTCTTTGAGATAAAACTATTTACATAACCACTAGGATGTACTTACTTTTATGTTATAGTTTACTCTTTATAATATATATTTTTTCTTTTTTAATAAAATTCAAAAAATTATTCTTTCCCAACTCTTTAGGTGGTGGGGAGGTAGTGGGGGGTTGCGGGCACGAGGCCCCCTTCGTCCCTCCAAGAAAGACTGGCCCCTAATTGCCCCTAATTAATCCTGAGATAGGTAAGTGGGTACTTCCCATGCCCTTAACAATGAAAATCTACTCGTTTGTGTTCCTAAGGGCACACTTCCTAAACACGGTAATTTTCAATCCATGAAGCAAGGCTCATAGTATCACAATTCCCTCGGTCATAGCCCACTCGATCAATCACATGATGTTGACTTCCTTTTAACGATTCAAGTCATGCAATACAAGATTCATTTATTTAATTCAAACCAAATAGTCATTAAGTTCATTCGAGGTAATCAATTAAGATATGGGCAAACACTCTCAAATTTACCCAAAATGTAATCGGTAAGAAATTATCATGTAATTAAAGTATCTTACACCCACTAAGAAATATCATAGGTATGAATGATTTCATATTCATAAAATATAACATTAAGAACTTCTAGTTATAAGCACAAACGGGTACAATAATTATAGGTTAGTATTCACTTTGCCATAATTGCAAGCTAGTCAAAGTAATCCTTAGGCAATTTATATCAAGTCATAGTCTCTTGAAAGATATATTATATATATATATATATAATTATTACAACAAGCTCAATGTGAAACCCCATAATTTTACAATAACTAGAATCTAAGATTAAATAGTTAGCAGGTAACTTATAATGTGTGATTACACCTCTAAATACCCAAAACCCTAATTCCATAACTCATAAACCCTAAAATTATATTAAATAGTAGCATCTAATGAAATAAAAATTAGGAAGGTTCAATTACAAATTTCAAGCATATGGTTAGGGATGTAACTATGACAAGTTTGCAAAACCCAAACATGAACCCTCCTTTTCGTTGGATTCTAGTTAAAAGTATTGTAGGTAAAAGAAATAAAATGTTTACGTATTTTCTAGTAACAAAATTTTGTTTAAGTACATTTCTATTATAATCTAAAAAGTTCAAGTATCGTAATTAAATTAACCCTAAGTCAACTAAAGTCTTTTTCTTAGAAAAAAAAAATTAAAAACAAAATGATAAGGAGAATTGTACCATCTATTTTCAAGATGAGATGCAAATAATAAAGAAATAAGGTTAATTTAAGAAAAATAAACATAGTATATACTAAAACTTTTTGAGATTTTAGCAATCGAGTTCTAAGACCTTTTTGCAAGCAAATTCAGGATATCATGCAACCCAATCCAGAAATACTAAGTGGTGCTAGACTCAAAGATTAAAAGTGTTAGGAAAAATACCTAATAACCTATAAACAATCAAAATGATTTTTTCTCCTGCTTGTAGCGATCACAACACAATAAACAAAATTGTAGAATAAAAAACAACAATACCAGGATTTTACGTAGAAAACTCCAATTGGACCAAAAACCACGGGACCGCCGCACAAATTTCTTCCACTATTAATAATAATGTGATATATTGTTTTTCTTCACTAAATAACACTAGTAGATCACACAAATCTTCACCACAATCGGTGGGTCTCAACAATAAGATCAAGCTTCTATCTTTCTAGAGCTCTCTCTAAGTTTTAGGAATGGCCTCAACTACAAATCCTAAGACAAATAAAGAGTATTTATACCAAAGACAAAAGGAAAACACGTATGACACATGGGCTAGTATGTATAAAAAGAAGGCTGGCAACTTTGGGCAATTTGACAATTCAATGCCGGTCCAACACCAGCTGCATAGCCCCCTAGGCCGGCAGCTTTGATGTCGACATTTCCTAATCAGTGCTCTCAGCAAAAATTCTTTAAATTCAAGTTTGGCATTTATTGATTCAAGGTCAGCAACCTTTGTTCTCTATTAGCCAGTGTATAGCATCAGAACTTCTTTGTTTTGCACAAATCTCCTTATTTTCCAAATCTTCTTCTAAGTATATGTGATATACTTATGATTTCTTTGATCATAGACCCATATTGGTTAGATCTATAACCCAACAAAAAGTCATACAGTTACAACTTGAAGCATTTTTAAACAATATTTAAAAAATCCATGTGATACTAAGACAATGTAATCTGAATATTTTTCTTATTAGGTGGTATACTACATATTGCTGATGAATTAAAATTACATAAGATTCGAAAAGTATAGTCAAGAGAATAAATGAAAGTATTATGAAAAAATTCGAAATGAATATAAAATTGTATTTACAAATGTCCATGATAGTAGAAATGCATCAAGTAAAAACCAGATAAATTAAGAAATTATAATAATGAAACAAGTTCACATATTATGAAAGAAGAACAAAAACATTAAAAAGGAAACTAGATGTAAAGACTACACATAAGATATGGCCAACATCAATCTCATTCTAAATATTATATATAAAGTCCCTCACAATTCACTCCAATAAAAAACCACTTGCTACATATAAAGAGATAAAACACTTAATAAGTACACAATAATATACAAGTTCCAAGCTCTTTTTAATTACAATCAAGAATCTAGAATTTATTAATAATGAAACTTAATATTAAGAGACTTTAATTAATACATAATGCAATTGAAAGATGTAAATTATTGTTAAAATCTTTGTGAAATATCCTAAATGAATATTACAAGAGGAGGAGGAGGAGTAGTAGTAGTAGTAAATCAATCTAGAATAAAAAATAATAGTAATATATTCAAACAAATATAATGAAGGATTAATCTAGCATAAATAAAATAATATAATAATTAGAAATTTCATTAAATTACAATGATAAATAATTAAAAACAGGATAACAATTAACATGTATCACTATAACTAGCTCGGCAGATAGCTGATAGGGCAAATGGTAACTAAGTAACATCTATTCCTATTAGAGAGAAGTTGCAATAAGTGGTATAATAATGGGCTCTGTTATACTGCTTATTCTCAATGGACTAGTATGGAAAAAGATGAGTAACGGATGTAACCCTTAGACGAGACTACTTGTTTAATATAAAGATAGGAGATATGGGTATACAGGTTGCCTATATCAAATCCCTAAGTAGTTGCCGCTACGTAGGATCCCTAGGTTCCCAATCATATGATCAGAATGTGAGTGCTCCATTGTTGCTTTGCTTCACCTAACTTAAAAATATAAAGTGATGGTTGTTGGATGTACATTAATAAGGGAATATGTCATCACATCATGTGTGCTTATGTTGTTATTGTATTGGGCTTTGGCTCATTCCTTTCTTTTACAAGTGATGATGATGATGCTAATATGGATGCTTTGACAACTTGGGTTATGGGTTGAATGTTGGCGAGAGATTGGACCAATTAGAGTTAGATGCATTGGATATTATTTTATGATTAATCTTAGAATTTAACATTTGTATTATTGAGAGAATAAGCACTATTAGTTATGAAACTTAAATAAGGATTTCTTAATTTAAAATTGGTTAAAAACTCACTTAGTTAAGGATAGTCTTTGTATATAATACTTAAGTGTTATATGTGATGAAACTGTTAGTGCACTAAACCCTATTTGGGATGTATTACTATGTAAAATTCTAAAACTTTACGAGAATAAGGAAAAAATAATCTTAGACTTGTGGGATTTGGAGGGAGATAGAAAAGAATTTTAAAATCTATAGATAAAGCAAGTAAAATAACAAATCTTTGTAAGAACAATTGTCTCTGTTAATACATATAAACACCTTCGAAAAACATTAATTTTTTGTATGACTCTAGTTATTGATTAAGAGTTCGGAAATATAGTGGTAAGATTGTAAATTTTATATAAATTGATGAATTATATAACATTATAAATTAAAACCTTCAACCTAAATTAAATTACACAATGCACAAAGTAATCAAACAGATAAAAAGTGCCATAGTTGACGAATAGGCTAACTTAGTTGACGAATTAGTTGAAACAGTGATAAACTAAGCTGATGACACATTGAACCAATCTAGAGTGCTACTTAGTTGATCACCATTTCTATTAGATCGACTTAATTCTTTTAGATTACTGATATGTATATTTAGATATATGTATTTTTCAATTAATTAAAGATTTTCCTTAAACTTAGCACAACCAAAAAGCAAATTTAAATACACTTAGGTGTAATCTATATAAATTAAATAAATTATTGCTCAAATTACGAGATAGTTTAGAAGATGAAAAGGTAGGTTGTTGAAGTGTATGGGAAAAGTCTATGTTAGGACTTGTTAGTAAATCCAAATACTACTCAAACTTTAATAACAATTCTTGTATATCGGTTTTGCTTGCATACAAACCTTGAGCCATTCTAGAAAGGCAAGTTCATGGACTACATGTTTATTATCCGTCTCGGAACAAGACATTTAGGATGGTGTGGCTTGTACTTGTTAGCATTGAATAACTATATGTGGATTCGTAGGTTGATCAAGGTTACTAAGTACTATAATATGAGCTATATATTTTAGAAAGGAGTTGTATACGGGTCATATTAATGAAATGGCATGCTATAGTAGATGAATATAATGAAATGGTTGCTTGGTGGCTTATACTAGTAATGCAATTAGTTACGATTTTATGTCATATTTGGTATCATATTTTTGTTTAGAATTTGGACTTAATATTTGAAACATAGTTTTTGATGTGTTTATTTGAATTTGAGTGTCTACCTTATGTGTTAGTTGTCTTCACCTTAAATATACTTTCAACTAGTATTAGGTATGATAAGTAAATTGATGGTTGCATTTAGTGCTTGTGTATGATTTGCCATGATTTTGTGCATTTCACTTGTCCGGCATATTGCTCACTTCTTTTTAAGATTTGCGTTTCAAAATGATTAAATTGGAGTAAAAGTTAAATGCATATTGGATAGCAAGAATATGAGGAGGATTAATTCTACTCTTTCTAATCGAACTATTTAAGTTTGAGGCATACAATCTTATATGGCATAACATGTGGTGAAATTTAATTTCAAATAAAAAGTTTTGTTATATTACAAAAAATATTTAAACTAATTGCAAAAGTTTAGAAATAAAATGATGGCCGGCAACAAAAATGTGGATGAGCTCCTCTTAAAATTAAAGCAGTCAAGATTCTCCAGCTGAACTTTTCCTTTCCACCCTTTATGGAGGCAATTTTTCAGCTCAGGTTCATGTACAATAATTATGGTCTCCCTGGGCTGGACTTGTCCATGATAATTCTGACTGCTATTGGGCCCAATCATTCTGCCAAGTGGGCCTACCTACTAACATTAATAAGAAAATCTAATTAACAATGATTTTGACTTAATAAAATCTTTCGTGTTGATTTTTTGACATTTCAATTTAATATTTCAGTCCATTTAGTGTATTCCGACAACGCCACGAAATGCACGCATCATAATTATAGATAAAAAATATAATGACGAACATGTGTCTATCAATTTTTTTAAAGGGAAAACATAAAACTTTAGAAAAAGGAAATTATCATTTTATCTAATACCATGTATCTACACCAACTAACTCAGTATCATTCCGTTAACTACATTTATAAACAAAATATGGGAAGGTCATAATGAGAATTGAGAGCTACAACTTAGGAAACTACCTTTTAAATAAAATAAAGATATGGAGAAAAAGTTGTCTCTTCTCTGTCAATAGGATGACCATGGACACTTTCTTTAGTATATTTAAAACACATTTTGCCACTTGAAAGGAATAGAAATGAAATAAAATGGCAATTCCATGTTAAAAGAATAGAGCTGCTACTTGATATAAATAGCTGTTTTTTCGTTTGATTGATAGAATAAAATTATTATTCATCTATCTCGTTGGGAGAATATTTTGAAGAATAGGGATTAGATGGTTAATAAAAGTACTAAAATATCCTTTTATACAATTAATCATTATGTTATTTTGAAAATAGAACTGAATACACAAAGTGTGATATGTATAACTAAATTGTAACAAAAATAAATTATCAACATAAAAAAAAAAAATTACAGTTATTATACCGTATCATTACCATTAACATTAATAAATCAACATAACAAATTTTACTACAAAATTAATTTATTTTCATCATTGATCCAATGCTAGTGCAGATAATGACATATTATACATATGCACATCATATATAATTTTATACATATTTAACATATTGGATATGTAATGTTATGATACTAGACATATATAATATTACAAATATAATGTTATAGTATATATGTGGATAGATATATACAAATTATAAAATGAATATAGCTATGGACCTGGGTATGTCCTTGAAAAACTCCTAAAGTCCCAGGGATTCCTCTGGGGGAAAGAATTAACCACAAGTACCTCAGGAGGGGGCTCCAGTAGGATTCTATCCTCGTGGATTGTCTGGGAAAAATTCCGAAAACAACACATCTAGGATAGTTCCCAACAATGAAGCTGTATAAATTATAACATATGACACATACATGCATAACATATATAATTGTATGCACATTATATATATATATATATATATTATATATAATTTTATAACACAAACTATGTGTAATGTTATAAATACAATGACAATGTTTTCAAATAAATATTATAGTATATATGTATATATAAGTTATAATAGGAATATGATGGTACACATTCTAATAATGTATATACATATATCTAACATTGTAGTACTATACAATTTTACGAATTAACTATGCACAGATAAATATAGCATGTGTTATACAACATAAATTATAATAAAATTATGTACATATTTAACATATTAAAATGTTACAAATATAATGTTATAGTATTATTTATATATGTGTGTTATAATGCTATATAATATTTACAATTAAGTATGATACTCCTATGAACCTTGTAACATATCTTTTATCTGGATTTGACATTCTTAACTCATTTATCCTTTCTAGAGATGTATATGTTGCTCCTATATAACTCCCCATTATATCATCATGGTCATCTCCTTCTCTTATTATTATTCTTCTGTTCGCATTGTCTTTTGCTTTTCCTTTTTCTAAGCTTGTTAGTCTTTCTTTCAATCCATATAGTAATTCTTCTATCCAGTCTATATTATTGTCTATTCTTATTATCCTTTCTCCTATTACACCTTGTTGGAAACTCCTATTGACTATAAAGCTTTCATTAAACTGAAATATTTCATTTCAGTGTTCCAGGCATATTTTACAAGATTCCACCATACAGCTTCTGCATTGATATTTGAGTTTGGTTATAGGATAACCAAAGAAAAAATTGCATGGATGGTCTTCCAATCCATTTCCTTGGGTCTAATTATGCTTATAGCTTTATATGTTTTCTCCTGTGTTCATAATTGTGTTCTCTAACTTCTTGCTTGGTATAATCTTCTGGGATTTAAAAGAGTAATAGCATGGTTCAAATAAATCTCTACATCCTGTCTATGTCTATTGCTTCTTCCAAACGTATCATATGATCTCCCTATCTTCTTCTTCCAATATTTATCCTATCTAATATTCTTACCCTAGAGGTTGTTTCTACAAAATTTGTACTAGGTCTTGGGGACTATAAAATATGTGATTCTCTTGAGAATGGTCTAAGCCTATCTAAAAATCTCGCATTATCTTGCCTACTATACCTATTTTCTTGCCTATTATTCCTTTCCCCACTTTCTTCTATAACCCTAGTTTTTTTGTGGTTCTTGAAACATGTTCATTTGAAAGAGACTTCCACTCTCCTTTCATAAAATAAGCCTAGGGTTTATTTATTTTCCTTTCAATAGGTAACCTTTCCAGCCTTATCATTTCATCTAATTCCTTTTGGTAATTATAACAAGGTTATTCTTTAAGACACAAATAATAAAATTAGATGCATTAATAGATATAGGATAGTACTAAAAATATGATAGATGAACGGATAGCACCTACAGAATAAGTTGAGCAAATAGATATATGTAGGATAAGTTTAGATATATATGGAAATAAAACAAAGAAGTGTAGATGTATAAAGAAACATAAAATAAGTTTTTTCACAAGAGAAGAATGGATTATACCTATGCATAGTAAATGATACAATTATGAAATTTTGATAATTCGAAATTATATGTATAATAGGATTAGATTTTTTTATTAAGTAATCACCTTGGTATCTTAATCACTAGATATACTGTAAATATTTTAGGACGTCCAGCTATAGCATATCAAAATTATTTATGATTGTCTTGCTTATATTTCATGAACTTTATGAGAGTATATATACATATATATGTTATAAAAGAAACATATTTTGTTCAAGAAGTCTTAGATAATATGTTTTATTATGAATAGTTTTTATAAATATTACATATGTTATTTATTAAAGAATACATAAAAGAACAATGAAAGGAAAGAAAAAGACTAAGAGGTGTCATAAAGAGAACAAAGGGTTACATAGAACAGCTAGAAAGCCTTTTAGAGTTACATTTTGAAGATCCAACTCCAAATATGTGCCATCTGGGTTTAGGTACATCAAGCTTCTTATAAGAACTCTTTGTGTTTCACTTTCCATATTCCTATTTACATTCCATTCTTCTCCTTCTAAAGAAGAAGAATTCTTTTCCATTGGCTCTATCATATTATTCTTTTTGTTGTCATTGCATCTATAATTCCTTTGATGTTGAGCTTATAAGATATTTCACTATTTTTTTTTTTTTTTACAAATAAAGCCAATATCTATAAGCAATTTTTCACCTATGTGACCCTCATATCATTTGCTTTAAAGTCCTATTTCAATATTACTAATAATAAAATTGTTTATAGATATCATAAAATTAGGTGCATGATAAAATAGTCATTTTCCACTATTTACATCTATTTCTATAATTGCAAATACAGCCTTTCTTAGGCCACTTTTCCATGATTTATCCATCAACATTATTAAAACCTTTCCTATTACCTTTTTTTCTTGTTAATCCTCTAATTCCTTTGACTATTAGTCCAAGGTGGACTAACGTTTTACTTGACTTTTTTAACTGTCCTAAAGATTCCTTTGTATCTAACCTCATATTTAATGGTCTTGTTGTGACTAAAATCCTTTCTTCCCTATTTGACCTAAAGGAAATGGAAAAGTATCTTAATGCTAGATACAATTCCTATGAATAGGAGACAAAGGCTAATCAATGGAATCTTGTAAAGGAATAACAGGATATAAATGAGGAAGTGTTATAAAAACCAATCCAATATTGGGAAGACTATATTTTGATAAAACACAGAGAAGATTCTATTCCTTATGAAATATGGTTAGAAGAAAAGAGAATTTTAAGAGAAATGAAAGAAGTAAGGTTTAAAAAGAAGATAGAATAAGGAAATGATTATTGTTTTGGAAAAGAAAATAAAGAAAGGGAGATTTTGTTAGAATTAGCAGAAAAAATGATGCAAATAGAGTAAGATTTTGAGTATATACAAGATTTTGAGTATATAATAATTTTGTATTTTGTTGACTAATTTAGTTTTAATAGGAAGATTGTAAGAATCATCCCTTGTGTTATCATTCAATTTTTTATAAACTATTACCATCCTTGACTTTCCTCTTGCTATTTCACTGTGCTTTTTAATAATGAAAGCAGGACTTTTGTATTGACTGTCTGACATTTCTATAACTCCTAATTCTAATAATTCTTTTATATGCATTTCAAACTCTTACCTGACTAGAGTATCACATTCTATTGCCCTAGAATAAATTCTTAAATTAAGGTCTATTATATCTAATTTACATATTATCTTATTCCTTTCCCAAATCTTATGGGAATTTCACAAAAAAATTCTTCCTTTTCCGAGTTACTAATGATTTGGTCAATATTTTGGTAACCTATTTCCAAACATGAATTTTCCAAAATCATGTGTACATTTTCCCATTTTACCATTTTTCCATAATTTAATACCATTTCTTTCCACTCAATTTCTTCTTCTAAGAATTCTTTTAATTCTCCCAATTCTTTTGAACTTTCCTCTATTCTTATTTTGTCATTTTCTTTTTCTTGACATTCTCCTAACTTTTGACAATCATAATTCTTTTCATCCTTTTCCTCACACCTTTGTAACAATCTGATGTCTGGTTTTGTATCTATTCACAAAGACTTGGATAACTTATACAAGACTTGTAAACATCTAAGAGAATGGATGATAAGGAAAGATAAACAAGTAAAGGAGGTAATAGAAAAGATAGATTATATAAAAGCAAACACAAGTTGATACAGAAAGGAAATTGAGGCAGTTGGAACATATAAAGGCTATTAGACAAACACAAAAAGAAGAAGTAAGAAATAACGAACAAGTTGTAATAAAGGAATTAAGAAAAGAAGCTAAAAAATTAGCTGAACTAGGAAAAAGCAGAAAAGAAATGGTACAAGAGATAAATAAGAAATTATTAGGGTGACCGGTCATGGTAGTCCAGACGCAGATGAGGATTACATATTTGCCTTAAAAGATACAAGGGAATTTGCACAACCACATATAGGGTTTTGTAGAAATCTAAAACCAGTAAATGATATTATAAGGGCAACAATTAGGCAAAATAATACAATTATAGCATTATTAATTAGGCTTCATTAAAAGATTAAAAATCTAAGTTTCAGTCTAGAAACTTTAAGACAGAAGCTTCGAACGGAAAGGGAATAAAAGGAAATAGAAGACATATATAAGAAAGATTGAAAAGATATTAGAAAAAGACAATTGTCAAACAGAATCTGAAAGAAAAAAAATTTTAAAGAATCATAGAACAACTCTTTGCATAATAGATCAAATAGAAAAGGCTATAGAAAGGAGGATAAGTAAAAGGATAAACTATTATGAAGGTTTGGTAACAAGTGCGACAATATGAGCACAAGTTTTGATAGGATCATAGGAAGCAACAATTATAATAGGAAGCTTTATGATTTGTTGCAAGCATTAAATAATTTAGAAATTTTAGGTATAAAGGTTGATGGTTATATACATGAGTTAAGTTTAGAAATAGAATCTAATCTTGTAGATTTAAACGAAAAGGTTAAGGAAGTAGGGGAATAGTTTATAGACATACACATGTTTTTAGCAAAGGATAGGCCTTACATTTATGTAAAGGAGTGTTTCAAAAGATATCTTGCATAGCTGAAAAAAGAGAAGACACAAATGGATTAGGAAAGTAGCTTAGTC
This sequence comes from Combretum micranthum, assembly GCA_024138025.1. Lineage (NCBI taxonomy): Eukaryota > Viridiplantae > Streptophyta > Magnoliopsida > Myrtales > Combretaceae > Combretum > Combretum micranthum. The sequence goes on from JAMXBD010000513.1 coordinate 438,553, forward strand.
GAATTAGGTTAATAGATCCTTGCTTACTTCCAAATACTAAACTTCATGATTAAGAAATTTGATTTGATAAATTTAGAGATTACCTAGCAGACAATAATTTTTTTCATCTTTGTTATTTTGAGCATTCATCACATTTGTTGCATTCAGATCACAAGCAGTTAAATAATATGGTAGATTTAATTATATATCTTGTAACATCTTATTTAGCAGTTCAACATTTTCATCTTAATACTTTATCCCTATTTGTTCTTTGTAAGGATTGTAATAATTTTGATTCAAGAAAACTCCTGTAATTTCATTTTTATTCTCACTATCAGAATCTTCCATCATCACTCCATGTGGATCTATTATCAATACTATACTATGGATTGTTTTTGTGTTTCTCATGTCTTCATCTATTGCTAATATATCTCCATTCATACACTCTACTAAAATGCTTGCCATAGTATTACTATTATGACTTTTAGGACATGTCGTATGTCCTTCCTCATTACAAGTATAACACTTTAGTTTATTGTTATAAATCCTATTTTTATTGTATTACCTTACATGTTTGTCTTACTTTAACCATTGCTTCCTTACCTACTCCTTTTTGCAAGGTATTTCTTTTTTGGCCTATACTTTGGTTTTGGTTTTCTTTTATTTCTTTCTCTTGTTCCATACGCCTGTGGAGTATAAATAGTTTGATAGAAATTGTAATTTCCTCCTTTTAATTGCCTATTTATTTGTAAAGCTGTATACTTTTCTATTAACTTATTTACAAGAAATTTTATCCTTATTCCTAAGTTATTCAACTCTTCTTTTAAGACTAGTTCAACATTTTCCTTCCATTCTTTATAAACTTCTGCTCTTAATAGTCTTGGTAACTTTAGAAAGAACTCATTTACTATCAATTTCATAATAGCAACCAGCAATTGTGCAATTATAGAAAAATTCATCTATATACCATTTAACAAAAAATCAATCCTTATTATCTTTTGTTTATCTAGTTTTTTTTATTATCTAACTTTTAAATTTCATTTAATAGTTTCTGTTATACATATGTTATATCCAACTTTATTATTTTTTAATATATTGTAGTTTTGTTCATATCCAGCTTTATTATATTATTGTCTTTTGTTAGTCTAGCTTTATTATCATCTTTTATATTGACATCGTAATATATGGTCATATGTGACTAAATACCTAATCTATTTAGACTATTGATTATGACTTGCATTTTCAGATGCCAAAGTTTTAAACCACATAGTTACCTTATTTTGATTCATAAATTATCCTAAATAATCAGTTAAAACCTTTTTTATTTTTAAACAAGATTTTAATTGATTAACCGATAAATGCTCTAAACCCTAACTCCATTATATTACATATATTTTGATGTCTAACTTATAGTCCAATTTAGTTTGTCACGGAGTCTAATAAATTAATTTTTCAAATTTAGCCTAATTTTACAAGCTATATATATATATGTATGTATGTTCATCAAATAGATATTCAAAGAATCAAAAATTAGGAACACATATAAATCAAATGTTTACTATAATGAAAGTATTATTATACATTATGCCAACATCACAACACATTTTATTTAATCCATGCACATCACATGCAGTACGAATTCTAAGAGATTACAAGAAATTTCATTATAATAATCTTGCTTCAAAGTACACTAGTCATAGTTAATAATCAAGTTTGTACATTTTATATGCGGTTATAGTAAAAACAATTTAACTTTTTAAGCCTCAAGGTTAATGTCTCAATCAATATTTAAGATTTACAATGAAATGTAACAAATTATAAGTTTTAATAAATAGACTGGAGATATTTCATATTACATATTTAAAGTAAATATTATTTCAACATAAGCTAGTATTTATATTCTATAGTAATAGTTGAGGTCTAATACTAATACTATGGAATTATAATGCCATTATTAAAGTGTTAATATTATTATTTCTATCTCTGGACTTGTAAAGGTTCATAATAATGTACTCTCCAAATGTTTGTGCTTATGTCCTATTTGAGTCCAAACAAACCATTTGTGAATATTAGAATCTGTACTCCTACATGCAATAAGATTTTCTTAAGATGTAAAATCAACATAAAATTTTATAGTTTATTAATAATTTAAATTTTCAAATTCTATTTTCTTTTTGTTGTTCTTAAGGTAGACATGCATATCTGTATAATTCCTTTAGAGTTTTATCTATAGATATCTGTTGTATTATAGCTTTGGCAAAACTATATAAGTATATAGTATAGTTCTAATATACTCAACAAATTTCAGGCTTTCACAAATTCCTTTTTAAAAATAACACTAGAGGATTATTCAATAATAAGTAAAACATATTTGTTTTACAATGTTTGGGTTCCTCGTTCATCATAAATTGTTTCTCCACTTTATATATATTGAGTTGAATTTAATCTCCTCAGTCTGATAGAATACAAAATTTTAATTTCAAATAAAAAAATTACCATTTCGATTCATCAGTTTGTGCTTACTCCTTCTAGGGATTACAAGATTAAGAAAAAAAGTTGGATCATACACGGGTGAGAATTTTAATATAAAAAAAAGATTACATGGAAATATTTACAAACCTAAGAGAAAATGATCTAAAACTTCAATTTTTTGGGGGATTACCGATTGTTTTAAATTATAAGATTCTCCAACATTCAAAAAAATATTAATGGCAATCTCCACATAGGAAAGAGAAAAAGCATGATAAAATTACCACGTTTTGAGCCTAGATTTTAGATGGTGTGTTGGATTACAAGATTTTATCTCTAAAGAAAACTAGTAAGTCAAACACACATACTTGCTTCAAACTCAAGTCATCCATACATAATATGTATATGTAAACACTTCTTATGTAAAGTCCTAAATAACCAAGAACCCATATTTAGATTAAACAATTGTAAGTACTTATTACTTAAGTGATGATTGAAGAATATGTGATGGTGAAATTACCCATAAGAATGCATGTCCATTTTGTTGCAAATTACTCGATTTCCCTATATCAACTTATGGATCATTGATAAAGTCGTATTTTATACAATTTTCATTAAGCAATTGGTGCATAAATCTTTGTCAATTTTTATGAAATTGCAAGATTTGGTACTTGGATATGTTTGAATTGATGTTTCAAGTCTAAATCAAACATGGGAAGCAGAGTTATGAATTTGATGAAGTTTGAGAAAAATTTGTAAAGAAAATCTATGAACACTGGCCATGAAACAAAACAGCACCATCGACTTTGAGTAGAGCAAATGCTAGCCTTGGAAATTGTATACAAATACCGACAAATTAACCATCAACACCATGGGCGTTGCACCGACTTTGAGGATGTACAAAATACAAAAGATTAAGGTCGTTATGAACATAACCGGCCTTGAAGAAGAAATCCATCGACCTTGAAATTTTTGAAGCTATGCCGGCATAATTGACCTCTATGCCACTGGCTTTGAGGTGGCCTTGAGCATTCACAGAACCCAAAATTTAAGCACCGGCACGAACGCTGCCAATGTAGAAGGAGATTGAGATGGCTTCTGCAATTTTACTGTACACCGGCTAATTAAGATTGAATGACGCCGGCATTGAGATGCTGCTAAGTATCCGTAGTAAGCAAAGCATTAAAGCCATCCTCAACGCCACCTGTGTAGCTTTGTTTTGAAACCCTACGTTGCCATGAATGCCACTAGCGTAGAAAGTGTAACTATTGGCATATGTTCTGTAACTACAAAAATGATCTGAAGTGATTCAAATTCCACACGCCTTTGTTTATAAAATGAGGATGGCTCCTTTGTTCTTGTATGATCAGAAATATATAGAATAAATTAGGATTCAATTCTAGAATAGATCTATTGAAGAAAGAGTTGTTCCGGGATTAAATTATAGTGATTGAGAATGTTTGTATTTACTTTGGAAGGATTGATTTTGCACTTGAAGCTTTGTTATTTGAATTGGTGATATCTGATATTATTTTTATATGCTATTCATTTGTTTGATCTTATTGTTTATCATGATATCATTTGCAAAATCTAATTTGATTTGTGAATCTAGATCAATGATGTGCTAAATTTTCTTATGGGAATTAATGAAGCCCTAAGCATGCTAATATGATAATTGAGATTGTGTTATGTGATAGTTAGAATTGTGGAACATTCATATTGAATTTCTTATTATAAATCTTGTTTCTTAATGGAAGTAGGGTTTATAAGAACCATAATAACTCAGAAGGGAAATTAGGGTTCACAATGAATTCATGAATTAAGGTTAAAGAACAATTGCGGAAGTAGAGTAACTTAATCTGATTTAGAGATTATCATAGGAATTCATACAATGTTTTAGGTTAATTTCTCACTAAGGGATTAAGGGAAGTTGATTTAGGACGTTAGTCACTTATAGAATTGGAAGATTCATAATTGTGAATTTGATTCCATTAATAGTTTATTTAGCGGAAGCTATTAGGTTATTTTATGGTTGAAAAGATATTAAAAATTGAAATTGGGTTTTATATCTTTGATAATTTCATATAAATATCCACAAGTCTAATTATCAATATAACATGATTGCAATTTGATTAGCAAAATTAGGGTGGATTCTGTTTTCCTACACTCAATTATTATATATCTGTCAAAAACACTCTCTCTGATTTCAATTATAATTAGAATTTAGATAATTTAGTCGGTAAAAAGAAATTTCTATTCAAAATCGATTCCTTAAATATTAGTAGAGCTAATATCAGTTTAGTAGTTAATTAATCCTTATGGAAACGATATTCAACTCATTTCTATATTATTGGATTCGATCCAATATACTTGCTGGTAATATTCGCATTTATTTTATATCTATTCATTTTCAATGGATCAATCATCCCCAAAGATGTCACTGTGGAGGTTTGTATAACTTCAATATATTGTTTTTTTACTAAACTTTTCTTTCTTTATCACAAAGAAAAAGAAAAAAAAATATTATCTTTATCACTTGTTATGAAAGTTGATAATAAAGGGAGAGAATTTTATTTATTTGTTTAACATATTTAACTCTTTTCTATGAAAAGTTTATCTTCGTATATTAAACTAATGCATAACAAGTAGGATAAAGGCAAAAAATAAACAAATAAAACATTGATCCTTACTTAATAGTTTTATAAAGAATGTGATACCTAATGACTATTGATGATAGGAATGCAATCAAAGTGGAATTTAGGATAAATCTCATTATCATGAACCTATTTCGAGTACATATAAGGTTTCTTGAGTAAAAACCTATCTAGTTTTGTTAGGTTATGGATCAAACCCATACGGGTCTATAACTATGGAAATCCTAAGTATATTACATATATTTAAAGGAAGACTTGGAAAATAAGGAGATTTATGCAACAAAGGAGCTTGAAATTGCTGTATGCTGGCCACAGGAGGATCGAGGCCACCAGCCTTTAATGATTTTTTAGCTGACCTTAAATTGGAGAATTTTTGCCGATAGTTGTGGTTGGGCAAGGCCGACGTAGGCAGAAAAGCTTCCGGCCTTTAACTAACATTAAAATAGCTAAAGTCTAAAGCAATTTAATTTTTTGCCACCTTCTATTGTCTGCAACTCCTCCTTTGTTGTTTCATATAAATACTTCTTATTTTGTCTTAGGGTATCACTTTTCTATCAAGAAAACCTAAATAGAGCTCTAAGGAGACAAAGGCTTGATCCTGTTAATAATCCACTATTTGTGGTGAAGATTTGTGTGATCCACTAGTATTATCTAGTGAAGAAAAACTGTGTATCCTATTATTGTTGATAGTAGAAGAAGTAATTTGTGTGGCAGTCCCATGGTTTTTCCCTAATTAGGGTTTTCCACGTAAAATCTTGGTGTTGTTATTTTTATTTTGTAATTTATGTTTAATTTATTGTGATTGCTAGAAGCTAGAGAAAAAATCATTGTGATCATTTCCAGGTTATTAGGGATGTTTTCCTAACAAGTGGTATCAGAGCCTAGGATTGAAAAAAAAAATAGGGTTCTACAGCCATGGTAGAATCATCAAGTACGACGATTAAATTGAATTCATCAAATTATTTTGTCCGGAAGTATATGATGGAAGATTTGTTGTATTGTAAAAATCTGTATTTGCCTTTGGATGGTGATAATGTGAAGCCTACTAATAAATCTGATGCAGATTAGGTAATCATGCATAGAAAAACTATTTGTTATATTCGATAATGGGTTGATCACAGTGTGTATCATCATATTGCCCAAGAAACCGTAGCTTATGTTCTATGGAAGACATTAGAGCCCATTTATGAGAGGTAGACTACCTTGAATAAAACCTCATTGATTAGAAGAGTGGTAAATTTGAAGTATAAGGGTAGATCCAATATGACCGAGTACTCGAATAATTTTCAAGGCTTGGTGAATCAGTTATATGCTAAGAAGCTTGTGTTTGAAAATGAGATTTGGGCACTTTTATTATTGAGTTCACTACCTGAATGCTAAGAGACACTTATAGTGTCTGTTAGTAATTCTACTCTAGATGGAAAGCTCACCATTGCAATGGTGAAAGACAGCTTGATGAATGAAGAAGCCAGAAGAAAAGATCTTAGCACGAGTTCTGAGACTCAATCACTTGTCACTAATAAGCTAGAAAGACATGGTAAAAGTAGGAACAGAAGCTCAAATGGTAAATATCATAGATCTAATAAATCTAGGGGGAAACCTAAATCAAGAAGGAAAAATATGAAATGCTTTTATTGTGACAAGCCAGGATATTTCAAGAGAGAATGTGGACTTTAGAAGAGAGACAGGGTAAAGGTAAAGAAAATGATGAAGACACAACTGCTGCAACAACAGGTGGTGGGATTGTTGTTGCCTGGGTGAGGATTGTATTAGCCTTGCTAGTCATGATAGCGACTGGCTTATTGATTCTGGTTACTCCTTTCATGTGACAGCACATGGTGAATTTTTCTCATCCTATATTGCTAGTGATTATGGCAATGTTAGGCTAGGAAACAATGCAACATCAAAAATTGTGGCAATTGGAAATATTGTTTTAAACACTGACACTAGTTATAGGCTCATTCACAAGGATGTCAGACACGTTCCAGATATCCACCTAAACCTTATATCTACAGGGAAACTTGATGATACAAGCTATAATAGTCACATTGGTGAAGGTAAAGGAGATGTGAATTTGACAAATGATGCTTCTATGGAGATTTGGCATAAGCAGCTGGGTCACATGAGTGAGAAAGGGCTCCAAATGCTTGTCAAGAAATAGCTTCTGCCTTATGTAAAAGGTCCTCCTATGAAAAATTGCACTGATTGTCTTGCTCATAAACAACATAGGGTTGTATTTCAGAGAAACCCACCTACTAGGAAATCTCATATATTAGATTTAGTTTGCACATATGTGTTATATGAAAGATCGGTTAGTAGGTGGTGCTCGTTATTTTGTCACATTCATTAATGATCACTCTAGGAAGTTGTGGACTTTTGCTTTGAAGTCCAAAGTTCAAATGCTGGATGTGTTTAAGCTATTCCACACTAGAGTTGAAAAAGAAATAGGAAGACAGCCGATATGTGTCCGAGCAAATAATGGTGGTGAATACAGAGGACCATTTTCAGAAGATAGCTCCAAAGACCCCACAGCAGAATGCCATTGCAGAGATCATGGGATTAAACTAGAGAAGATAGCTCCAAAGACCCCACAACAAAATGGCATTGCAGAGAGAATGAATTGCACTATCACAAAGAGAGTGAAGTGCACGTTATCTCATGTCAAGTTGCCTAAATCATTTTGGGGCAAAGCTATGAGTACAGCTGTTGACTTGATAAATCTATCTCTCTTTTATGCTTTAAATGGAGATATCCCAAAGAGAATCTGGACGAGTAAAGATATTTCTTATGAACACATATGTGTGTTTGGTTGTAGGGTATTTGTGCATATTTCCAAAGATGAAAGAATGAAATTTGATGCAAATTCAAAGCAGTACATTTTTTTGGGTTATGCACATGATGAGTATAGGTATAGATTGTGGGATCCAGCTGAGAAGAAGATTTTCAAAAGTAAAGGTATGGTCTTTTTTTAAAGACCAAATTGTCACGCTCCGGAGGGTACCCTAAACGTGGCAGTCCGCCGTATATATTATTAAAACTAATGAATGACAACCTTAGCATGCAGGAGCTTTGATATCACATGCAAGGCATGCTTCCAAGATTATAGGAGACTCACAGGGGTATTACATTTAAGTAGATAATAAAAACAAGTAAGAACTTATCTAAATAAACATGAAATATTCATTTAGATAATAAACTCTTACAACTTCTTGGAGGTATTCCCCTGTCTTAAATAGTCTTGCTAAACTAAGTCATAAACAAAGAAACATATATAACATAAGCCTACTATAGAGATTTTTCCTAGAAGTCTATGTTTAAAACTAAATACATATAACTTCTCCCAAAAACTCCTAGTAGCTTTAGCTCATATCTGACAAACGAGGCTCCTCGGTGCCAACCATAGATAATCATACTGTAACAAAAAGCTATAGGGGTATAAGCAAAACTAGCTTAGTGAGATAACTCCCCTCTATAAAACATTTACATAGTTCAAACAAGTATTTAAACAATCATATGAGAATGCACCAATCACATGAACAAACAAAATACACAAGATTAACCGGAAACCATGTGTAGCATGGATTTTATGCCCTCCATGTCGGGGGTTGGGTGGTTACAGGCCCATATGACCATCAATACTTGCAGATTTACTAGCTCTTGCTTGCTTTGTAAATTTTCCGGCTCCTACTTGCCCGTGTAGACTTTCTGGCTCTTACTAGCCACCACTACCACTCCTCGTTTCCCCACACAAAGAATAGTAGTGAAAATAAATGTGACTCACAAATATGATATGCATGAATTATTTTTTTAATATAGGTTTAACCAAATAATGTTGAGTTCAAGTTAAAGGTGATCAAACAATATTCATCATTTCAATACAAGAGAATCATAAATTATTCATCAACTCCTCTTTCGATATTCTTAACTTTTATTCAATCAATCATGAATCCAAATCACTCAACATATGTTCATTTATCTTCTCCTTATTTTCTAGTGCTACTACTTACAAGCACAAATAAGAAAATGTAACTAGTAAGGGATTAACTCGCTCCATGATGACCGCTCCTAATCGAAATAATCCTTTGGAAAAGCGATGTCAGTTCCTCCTTCACCTAGACAAGATGAAATACCCAAAATGAGTCTTTCATAGAATTTCTACTCTTGAATATTCTAAATTTATCTTAAATTCGCGGTAAAATCGGATTGGAGGAAATTCTAGCTTAAAATTGCCATAACTTGCTCATTTTAACTCGGAATTTCACATATTATATATTGTTTTCTGCCTATTCGAAAAGATCTATTCATTTCTAAAGCTATTTTCATCAAACTAAGTTGTTTGGGTTCCGAAATAGTGGTGATCGGATTCACCACGAATTTTACAAAATTTGTATTCCTTCTTTTAACAAAAATTCATATAAAAAAGATAGATATTATAATAGTTTATAAAACCTTTGAAATGTATTTACATATATTTATTGACTCATATCAAATGTATGAAATTAATGAAGTTGTCTCAACCATGAATTCTGTAAAAGTAAAGTCTTCTAAAGAAAAGTGAAACTTTTGAAAATTCCTCTTATTTTGCTAGAGAATATTTCAAGTTATTTTAAATGAGTAAATTTCATTTCCTTAGTCCTTTAAGTTTTCAAAGAATGATTTTATTTTCTTAGTTTATAATACTTTTTTGAAATTAATAACAATTCTATATTCATAGAAATAATTTCCTTGTTTCTTAAAATTATTCTATTTTCATGAAAAGAATTTCTTTTTGTCAAACTAGTACTTGATGAAAAAGTGAAGTTTTAGTAAAACTTTTGTTTACTCAAGAAGTTTTTTCTATGTTATGTATGTTTGTAAAAATTCCTATGAACTCCTCTAGATTTCTTAGAAAAGTTTGTTAAGATAAATTCGTAGTGTTATGAAAAATTACTTCCTATTTTTTTTCTAGAAAAAAAAAATTCTATTTTAAGAAAACCTTTCCTCATTTATCTTGTGGAGACAAAATCAATATATTCATGCATGATTATGAATCATAAAGTTATGAAAACATAAGAAAACATAATAACTAAAGAAATAAGCTAGTAAAGAAATAAATCAAGTATTGGAACCTTAGCTTCATCAAGGTATCCCGGGACTAAGAAAAGAGTAGTCCCAAAAAGAAAAAGAAAAAGTAAAAGTAAAAGTTTTGACTTGATGAGAACAAGTCTAAGCCTAGAAAGACTAGTCTTAAAAACAACATGAAAATAAATAAATTGCAAGGAAGTAAATAAATTGCAAAACAAATGAGCTTATATGCTCTAAAAGATATATATAGCTACATGGATATATTTAGTTAAATATATATGAAAGCAACATAAAAGAAATTTGATTCATGAACAAAAACAAAATATGAACTTATTGTTGCTTTCTTTAACCTCCATGCTTTAGAAAACACACACTAAACTCATACTAAGTAAATGAACATAAAGAAAACTTAAAGAAATATTACATAAGAGAACTAAACTTGAGAGAGCTTTGGGAGAGAATTCTTGTAGAGAATTTGAGAGAGTATTCTTAGTGTATGGAAGGTGTGAAAGAAGTGAAAAAAAGAGGGGGCATTTATAGGAAAATGTAGGAGTAAAATTGTGTTAATTAAATAAATGAAAAACAAAAAAAATGGAGGAGAGGGAGAGGAGTGGTCGGTGCAAAAAGAGAGTGTGTGAGGGAGAGAAATTTATTTTTTTTTTATATTTTTGTTAATGAAAAGTAATATATGAAAGATGTGAAGTTGTATTGGAAATGAAAATTGTAAGAAAGTAGAGGTATGGTTTGTAAGTGTAGGTTGTAAGAAAAAGTAGAGATAGATAAATAATATAGAATAGTAGTAAATAGTGTAATGTAAAGTAGACATGACAATTTAAGTACCAGTAGTAAGAAAATACGCATATAATTGCGATATCTGATATTTTTACTTACCGAAAAATTATGAAGTTGATATTTTTGAAAACCTTATATTTTTACGAGTCCAACGGTATATTCGGAACATTTTTATTAATTTGAGCCCTGGGACATGTTTTTCGAAAATTATGTCCGATCGTGCTCAAAACGAATCGCGATTTAACTAATCCGATATTTTTAAGCTTCCTTAGGTAATTACGAACTATTCTACATACTAATCACTTACTTACTTTCTTAGGGTTACTTAATCGAGAATGTCGGACTTGAACGGTTACGATTGACTAAGGTTTTGTTGACTTTCTAATTAGGGTTTAAGCTTAATTGATCACAAAACTTTAAGGGTTTACACCAAACAATTAAAGATATTGAGAAACTAGAAAAGACAAAATCCTTAGGCGAGACTCCTATAAATGTAGATCCAATGCTCTCGCTTGAAAATTCTAATGACGGGGGATATATGGGAGATTCAGATGAAGAACCCTAAGCACCTCATCTGCATATTGAGTTGAGGAGATCTTCAAGAGATAGAAGACCATAAGTGAGATACAGTCCAATGAGTATGTCATGTTGATATATGGGGGAGAGGCTAAATGTTATCAGCAAGCCATAGTATATGATTAGAAAAAAGAATGGGTTAAAACCATGCAAGATGAGATGTATGATGAGATGAAATCCTTGCATGAGAACAAGACATGATTTGGTGGAACTATCAAAGGGCAAGAGACTTCTGAAAAATAAATGGGTATACAGACTAAAGACTGATGAAAATAGCTCACAACTAATATACAAGGCAAAACTGGTTGTGAAGGGGTTCAATCAAAAGAAAAGGGTTGATTTTGATGAGATTTTCTTACCATTGGTGAAGATGTCTTCCATTCGGGTTGTACTTAGTACAGAAGTCAGTTTAAACCTGGAGGTTGCACAAATGGATGTAAAGACAACATCCCTTCATGGTGACTTGGAGGAAGAAATCTATATAGAGTAACCTAAGAGGTTTAAGGTCAAAGGGAAGGAGCATATTGTATGCAAATTGAAGAAGAGCTTATATGGGTTGAAACAGGCTCCAAGGCAGTGGTATAAGAAGTTTAACTCCTTCATGATTGATCAGGGCTACACTAGGACTACATCATATCATTATGTATTCATAAAGAAGTTTGCCAATGATGAGTTTCTTATACTCTTGTTATATGTTGATGACATGCTGATTGTTGGCCATGATACCAAGCAGATTCAAGATCTAGAAACTACACTGAATAAGTCTTTTGTAATGAAAGACTTAAGACCCATGCGCCAAATTCTCGACATGAGAATCATTCGTGATAAGAAGAGCAAAAAATTGTGGTTATCACATGAGAGATACCTAGAAAAGGTGTTAGAGAGATTTAACACGAGTAAGGTAAAACCTATTTGTTCTCCACTTGCATGTCACTTCAAACTCAGTTCTCAACAGTGTCATAAAAGTGAGGCAGACAAAGAAGACATGAAGAAGATATCATATGCTTCAGCTGTTGGGAGTCTAATGTATGATATGGTGTGTACTAAACCAATTATTACTCACGTCATTAGTGTGGTTAGCCACTGTCTTTCAAATACAAGTAAAGAGCATTAGATCACTGTTAAATGGATTCTCAAGTATCTTAGGGGCACTTCCAGGTTAAGTTTGCAGTTTGGTGGGAGCAAACCTGTACTAAAAGGGTTTTCAAATGCTGATATGGCTGGAGATCTTGATTCTAGGAAATTTACTTTAGGTTATCTAATTACATATGCAGGGGAAGCGATGTCTTGGCAATCTAAGTTGCAAAAATGTGTTGCATTATCCACCACTAAAGCAAAATATATTACTGTAACTAAAGCTAGTCTTGTGAATGAAGAAGTTTTTAGAAGAAATGGGTCAAGAGCAAAAAGACTTAAGGGTGTTTTATGATAGCCAGATTTCTATATATCTTAGTAAGAATCGAAAATTCCATTCCAAATCTAAACACATTGATGTCAGGTGTCATTAGATTTGAGACGTATTGGAATCAAATTTTATGAAGCTAGAGAAGATCCACACTGATGAAAAAATTTCAGATATGATGACTAAAGCTCTACCCAAAGACAAACTTGTTTGTTGGAAACAAACAGCAAGTGTAATGGAACCCCCCATATGAGTTGGAGGGGGAGTTTGTTGGATTATGGATCCAACTCATATGGGTCTATAACCCAGGAAATCATAAGTATATTACAGATATTTAGAAGAAGACTTGGGAAATAACAAGATTTGAGCAACAAAGGAGCTTGAAATAGCTGTACGCTGGCCACAGGAGGATAAAGGCCGCCAGCCTTAAATTGAAGAATTTTTGCCAAGAGCTAAGGTTAGGCAAGGCCAGTGTTAAAGCAGCCGACCTAGAAAGATACGCTGCCAGTGTAGGCTGAAAAGCCGCTGTACTTTAACTGGCATTGAAATTGCTGAAGTCCAAAGTTGTTGGCCTTAATTTAATTTTTTGCCAACTTATGTTGTCTTCAACTCTTCCTTTGTTGTTTCATATAAATACTTCTTATTTTGTCTTAGAGTATCACTTTACTATCTAGAAAACCTAGAGAGACAGAGGCTTGATCTTGTCGATTGTAATCCACCATTTGTGGTGAAGATTTTTGTGATCCACTAGTATTATCTAGTGAAAAAAAATTGTGTATCTCACTATTATTGATAGTAGAAGAATTAATTTGTGTGGCAGTCTTGTGGTTTTTCCTCAATTGGGTTTTCTACGTAAAATCCTGGTGTTGTTACTTGTATTATGTAATTTTTGTTTAATTTGTTGTGATTGCTCCAGGTAAGAGAAAAAAATTATTGTGATTGTTTCTTGGTTATTTATTGGGGATTTTTTCCCAAAAATTTTTTCATACTAAACCCATAACATATCCCTATAAGAATTGTAATAACCTAATATACATCTTGCCTCACCTAATTTAATTAACCTTTTTTCCTTAATGGCGCCTTTCCTCTATTACTACATCATTCGCTATGACCTTTTATCTTTTTCTCACTAAGACCAAGTTGATCTCTTTTTCTTTTTTATTTTTATCTAAAAATAAAATTTTTGAATTTTAAACTTAAAGCTTGAGATGAGGTGTCAAGCAAAAACAAAAAAAAAAAGAAACAAACAAAGAGAGAAAAAGAAGGTATTTTGATGGGTAAGGTTCCATATTAGGTTTTTATTTTATTATGGAATTCAACCTTCAACCTTATAATCATGTCACAAAACCCTATAAAAACTCTATTGGGTATTACGATATATGTCTTTATCAAGTGGAATGTGTCAAGAATTATTTAATGACCCATCCGCTTACATCCCTATTTAGCGTGTATCCTAAACCCTCACACCTACCACACTCAATTGTAAAAAGTTTTGTATAGTGTTTTAAAAATTAAAATAGATATAGATTTTAGTAGTTTCCTCATTATCTTATAAAGCTTAATCTTACTCCTTTTACAAAAGTCTTATTCGTTTGCTATCTAAGATGAATATTTTCTTAAAAGTTTGGCAGGATTATTAATAAATAATTATTTTATCTGATGACTTGATTATTTTGTTTTTATAATGATACTATAAAAGTTTTTTACTTTTCCATATATAGGTGCAAGACTTTCTTTTTGGTGAATTGGCAAGAATTTCTTGTACTCCATTCATATTAGAAAGAAATTTATTCTGTTTGTTAAAATAAAATATACTTTTTAGTTAAAAACATTTTCCCAATAAAACAAATATTTGCATTTTCTCATAAAAAGATTTACAATTTTTTAGTACGTGAAGTTATTCTTTGATTAATCTCTCAAGTCCTTTTAACTGTTAACAAGTGTTTCAATTCAATTTCAATTCAATTTTTTAAACTAACTTGTTAGATAATTTTAAACAAAAAAAAAAAAAACTTTAGCTTAAAAGATAAATAAATATTTGAACACTTCTTAGAAATATGTGCATGTGCGCGCACGTGTGTGTGTGTGCGTGTGTGTAAATTTGCTAAAAAGATGTTTAAAAATTTTAAAATTCATTTTCACGTAACACTTCACATGTTTGCACTTAAGGAAAAGGTTTTATATAATAAATTTATGTTGCTGTGTTGATGATACCATTACCTATATATAACAACATTTTAAATAAATTGATATAAATATTTAAAAATTCTTTGCAACATATTTTCATAAATACAACCAAAAATATGAAAACATGTTATTATTTAAAAACAAATGTATAGTAGAAATCATTTTACATCAACAAGTGATTATCCAAATAGCAAACAAAGCATCGAGTTGTTTGTAAGAAGATTATCAAGAAAGTAGAAGTCGTATCATACTTTGGCCCTTATTTTACTTGTCTTTAATCCTCTCTACTTTTTGCAATCATGTTTAATCATGTTTGACTTAATATATTCGTTCAACAATGTTTCACATAATGTATGCATGCTATGAATGTCTTTATTCCTTATCACAATAGTAGTGGTTGGCCATGGTGACAAGCCTTTAATAACTATGAAAATTTTCTAAAGCACACTTATAAAATGATAAGGATCAGAAGTATTTACGCTTCCATGGCAAATCCTAGGTCATTAATAGGAAGATTTGTCCATGGCATATATTTTTAGTATACACTAAATATTCATTTTACAACATATAGTTAACGTGTATCTTATATGTTTTACACATGCATAGTATGGAATTTTTGCTATCTAATTCGTATATTTTCACTTGAACGACTAATTTTCAGTTACAATAGTAAATACCACATCAAAAGCATTGGAAGTAGTGATGAAACATGAGGAAACGCATGATATTCTCATTATGAATATTGACACATGGCTGATGGAGAAGTTCGAACATCTTAAGCTTGCACATATTGTCAAGATATTGCAAATCATCAGTAAAGACAAAAACCATTTTAAATTCTTTGTCTTACAATTTATTGTCTATTGGCAATTATTTCTATTACATTATATTAATAATAAAATTCTTAGATGCATCCTTTTCAACATAATAAGATAAACACAAATGAATTCAAATAATATTTGTCCAATATTTACTTCTTCTCTTATATCTTTGTCTACCATTGTATATGTTAGAAGAAAAGCCAACATCTTACATCAATTGATTGGTTTTGCATAGGTAGTCTTCATATATTTAAGAGGTTAGATGTGAAGACCAAATTTTTACAATCTTTATAGATGCTTTATAGTTGATAAAAAATATTATATGTATTCTCCTTGTTCTCACAAAGTTATAGTTGGCAGTTTAATATGTATTTTGACTTGCTAATTAATTAGTTAACTGAAAAATTATCTTATAATAACTAGACTTTTATGGATCTTTCTTATTTGCATTAGATTTTAAAGGTTTTTTTCAATTGTCAATAGTTCTTTTCAACTATTTTTATAAATATATATATTAATTGGCTTTTTTCATCCCTTTTGTTGTTATAATCTCTATATAGTGTTATCCCAACTACAAAAAAATTAGGCTATAGCCATGTTTAATAAACATTACAGTATTTAATGAACGTTGCTAAATATATGAGTATATTCATTATATACTATGATGTTTATTAAACATCTAAAACCTAATTTTTTTTGTAGTCTAATCAAGAAAATATAACCATGAAAGTATATGCAAAAGGAGATAATAGCGACTTTTTCAAACCAATTCAAATTGATCATTTAAAAATATCATGAGTTTTGTTAAGAACGACAACATATCTCTTGATCCTAAAGATCACAATTCTAAGAGACTTGTAAACAAGGTTTCAAATTAGAAGAATGAAAAAAATGTGATGAGCTAGATGAAGGTGAAAACAAAGAGCAACTTTATAATAAAGAAGACTCAAGTTCAATACATAAAAATAAGTCTGGCCTTATTTGGACCAATGAGTTGAAAAGCAAGTTTCATAATGCAATCAACAAGTTAGGGGTTCATAATATGTTTTCTTTCATTATATATGATAAATGTTAATATCTTTTAATGTGCATTTGTTCTTTTAAGTAGAAGAAGTAGGTGCATCTATTTTCAAATGCAATTTCCATTAATCTTTCAACATGTAGGACAATTTAACCCATATTTAGGAATAATCCTAACATGTGCATTGTGCTTACTATATATAAAAGTTTCATTCCAAGTTTGTATCTCTTTTAAGCTTTTAAATTGATGATTAAATTCTACTAGTTAAAATAATTTTATTTCTCTCTTTTGAGTGCACAAAAATACTATTGATTTGCAACGTTTTCATGTGGCTAACTTTTTCATTATTTGCTTTTCTTTTCTTTTGTTTAGAAGCTAAACCAAAACCAATTTTACAAATAATGAAAGTGCCATGCCTTACTCAAAATCATGTTGCAAGCCAACTTCAGGTATGACTACTTATTTCTCCAATTTACAAGCCTAAGATGCATTAGAAAAATATTATTGTGACCTGATCTTTATATATTCCAATTATAAAACACATTACACTTGGCATGTAGTTACACAGCAAATGTTAACTACAAGTATCTAGAAACATGTCATATGTTAAGTAGTCTATGATTGGATCAATACACATTAGTTTAGGTTTTCATATTTTAAAACTTTCGAGATGAAAGTTTTTGTCTAAACTTATTTAGTACCCATAATCCAATGCTCTTGTATATAATAATTAATTAACCATATATACTTATGTCTATGCAACAGAAATATAGAGATTATCTCAAAAGGGTGAATGGCATAAATATGAAGCAAAAGGCTAGAACTACGACTTTGATTAACAGTATGATTCCTGTGGAGCCTAGAAGTGGTCTTGGAAATCTCATTAAATCGCATGACTCTTTAGCAACAACACAGTTAGAGCATCAAGTTTGCTTGTTAAACCCAAAATGGACGTTAACATATCTTAAGCAAGCATATCTTCAAATATTGCCAGTGATCGTTTGGTTAACACATATCCTACAATGGATTCACTTATGATTTGAGTAGTATAGGTGCATCATCTTTCACCATATAACAAGATTTATCAATGCCAAAAGAAACAAACTTTAATTAATCATTTAGAGATCAAGTGTTGCCTTCACAAGAGGACCTTATTGGAATAATAGAACCAAGAAATGACATAATAATGTCCTTAGACTCCGGATTATGTGCTAATTTGCTACAAAATACTAGACGGAATAAGATGCCTTCAATTGACCTTCCTACTCTTCCATTTATGGCCAAATCAGGTAACTCTAAAAGTCACTTATCAATAGGAGTTATATGTCACTTTAATTATTATTGGTGGTCAAATAGAAGCTAAATCATAGCATGTGGTGGTTACTTTTATGGATCCCCATATGTTTCTAACTAAGATGGGTATTAATAAGAAGTGTGGTATTCTTTTTCATTTGTTCTCACTATTAACAACAATAAGTGTTGTGTAGTTGAAATGAATTTTTTTTATATCATGATCATTATTTTATTTTATATTTTAGTATTACGACAAGACAATTAAAATAATCCAATCTACTTCTTCATTTCTTTTGTCAATATTGGTGATTCATGAAAATATCAAGAAAACCATGTGCTTAATTTTTCTTTTGTTTTTCCTTTCCTTTTGAGACCCTTAGAGCTCCAGCTACAATGTGAAGATGTTCCTATCAAAGAGAAGTCATTTCAACAAGTTAGCCAAAGCTTTGTGGACCATTTCTATGAGTACATGGCAAATAATTTATTTCAACAAGATGTTCCACTTAATGTTACACCATCAATTAAAGGACCTTCTTAAGAAGAAGGCCAGTTGAAACAACTTATGTTAGGTACTTAAAAATATTTCTATTTCTATGAGAACTCAATATATAATAGACCCTTGAAACCTCATTATTAATATCAATAAACTTCATTTGTTGCTATAGCATTAGTTACTCAACAAGAGAGCCAACTCAAACAAGTTACACTATGTAGTGACTCTAGACATTTCCATGAGCTAAAAAATAATAGAAGCTTAGATCTTCAATTACAATGTCAATCTTTGGCTATTAATCCCCACTCATTTATTGGAGTTCCATCTCAACAAGAAGACCAGCTTAATAAATTTATGCCAAATGTTTTCAAATGTTCCTTTGAAAATACTCTAAACAATGGGCTTTTGGAGCCACAGCTGCAAAATCCAGATTCTTTACTTAATACTCTACCATTAGTAGAAGTCCCTTTGCAACTAGAAGGTTGTTCTCATGGACTCCATGCACTTAATACCTTATATTCTCATGATCACTCAACAAAAAATGGAAGAAAAACAAATGGCTCAAGTTTGGAAGGTTCATCTCTTCCACCATTTGAAGGATTTAGGGGAGATGATGAATTTGATGAGGAAACATTGAAAGTAATCAGTGAAATGGGTTTAATGATTGAAGTGGTAAGCATTTATTAATTGTCTCAAGTACTTTTGATATTAATTGTTTTATTTTATTTTCTAATTTATAAGAACCATGGAAAGAGAAACGTTGGTTATTTAAGATTTGATTTATACAAATATCTATTGTTTCACCATCTAACCTTGCTAGGAGCAAATTGACGTGCAAAGTATGGACTTTGACTAGCCATTGGTACTAATTCTCATCAAGAGGAATCCACACAACCAACATTCTTTATTTTTTATTTTATTTTTCTTTTAGAGGCTAGTAATATAAGTCTTCACTTATGCTTTTTGGTGTTCACGTTATCCTAGCTAGTATAGTAGACCTACATGTTATGATATGTGTTACAGTATGTTGCATGTTTATTAATTTAAGTATTTTTAAAAGAAAGTTTTACAATATATGGTCTAATAAATATTATGTAATATACAGAAAAATATTTTATAAAGAAGGGCAAAGGAATGTCATTTGTTAATTAAGGAGAGGGAAATTTTGGTCATTCCTAATAAATGAGATATATAATAATCATCCCTTACATTGATGATGGTTAACAAATCCTTAAAGATAGTAAATCTTCAATAAATTATGAAAAATGGCAAAAGTTGTCATATGTTGAAAAATAAGAGGGTTTTATGGTACACCTTAGTATTAAGTTGATGGTTTTATCTATAATCTAGAGATGTTTAAAGAATAGCTTTTAACAAAGAAAAATTGGTCTCTAGGCCACCAGCCTATATGTGAAAGTTGGCGACATAAAGCTCTCGGACTTTTGGGAAGATTGGTGAAAGCCGGCATAAAGGCCGTCGGCGTTAAAGGAAAGGCCACCGGCATAAATGTCAGCTTTTCTGCCCGAAATGTTTTTTATAAATAGAATTTTAGTGTTCATATTTCTCATAAGTTCTTCCTTTCTTTTCGACAGAGAGTGTCTGTTAGAGTTTTGAGAGCACTTGAGAGGGAATCTAAAGGAAAACAAGATCTTTAGTCTGGGTAAGTCGATCTAATCAAGATTCGTATAGATTTATATGGAAACAACATCTTTCTCATAGATTTTTGTGTTTTTGAAGGAGTTCTTTGGAGAGACACTAGTTTTCAGTTAGGATCTGTTCTTCAAGGAATTGTTCAAGGAGTAAGATTTGAATCAAGTAAGTTACATCTTCTTTATCGTATATTTGAAATGAAAAGATTATTTCGATGAATCATGTCTATTCTTATTAATTTCTCAAATCTAGGGTTCTGGAGGAAGTTGATCTTTTTGGAGTTTTTGTCCAATGATAATTGAAGAAAACTTAGGGTTTGGATTTCAAAAAGAATTAAAGGTAAGTTCTTATCCTATAAATCAAAGATTCTATAAAAGTTCGATTTTATGGAGAAATTTGTCTGTTCTTGTGGATTTCCATAATAGGTTTTTAGATAAAGATATGTTCTTTTGG
The DNA here is from genome assembly GCA_024138025.1 of Combretum micranthum. NCBI lineage: Eukaryota > Viridiplantae > Streptophyta > Magnoliopsida > Myrtales > Combretaceae > Combretum > Combretum micranthum. The sequence continues at coordinate 459,407 of JAMXBD010000513.1, forward strand.
GTTTTTGAGGAGTTTGATAAAAAAAAAAAAAAAAAAGAAATTACTGGTGTGGTTTCCATAAAAGGTTAGGGTTTTAGAGATTTTGATAAGTTAGGGTTGTATGGGTTGAGGATTTATGTATTTCTGTTTATTTATATATCAAGAGATTTGGAGATTTTGTGTTGTTGTTCATAAGGGATTTGTGGATTTAGAGAGATTGTTCCTGGAATTCAAAAAGGTATGACCTTTTCTTATCTGTTGTATTTGCTTGCAGTTTTAGCTTTCTGGTTGTTGTCTGTAGGAACAGATATATAATCAACTTAATTCTATTTGGCTTAATTTGTTTTTCTGGATGTCTTTGGCTTTAACCAGTGAAGACCTGGCAGGCAGTGATACTGATGAGGCACCCTAATGATCCTTGTGTGTCATTATCCCTAGTGGAGTTGCACTTGGAGATGATTCCGGTAGATTTAGGTGATTTGGCAATATGGTCACGGGTGTTTGGAGAGTACCCATTCACCAATATATGTATATAATTACCTATTTTCAAAGGGTTGGTTGATTTTTTTCATCAGGTCTAAGTTATTCCAGGTTCGGGACTAATGTACAATAGTTCTGAACTGTGTTGATTTGCTGGCTTAATAAAGATAATAATCTGGTTGTTTGCATTAGATTAAGTTGCATTTGATATATATGTTGCGTGTGCATATGCATTTGTTTTGTGGATTGGTATACTAGGCGATTTCGCTCATTCCTTTCATTTTTCAGGTATAAGTGATGAGGACGTAGTATTTGATTTATCTGGTTAAGATGTGTGCATAGATCATGGGGATGACAATAGCGGTCCATATTACCCTGTTGAGGAATAGATTCAGATATAGATTTATATGAGAAGAATTTTGAAATCATTTACAATATTTGGAACTATATTAAGAATTTATATGTTAAAAAGGATTTTTAAAATTTTATGTATTTTGGATTTGTTGGCTTTGGTTTTGCCAACATTGTTTGGATCAACAGGATGTTTGAAAAGATTGTTATTTACAAGTTTTACAGGATTTAAACTTTCTGTTGTATTGTCTGAGATAGTTATGGAGATTATATTTTATATGTTTTAAATTGTGGTGGTAGAACGTTATAGCCTTTGCGTGTCCTATTTAAGAGAGGACACGTGGCAGGTTGCAATTGCCAACAGGTTAGGGCGTTACATATTATTTTCTACACTATAGGATATTTTTATATATTATCCAGTAAATATAATATATATTATATAGCACATGTATAGATATAATGGCATATGAATAGAATTTGTTATAAATCATACCATATGTCACATTATATATGTATCTATCATAATTAACAACATGTTACTTAATATGCGGTACAGTGGTGTAAGGGAAAAAAACTCAATGAGATAACAAAATTAAAATTTAATTAGATCGTACAATAATTAAAATTACTTTGACAAAATATCATATATAACAATTGATTACGTAACATAAATAATTTATGTATCACTCTGTTGTATATTAAGCAAGATGGTATTATCTTATATATATAGATATGCATATAACGATATCTCTTTCAATATGTTACATGTTTAGCATTAAGTATCTATCACCCTCGACCCTGGAGGATATCCTAAATATGACAATCTATCATATACAATATTAAAGCTTGAGAATGACTACCTTAGTCAATCGAAAGCTTTCATACTAGTACAAGGTGTGCTTTCACATCAAAGAGAAAACAGTGGGGTTATGCATTTTATAAAGATAGTATTAGAACATGCAAGATAATACTATCATAAATACATGAAAATATAAGGTCTTACAACACTAAGGGGCATTCCCCCAATAAAATATATATATATATATATATAAATTGTCTTACAACTAAAAGGGGATTATACATTTAAGGTAGTAAGAGATTTTCTAGGAAATATATCATCAAAATCCAAAAATAAATTTCCTCTAAAAGCTCTAAAAGTCTAAATGTGCCTACCTCCTCTAATGGATCTCTAGGGATAGCCCATATGTGACCCTGCATCAAAAATCTATTTAGGGGTTAGCTAAACATACTTAGTGAGAAACCTTGCAATAACATACCCATAAATAAATAAATAAATAAACAAATATTCAAGCATATGAAATGCATCAAACATATGATTCACACATACGTACAATCTACTGAAAATCGTACGTAGAATGGATTTCACGCCCTTCATAGCAGGGGTTAGGGAACGCTTTGAATGTATTGGATCCTTCCAACCATCACACTCTATTAGGTTCCGATCAACCACCACTACTTGGCCCTCGGGTTTCTTACCCAAAGCGATCGATTTGGCATATCTCTTCCATGAGGTCGTATTCCCCGAACGTTATAATTCTTCATGCTAGAACTAGGTACTTTACCTTTCTAGTCCCACACGAAGGAGAAGTATGAACATGAAATGTGGCTCACTTTATGCCATGCATGATCAATTTATAAGTTGCTTACCAAATCAAGTTAAGTTCCAAGTTAAAGGCGTCAACACAATTATCACAAACACGACAATCATAATATCAAAACAAGCATATTAATTGAATACATAAAGTTTTGATATATTTATGGTATATTGATCAAGCATGAAAATCACAGCATGTTCCCACAATAATTCTCACATAAAAATCCATTTTATCTTTTTCCTATAATCTAGTGCACTAATTTACAAAGACAAAAGAATAAGAAGTGCGTAAGAAAACTCACCCAGCCATTTGCGATCTTTTAATCAAAATAATCCTCTGGGAATGGAGCGTCATAAACTACGTTATCTAAACAAAAAAAGAATACCTAGGATGAGTATTTCATAAAGGTTCTACTTAAAATTCTACCTCTATCAATTTAAATTCAAATCACTTTTCTGGTTGTGGAATTCCGAACTTACAATTGCTATAACTTGCTCTAACTTCGATTTTCGCATGTAAGTAGTCAATATTGAAATACCTAAACATCCACCTAAGTTAGGCTTTAAGTTTAGATAAATTAAATAAGTCAAAAGAATTATAGGATATAATTAGATAAGTTGGCATAATTATATTAATAATTGATTAATTTGAAATTTGAGATTTGAATTTCCAAACCCTTAAACATATTGTTTAAATATTTAGTAGATTTCTAAATCACCAAATTCTAGTTTAAGTTCTGATTTCTAAATCCTCACAGATTTTGAGTTTATTTTCTTACCTAAAAAATATCTTTAATTTTAATTTTTTACCTTTCCTTTGTCCTTATCTTAAAATATCTTTAACATTATCCATTGAATTTTCTTTTCCTTTCCTCTGTCTCTCTCCTACATTGTCTTTTCACTTTGTTCTTGTCGTTTCCTTCTCTCTCTTCTCTATTATATTCTTTTAATTAAATTAACTCTCGAATCTCAATTGCAAAAAGGGCTAAAAGAGAAATTAGAGTTAAGAAAGAAGATAGGAAGTGAAAATCAAGTTAGAAGTAGATTCAACAATAAGAAAAGAAAATCAGAATTTCATGTGTTTGCCAAAAGATAATTAAAGTCGTTTTGCCTCGTTTAATTCATTGTTTCTGTATATATTGTTTGATTTATTATTTTTGTACATATATAAGATGAATTAGCATCAGATATGAACTGGGTTAGCGATAAAATCAATAAACAAAGGACGCACGAACATGAATTTAAAACGTAGTTTATTTAAACATGAATGAGAAATTTAAAAAGAATTGAACATCTAAATCTAACTTTATATTCTAAAATGATAAATGTTTTTGGGTAGTGCATTAGTTAATTAATATCCCATAGATGCCCTAAGAATCCGGCTATTTATATATATATATATATATTAAGGATTTTGAAATTTCATTTCCTATATTTAAATTTTTATCGAAAATAACAGAAATTATTTGCAAGTTATACAATTGGTACTTTGAAAAGGAAGAAGTGAAGTATTTTGAAGAGCATGATAGGTAACTTCATTTTACTCTATTTTCAAGAAGTCACAGGAAGTATTTTCGTTTGCTTTGTTTTTAACAATTTCAAAAATTATTTTTATTAAATTTACAGATGCATGTGCAAAATTAACTTTACATGTGGAATACTTCATTTTCAGCATACATCATGTTTTAAAAAAACTAGAAAATGAACCTGGTTTGCAAAGAAATCTTAAGAACAAATAAAAGCCTATTTTTTGAGTTTGTTTAAGCTTAAAAATGAACAAATTCTGTCGTATGAGTTTAAAAACAAGTTGTATGGGCCTTGTTTTTCCAAAAAACGTCAAAACATGTTTCTGAGTTTTTTGATGCCTAGAATTTCGATAAATCTTTTTATGTGTTGAAAAAAATGTTTTCTAAGTTTTATCCAAATTAAATAATAACAAAACGTGCAGTATAACAGTAAATCTACCCTACGAACCTTATGTTGGATGTAAGTTAGAGATTCGATGATAGAGTTCCTGTTAGATTAGTGTGTTGCTGCTAATGTTGTATTTTAGATTGTTCCTATGCACATTTTGATGCTTAGATCTGTTCTAGAGGAGTTAAGAGATGTTTTGGAGTTGTTTTATATGTTTTATGTTGTCGCAGCCTAGTTTACCCATGATGTGAATCGAAGGTAGACTTAGTATAGGTGTTGAGGGGTAAGTTTTTTATGAGAAGTGTTTGTCGCAGCCTAAAATCGAGCCCTCGACATACCTGCGACATACACTAAAAAGCTGTCGCGCCTAAAATTTGTTAATGTATTAAAGCACAAGTGCTATTGTGACCTACCATCAAGCCCTCGACGTACCCATTGATAGTCACTAAAGGATTGTTGACGCCAAACTTAAACAAAGTATTTTGAGTACAGTTCGAGTCGAGGCTTAGGGACATGCCCTCAATAATGAATGTGAACGTTTTAACAGCACTCAACCCTAATCTGTTGAGGCGCGACATGTTTTCTCGTACATGTATATACCCTACAACCCTTCTTAAATGACCCTCTACCCTTAGTTTGCTACAGTTCGAACCTAGTTTGAGTAGCAACATGACCTTTGACCTAACCTAAGTAGTAAGCGATGATGAAGAATCTAAGTTAATTATGTTTATAATAATTGGTTTGGATTAATATGTTAGGTTGAACCATAAATAACATAGGGAATATGTTGTTTCAAATATATGCTTGCTTGGGAAATGAGTTTTTTTTTTTTTTTTTTTAGTATGAATGACATAATGAAGTTTTTGCAATAAATGATTACAAACAAAGTGAAAAGAATTACTTTGACAAACAAAGAAGAACTGTTCTTATTTTGCCAAGGCGATCTTCGCAACCATAGCAGGGTTCTTAATTAGTGTTTGATCATATATGACTTAAAAATAAATGTTTAATATAAAAGTTGATGTAAGTCAATAAATGATTGAGTTGCTTATATATTTTAATTTTTTTAAACAGATATTTACTTCTGAACCTATCCTCTGGTTAATCTTCTGATTTTTTTTAAATTGTGGACGTCATAAGATACGTAGTAACTTGCGTGTTGTATTCTAGGATAAGGATCTAAAATGGATTAAGAACTTAGAGATGGCCTAAGTGATGAGTGTTGTTTTGTACGTGTGCCACTGAATTCGGTCTGGGGAGCAATAACCTTGTCCTAGTAGATACGGTAGTTTAGGCATTTAAGCCACCCCCGTCATAGTGTCATGACATTTGTAGGTAGCTTAGCGAGTAGCCGATGGGGCAAGCGATATCGATGAAACGTGTATCTTGATCGATGAGAAATAATATACTGAGGCTCACGTTTATAGGATTAGTTGAGCCTTTTTATATTATGGACTAAGATGGGTAGAGTGCGTGTAATGACTATAGACCCTAGATGAGGCTACTGTTCCTTTTCGGTTATATCATCTAAGAAATATAGGTAATTGGACTGCCTATATTAACCCTTTGAGCATCGTATCGTTACTTAAGATTCCTAGATTTCCTAATAGTTCATTCCGAAGTGTAAGTGCTCTCATGATGCTTGATTTAATTTAAATGAAATATAAAAACTTGTTATTTGTTGTATTGAATTCATCTAGGCTTGTGTGTCATTTCACGTGTGTTTGTGTTACTGTGTACTAAGCTTCGACTCATTATTGTTGTTGTTATTCTTTTTTCAGGTATTGTGTTGAGGATGATGATGAGTATTGTTGTTGATGTGTTGATGATGGCGGTGTTTGGCTCGAGTTTTGGGAGATGTTGGATGAGTGAAGTGGGTTAGGGCCATGTATTTTATTTTATTTTATTTTGTTCTTGTACAAGGGACTGGATTTATATTTTAAGTTGCAATATTCTTTTAAGGGGCTTGATGAAGCCTATGTTTTGTAAAAGAAGTTTTAAAGCTTTGTATTCCATCATTAAAAGATATAAAAGATACTTAATGGAATGAGTTTGTTTTAAAGCTTTTACTACTCAAGAGTAAGTAGTATATGATGTTGTTTTTGTAAAATGTTGATCTACTTGTGATAGTAGATTGTGAAATGTCTTTGTAAAATTTATTTTATAAGTTCTAAATCTAGTTGTTTTGAGAATCTAATTATAACATTTCATAATTTAAAATTGAGTAACAAATGTTTACAATAAACATACTCTTTAAAAATGCCTGTGCATGTAATACTTTATGTATTATACGTGGCTTTACAAATATTTACCTACTTTAAATGATTCATCCATTTCTAAAGTTATTTTTAATATTTGGGGTTCGTTTGGGCATCGGATTGGTATTGTACAGAATGGTCCTAAACTATTCCAGTTTTTATTTTTATCCCATTTTGCCATTTTTACATCTTATAAACCCTCTAAATTATTATATATCATTCTTATACTCAAAAGATAACTTCTAAATAATATTAATAGTTTAAAATACATGTATGATCCTACTAATGTTGTCCAAGTAAAATTTCAATTAAAACATCTTTATGGAAAACCGAAAATTCTAAGTTTACGAAAACATTGGCTTGAATGCTAATGGAAATTTATGTTTCATAAATCTTTATAAGTATATAAAAGGATTTTTAAGTGATGAACCTTCCGATATTATCCTCATAACTAGTCGTTTGTGAAAATTTAAGAGGATAATCTTGTTTTAAATTTTTATTCTTTGAAACAAGATTTTCTTCACATTTTGATAATATATTTGAAATCAATATTTTGCATAACAAGGAGTTATCATTCTAAAATGGTTCAAAACTTTATTTTGGAATAACAACATCACTATGAAAAATTCATGTATGTGAACATCAAATAATATTTTAAACTCATAATTTAGGGAGATGAGAACAAAATAACAAAAATATAAATATAAGAAATTTAAAGCATTGGAGTCTTAGCTTATGATCAAGGCTCCCTGGAAATTAGAAATCGAAAAGTCCCTTAAATAGCAAAATAATTAAGAGCAAAACAAAACAAAATGAAAGTTTTAGAATCAAGATAAGATTTCCCGAGACTTGAATTATTCCAGTCACCATGTAAATAAAAACAAATAATATAATGGGAGCCTTAGAATTTTGGATAAGGCATTCCTTGAACTTAGATTCTGGACAAGTCCTCATTTTATTTTTGACTTGATTAAGGATAAGTCTGAGACTTAGATTAAGGACAAGTCTCAAAATATATATTAAGAGCAGGAAATAAATAAAAGCATGAAATAAATGTTAAGTTAGTCAACCATATGCTCATATAGATATAGATATAGATATAGATATGTACATAATCATATTTATATATATAGATAGTTGGATTAGATGACAATAATATAACAATATGTATGAGATTTCAACACAATCATAAACATAACATGACATAAATTTCATTTTAGCATTATCATCCCTAGCTTAATGCATTATGGAGAGATTTTATTTTATGGATAATGCATGAACAACACATAATATTAACTATGGATGTATGGGAAATGTGTGTTTACCTTAAAAGAGATAAATAAAAGGAATGTGTGTGTGTTGAAAAAGAGAAAGGGCAGCAAGGGAGAGGGGGAAATGGTGCTAGCAATGGGGAGAAAAGAGAGAAATTTGAGAGAAAATGGTGTGGTATATAAAGTGCAAGATAAAGAATTAGTAGTAGGTATTTATAAAGATGATTTGAGGAATTAAAGTATGAAAATAATTTGAAAAAGAAAAAAATGATTGCTATAGAGGGGTGATAAAATACAAGTATATGAGATATAATTGATATTCCCAAAAAATTTTTACCTGATATTTTATGAACATCTTAATATTTTTCTAGTATGAGTTGATTGTAAAAAAAAAATTATCTTATTTTGCGTATTGGTGGTCGAATACGAAAATTGATCCTGAGAAGGTCTGGAATGATTAAATTTTTGAAAATTTTAATCTTTTTAGGGTTTATACTAATTTTATGATTCATAATTTGAGTTTATCTTATTTTTAAATTTTATTCCATATTTTAGGGATCTAGAGGTTGTTTGGTCTGATCCAAGTTTTCTATAATCTAATGGTTGACTTAGTTTGATTTTTAGGGTTTCAAATCCGAATTTGGTTCTAAAACTTATTTTAAAACTACCCCAAAATCTAGAGGTTTTACGGTTAGTAGTAATAAATATTATTTTCTACACTTTATATATTAATGTGTTACCCAATTAATATAATTATTATATGGTACAAGTATAGGTATAATTTCATATTATTAGAATGTGTTATATATTATATCACGCATCACCTAATTGACACGTATCCATTATATATTAACAGCATCTTGTTTGATATACAATATTGTAGTGTAAGGAGAAAAAAAAAAGAGATAACACTAATTGAAAATTAATCTGATTGTATAATAATTAAAATAACTTTGATAGAACATCATATATAAGAATTGATTACATAACATACATCATTATGTGTATTACTCTACCACATATTAGACAATGTGGTCTTATCATATATGTGTGTGTGTGTGTGTGTGTCAATATATAACATGTTTATTATTTAAATTATCTATATGAGGAAGTTTCATAGTATATGTTCTAATAGATATTATTTTATAAATTATGTATGATCCCATGAATAAAATATGTTGTATGTTACATGTATAGTTTTAATGTCATATGATTATATAACTTAAGGAATGGGAGAATCAAACATAACCCATCCCTCATGATTAAATTGTTAATATTGTGTCATTCTCACTGCCTTTGATTTATGTGTACTGTTACACATTAGAAATTAGTTTGATATTATAATTAGTTAGAAATTATTGAACAAAAATTAATAGAAAATTAAATGAGAGATATTACAACTACTATGTACAATCTTGTCATGAATATTCAAGGATTAATTATAAAAAAGTTAAAAAATTGAAGATAAATATGTCTTATCTCAAAGGAATGTCGCCAGTTACAGTATAATAACCACTAATTTTTCTAGTAATATAGTGCTTTTGCAATTTAAGTTCAATTAATAACATGATAACCAAGCAACTAATGCTCGTAATTCGTGTCACTGTGTCATGTCCTGTGTTCATGTTTGCACAACTTTGTGTCTGAAAGACCTTAACTTGGAACCCAACCTATTTATTAATCTTGCATGAAAATCTAAACTCATGACTTGACTTGTTTATATCATGTCTCGTATCTCGTGTCTACCCGTTTATTGATTAATAAGAAAATTTAGTACTTTTTTATCAATTTGATAAGAAAGATTTAGTATTGTAATATATAATGGATTTGGAAAGTTAACGTATTAAAATAGTTATTATCTTATGCAGACTTAGTTAATAAATTATATATTATATATTACTCGTGTATAATTAAAAGGAAGAGATTATAATATGTAACTTAATGTAATATTAAAGAAGCATGGCATTAGTGGATAATAAATTGATATTAACAAAAAAAATTAGACCCATATTTTTAACTAACAAATATATTATAATATCATTATAACCAACAAACACACCATGTTTAAAACCCACAACGGAAGAAATATAACATATTAAAATACTAAATCATATTAAAACACAACATGTTAAAAATTATTTATATTATATTATATCTATTATGTTATATATATGTATTATATATAATATTTATAATATATATGCCATTTATGTTATATATTAATATAATTTTTTATAATTTGTTATATATGATTTATATATTATCTTTCGAGCACACATATGTAACATATTAAATTTATGTAACAGATGAATTGTAATATATATTAAAAAGAAGAAGAAGAATGAGGGATCAGGACAAAAGAAGACAAAGGAAATGATTGAAGGATCAAAACAAAAGAAATTCACGGGCAAACAAGAAGGAGAAAAACCCGGAAGACAAACGAACAAATGAACACAAACAAAGCGGAAGAAAACATAGAAAAGGCAGAAGAAAAATAAATGATACTGTAGCACACTGTAGCAACTTTTTTAGGGTACTATAGCACTTTTTAGGTTACTGTGTTTACTGTAGCAGTAGGTCACTGTAGCATTTTTTACTGTTTTTATTCTGAAAATTTTCTTTATATAAAGAGAGCAGGATTCAAGGTTAGGTACAGAGAAATAGAGAAAAGGGAAAAAATATTAGAGAGTATATGAGTGTTTTGTGAGAAAAATTTCTGAGTGTTTTAAACCTGTAAGTGTATCCTTGTAACATACCTTCACCGTATTTAATAAAGCTTTCGTAAGTTTCCTTTAACCATGTCGGGCTAATTTTCTTTTTAAGATATAAAGATAACCATGCTTTAAAACTTTATTAGACCTTTGGACCATGTGATAAGGTTTTATAGCATCGATATACAAATTAAGGCACCATGCTTGAGTAGTAAAGCTCTGATTGCTTTAGAAATTATACCAAAAGGGTTGGCCTAAAAAACCCTTTGATAAGGCTGTTGGAGGCAGGGTTTGCCGTGATTTAGCCTTATGGGTTATGGCGTCGACATGAAGTTTATTTTCTAGAGAAAACATTGCTCCACTGGTCAACTATCTCCGCTTTAATTGTTTACCCTGCCATGAAGTATTTTCCCGTGGCACAAAATTACGGCAAACCCTGCCTCAAACAGCCTTATCAAATGGTTTTTTAGGCCGACCCTTTTGGTATAATTTCTAAAGCAACCAGAGCTTTACTACTCAAATACGGTGCCTTAATTTGTTTACCCATGCTATAAAACCTTATCGCATGGTCCAAATGTCTAATAAGGTTTTAGAGCATGGTTACCTTTATATCTTAAAAAGAAAATTAGCCGGACATTGTTAAAGGAAACTTATGAAAACTTTATTGAATACGGTGAAGATATGTTTCAAGGATACACTTACAGGACTAAAACACTAAGAAATTTTTCTCACAAAACACTCAGATACTCTCTAATATTTTTTCCCTTTTCTCTATTTCTCCGTACCTTACCCTGAATCCTGCTCTCTTTATATAAAGAAATTTTTCAGAACAAAAACAGTAAAAAGTGCTACAGTGACCTACTACTACAGTAAACACAATAACCTAAAAAGTGCTACGGTACCCTAAGAAAGTTGCTACAGTACCTATGCTATAGTGGTGCTATAGTAAATCATTTATTTTTCTTCCGCCTTTTCCGTGTTTTCTTCCACTTTGTCCATGTCCGTTTGTTCGTTTGTCCTTTGGGTTTTTCTCCTTCTTGTTTGCCCGTGAATTTCATTTGTTTTGATCGTTCAATTATTTCATTTGTCTTCCTTTGTCCTGATCCCTCATTCTTCTTCTTCTTCTTCTTCTTCTTCTTTTTTAATCTTGGAGCCTGTTTATGTCTTCTTGTACTTTCATTTCTTCATCCTCATCCTCCATATAATTGGGATCATATAGATTGTCCTTTTCATCCTATTTATCTTCCTTGTTTAAGCTTTCCTTGAGTGCCTTTAGATTTGTCTCATATCTTAACCAAATTGCTCCTTTTTGTTTTGTGAAGATGAATTCATCTTAGTGGTTACAGTAAGATGAAATTCTAGATCTTCTTTTATAAACATGCTCATTTTGTCAGTAATGTATAGATTCAACTGTTCTTTCAAGCTGTTGGTGGATTCCAACCTATGGATTTTTTGGATAATTGAAACCTTCCCTCTGATTGGGAAAATCCAAAACCAAGTTTGTGCTGGTCTAGATTCAAATTTTAACCATTTTGGTGGTACTGCCTTTATTTTTACATAATATTTTACAAGGATATCATGTTCCTCATGTTCCCATTCTATATCTCTTAAGGCTGCCAGAACTTCATAAAACATTTTCCCCATGGGTTGGGTCATAAATTGTAGAAATGTGCCCACAATTTCTGTGACAAGCCCATAATTAAGAAGGGTAGCTAATGTGTATTCCTAGTCTTCAATCTTGAATCAATTAAAAATAACTGAGATCTATAGCCATTGTATGTATATTATAGCGTACATGAATTGGGCAATAATATTTATCTTGGTAATGATTATTCATCTCAACTTGTGAGTCCTTTTCCAAACAGGAGTAACATGGAGGGTTTGGAAAAGCCTTTACCCTTACCATAGTCCCAAATCCGACTCCATCAAAACATATGTGTTTTTCCTGTATTGTCTTTTGGAGCAATATAAAAGGCTTTAAAAACGCTTCCTTCGCATATCCTTTCATCAACGATTTTGGAAGAGATGAAAATTTTAAAATAAATTCAGTTCTTTTGAAGAAAAGAAATGTTGTTGCATTTTCATGTTTCTCTTGAGGTGTTTTTCCTATTTTCCTCCTCTGAAATGGGAACGCTTCCTTGTAGTCCTTACTGTGTTCCTTAATGCTTTCAATACTTCTCTTCTTATTTGGGTTTTCTGTGATTTTAAGAGAAGATATTTTCTTTTCTTGTTCTTCTTCTAAAGAGTTCAAATCTGTATACCTTTGTGTATCATTAATATACCCTGTGGTACTTTTAACACTCCTGAAATTGTCAAGAGCGGGATCCACATAAATTTCATGTTTCCCTGTTATTTGCTTGACCCAATTTGCTGCAGTTTCAAGATCATGGAATCCTCTCCATGAAGGATTTGGATAATCTGTTATTTGGGTTTGAACGTCATGCCAGTAGCAAAAAACTCCTATTAAATGTCCTCTTGCAATTCCATACACTTGATATTTTCTTTTAATTTGTCCCTTATGCCTTTGCATCCTTTGTGATGATTCATTATCATGTAGTCTTCTCATATAGCAAGTTTCTTGTGTTCCATTGATACCCTGTGTTTCTATCTCATTAAAATATCTAGTCAGAGAATAAAAAATTACATATTTAAACTTGTCTTAGCTAGTCATGGACCATACACTGTCTATGAGAACCATATGTGTCTCTCCCTTAACATTAATTAGGAATGGTACTTGAAACTTTTTTGGTGAGCTTGTTGGTATTATAGGTAGAGCTATATCACTAATCATAACCTGTGGTCCTTCCATAATCTCTGATAGCCTTATTCCACTAGAACTGCTTGCTTGTGATCCTTGAGAAGACATTGGCCTCTTTTGTGGCTTAATCCTTTGTTCCTTTGAAATTCCATGTTTTTATGAAAAAGAAAATTATTTATATTAGTAAGCGAGATAACTCGTTTGCTACAGTATTATGTTTTCCCTTGATATGTTCAAATTCTACCTTATAGCCTTTATTTATTATTACATCTTTAAACTTTAACCATCTTCTCCTAGTCATTTTATTACTCGCTGTGTTCTTATAGAATTTAACTATAGCTTCAAAATCTGTTCTAACCAAAATCTCTTTTTTATTTATCAGAAATAATCTCAAATTATTTAAGCAATTTACAACAGCCATTATTTCCCTGTCTATACTTAGTAAATTCTTTTCCTTGAACTTTCCACTTGTATACCTGCAAATTTCTTTAGTTTTTCTTTCAGCATATTTATGAGGTTTTCTTAACAAAATTCCTCCCCATCCTAGATCGCATCCATCACTTTCAACGATCAAGAAGTCTGTGTCTAGGGGTAATCTTAACCTTGGTAACTTTTTGACCCGTTCCTTTATTTTCCTTATTTGTTTTATGTCCTGTTGGGACAAACTTTTAAAACCTGAAATCTTGTTATAAAAGGGTCCTGATAAAGAATTCAAATCTTTTATGAAAGGTCTTGCATAATTTAGTAAACTCAAAAATGCCTGTAATTGCTTTTGTTTATTTGTTCAGGAAATTCTATCACCTTTTTTACTATGTGTTCCTATAACTTGTTTTTTCCTTCTCCAATTTCTACTTCTAAAAATTCAATGTTCCTTTTGAAAAACTGTGCCTTTTTTGTGTTTATTACGATTTCCTGTCTTTAAAATTCTGAAAGCACCATATTTAAATATCCTACATGTTCATGTTCGCTTTTGGAAAAAACAAGAACATCATCCACATAAATTGTAGTGAAATCCTTAAGATTTTGAAAAGCTATATCCATTTTTCTTTGAAAAATTGAAGGAGCATTTTTTAATCCAAATGGCATAACTTTCCATTGAAAATGTCCTTGTGGACAGGTAAAAGCAGTCTATGGTTGTGACTCTTCATCTATCTTAACTTGCCTAAATCCTGACTTATAATCAAATTTACTGAATATGTAACAATTTTAAATTTTGTTAACTAATTCAGTTTTGTTAAGAAGATTGTAAGAATCATCCCTCGTGTTATCATTCAATTTCCTATAATTTATTACCATCCTTGATTTTCCTCTTGTTATTTCACTCCTTTTTCTGACAATGAATGCAGGACTTTTGTGTTGACTATCCGACCTTTCTATGACCCCTAATTCCATTAATTCATTTATGTGCATTTCCAAATCTTCTCTATCTAAATTATTACACTCTATTACTCTAGAATAAATTCTTAAGCTAGGGTTTATTATATCTAATTTACATACTATCTTATTCCTTTCCCAAAACCTTGTTGGGTTTTCTCCAAAAATTTCTTCCTTCTCTAGGCTACTAATGATTTGATCAAGATCTGGGTAACCTGTTTCCAAGCATGAATTTTCCAAAATTCTATATACCTTTTCCCATTTTACGATTTTTCCTTTATTTATTTCTCTTTCCTTTCATTCAATTTCTTCTTCTCACAATTCTTTTAATTCTTCAAATTCCTTTGAATTTTCTTCTATCCCTTGTTTACCATTTTCCTTTTCTTGATATTCTCCTAACCTTTGGCATTCACAATCTTTTTCACTTTGCCTTTCCAACAGTCTAATATCTGGTTTTGTATTATCTAAATACTTTTAATATACTATAGCTAGATATCCTAAAATATCTACAGTATATCTAGTGATCAAGATACCATGGTGATACTTAAAAAAAAAATCTAGTCCAATTATACATCTAATTTTTGAACTACCAAAATTCCATAATTGTATCATTCCACTATGCATAGGTACAATCCATTCTTTTCCTATGAAAAAACTTACTTTATGTTTCTTTATACACTTACATTTCTTTGTTTTATTTCCATGAATATCTGAACTAATTCTACATATATCCATTTGCTCTACTTCATCTACATGTGCTATTCTTTCATCTATCATGTTTCTAGTACTACCTGTGTCTATTAATGCATCTAGTTCAATTGTTTGTGTTTTAAAGAATAACATAGTCTTAATATATATACCTACAAAATTTGTAATATGCCTCTCTTCTGGACTCGACATCTTTAACTATTTAATCCTTTCCAAAGACGTATTGGCTGCTCCCATGTAGCTTCTTATTGTATCTTCATGGCTATCTCTTTCTTCTCTTATTATTATCCATTTGTTCATATTGCCCTTTGCCTTTCCTTTTTCTAAATTTACTATCTTTTATTTTATTCCATGTATCTCTTCTTCTATCTTGTCTTTCTTATTGTCACTTCTCATTATCCTTTCTCCTATTGCATTTTGTTGAGAACTTCTATTGAATACAAACCTCTCATTAAACTGAAAACTTTCATTTCTTTGTTCTAGGCATATTTTACAAGATTCCATCATAAAGCTTCTGCACTGATATCTGAGTCTTGTTATCGGATATCCATAGCAAAATTTGCATGGATGATCTTCTGATCCACTTCCTTGAGTCCAATCATGCTTACAACCTTCTATGTTTTCTCCTGTGTTCATCATTATATTCCATATGTCTTGTAACATCCTATTTAGCAATTCGACCTTTTCGTCTTGATATTTTATCCTTATTTGTTATTTGTAAGGATTCTGATAATTTTGATTTAAAAACATACCTGTAATATCATTTTCATCCTCATTATCAAATTCCTCCATCATCATTCCTTGTGGATCTATTATTGAAACTATACTATAGATTGTTTCCGTATCATTCATGTCTTCATCTATTGCCAAAATGTCTTCATTCATGCATTCCACTAGAATGCTGGCCATAGTGTTGCTATTATGCCATTTAGGACATGCCTTTGCCATGTATCCTTCCTCATTACAAGGGTAACACTTTAATTTATTTTTGTAAACCCTGTTTTTGTTGTATTTCCTTACATGTTTGTCCTGTTTTAACCATGGCTTTTTTGCCCTGCTTTTCTTTGCAAACTATTTCTTTTTAGGCCTATACTTTGGTTTTGGCCTCCTTTTGTTGCTTTCCTTTGATCCATACACTTGTAGTGTATAAATAGTTTGACAGAAATTATAATTTCCTTCTTTCAATTGCCTATTTATTTGTAAAGCTATACATTTTTCTATTAACTTATCTACAAGAAAATTTATCCTAGTTCCTAAGTTATTTAGCTCTTCTCCAAGAGTTGGTTCGATCTTTTCTTTTCTTTTCATTCTTTGTACACTTCTGCTCCTAATGGTCCTGGTAACTTTAAAAACAATTTGTCTGATATCAGTTTTTCATAATAGCATCCAGCAATGGTGTAATTATAGAAAAACTCCTGTATATATCTTTTAACAAAATACCAATTCTTTATTTGTAATTACTCTAAATTCCTTATAGCATCCCTTTGTTGGTCATATCCACCAATCTGTGGTGCTTCCCTAGTTAAAACTACTCTTATCTTACTACAAAAATTATATGGATTTGCCCTTAAAGCTTTGTCTGTGGCTACGTGTTCTGGAAAATTTTTCTTATAAGACTCCCACTTTGCTCTTGCTATTTCTCCTAAACAAGATTCTAAATATATTTACATCTGGTCTATGTCTTCGGTTAAAGGACTACCTCGCCAAGCTCTAACAACCATTTGTGTCCAATTATCTACCAATGGTCCCCAACTTTGCGGATCATGTGCACTTATATCCGATGTTTCAAATGGCATTCTTTTTCCTTTATACATCCTATCTCCGGTTTCTCTTTCAACATAATGAGTATAAGGTACTCTGCTTGGGGTTCCTTCCCACATGTCTTGTCCTCTATGTGTTATTACAGAGGGAATTGTATTTGACCCTGTATCTTCATTATTGTCCATCATGGCATTTTCAGATACATGTGTCAAAGTCTCAATATCTCCTTGTAATCTTAGTTCCGTCTCAAAATCTCGTTCTATTTGCATTACTTCATCTGCCAATTCTAACAAGATTTCCCTTTCTTGATTTTTCTTTCCAAAACAATAAACATCTCCTTGTTCTGTTTTCCTCTCAAACCTTACTTCTTGCATTTCTAGACTTAGCCAATCAAAATTTCTATCCATGAAGTTTTGTATTAGGTAATATGCAAGGGTCTAGCAACCTAATCTCACTTAATTGTTTTCCTAATCCATTTATGCCTTCCTTATCTTTTAAATCTGGAAGGTACTTTTTAAAACTTTCTTTTAAATATATATACAGTCTACCTTTTGCTAAAAACTGGTGGATGTGTATAAACTCTTCTCCTACTTCCTTAATTTTTTTATTCAAGTCTGAAAGATTAACTTCTATTTCTAAACCTAACTGTTTAATATAACTCTCTACCTTTTCCACACTTAAAATTTCTAAATTATCTACTGATTTTAAGAAATCATAAAGCTTCCTGTCATAATTACTGCTTCCTATAATCCTATCAAAACTCGCACTCATCTTATCATGCTTATGACCAATCCTTCATAATAATTTATCTTTTGAGTTATCCTTTCTATATCCTTTTCAATTTGGTCTATGATCCAAAGGGTCATTTTATGATGCTTTATCAGTTCCTTTTCTTCAAATTCCGTTTGATATTTTCCCTTTTTTAAAGCCTTTTCAATTCCTTTAATATCCTTTTTCCAAAATTCTAATCTCCCTTGTTCTGCCTTTATGTGATCCTTTAGCCATTTTATCCTTTTGTTTTTATCCTTTATGTATTCAACAAAATTATGCATCACATCATCATGCTACTTATCAATCCTTTATAATATCTTATCAGTTCATTATACCTTATTATCTCTTTTTCTCTTGTGTAAATTACATCCAAAATAAATCGAAATTGTGAACATGTAGTTGGTTTTCTTATATTTTCATTTAATCTACATTCTAATTCTTTTTTTTACCTTTTAACTTTCTAAATCAATTTTTAATTTTTTTTACAAGATTCTTATACCTTTTTATTGCATCCTTATATCTTTTAATATACTCTATATATCTATGTGTCATAACCTTCAAACATCAAATGTTTTCTGGAATTTATTAACAAATCTATTATATCATATATTACATCTACTATATCAGAAATTACAGCTATTATACAAAGATACCAAATAAACGAAAATCTAAAACCATATCATCCTGTGAATCTTATTATATTATCTTCGCAAATCTTTATTCTGCGCCTTACTTCTTCAATAAAATTATAATTACTATTTAAATTATTGTATATCCTTGTTCTTTGTTGGGTGCTTATAAAGTTCCTGTTCCTTGCAGTTAGGTCCTCAAAGTGTAACTCCAAAAGATTTTCAAGCTGTTCTATGTATCATTTCGTTCTCTTTATAATATCCCTTAGCCTTTTGATTTCCTTTCCTTGGTCCTTGATGTATTCCTTGATAAATAACATTTACTATAACCATTTGTAATCAAACCTATCATTTAAAATTTCTTCAACAGAATATGTTTCTTCTATAAACATAAGCATAAGAGTCATAAAATATAAGCTAGATAATCATTAAAATTAAACAGCATGTAAAACAGTAATTAAACAACAAAATATAAACAGATAAAGCTAAGTAAAAATAGTAAAGAAAATAGGCAAATTATATTGAACAATAAAACTAAACAAGACAGAGACTTGAATCTAAACAAAATATTAAACAACAAAATATAACATGGCTTTAATAATAAAGCTGGACAGTGATAATATTAAAGTAGTAACAAAACTGAAAATCATATAACATAAAACTAAATATCTTAAACGAAACCGTTGAACAAAGTTTTTAAGACATAAAGATAACATGGCTCTAATACCAAAATTAAGGATCTCTATGTCATGGGAAAAGACTTCATGGCATGGGTAAACAATTAAAGCGAAGATAGTTGACCAATGGAGCAATGTTTTCTCTAGAAAATAAACCTCATATCCACGCCATAACCCACAAGGCTAAATCACGGCAAACCTTGCCTCAAACAACCTT
Source organism: Combretum micranthum (assembly GCA_024138025.1). Lineage (NCBI taxonomy): Eukaryota > Viridiplantae > Streptophyta > Magnoliopsida > Myrtales > Combretaceae > Combretum > Combretum micranthum. Next base: position 478,881 of record JAMXBD010000513.1, read on the forward strand.
ATCAAATGGTTTTTTAGGCCGACTCTTTTGGTATAATATCTAAAGTAACCAGAGCTTTACTACTCAAGTACGGTGCCTTAATTTGTTTACCATGTTATAAAACCTTATCGTAGGCCCAAAGGTTTAATAAGGTTTTAGAGCATGATTACCTTTATATCTTAAAAAGAAAATTAGTCGGACATGGTTAAAGGAAACTTACGAAAGCTTTATTGAATATGATGAAAATATGTTACAAGGATACACTTACAGAACTAAAACACTCAGAAATTTTTCTCACAAAACACTCAGATACTCTCTAATATTTTTTCCCTTTTCTCTATTTCTCCGTACTTAACCCTGAATCTTGCTCTCTTTATATAGAGAAAATTTTCAGAACAAAAACAGTAAAAAAAGTGCTACAGCGACCTACTGCTACAATAAAACAGTAACCTAAAAAAGTGCTACAGTACCCTAAAAAGTTGCTACAATACCTATGCTACAGTGGCGTTACAGTAAATTCTTGATTTTTTCTGTCTTTTCCGTGTTTTCTTTTGCTTTGTCCTTGTCCGTTTGTTCATTTGTCTTCCGGGTTTTTCTCCTTCTTGTTTGCCCGTGAATTTCATTTGTTTTGATCCTTCAATTATTTCATTTGTCTTCCTTTATCCTGATCCCTCATTCTTCTTCTTCTTCTTCTTCTTCTTCTTCTCCTTCTTCTTCTTTATATATATATATATATATATATATATTGTGATATATATCTATATGATATATGGTACACATAATATTTAGTTTCTATGTACTATCTAAGTTAGGCATATAAAATTATTACGAACTACAAATGTTATATATAAATATATAGTCTAATCATGTAGATATGTAATCTATATATCGATATATATTTATATATTATGTTATTTATGTTTAATATGTAACATATTCATTTCATATAACAAATAAATTATAATATATATATACACATATAATTTATAAATTATGTATTTATAACCTATAGATCTTATGTCTACATAGATAAGTATATGTATATACATATACATTATAAATATTTATATACATATTTTATGTCATATATATTATGCTATATATATTTAAGTGATATGCGTCAGATGTAATCCATACTTCATATGCACTCTATAAGTTACGTATTATATATACTATATATAATATACCTATTTTTATAAATGTTTCGTATGAAATTTCTATTTTAATATAAATATTTATATAATATTCTATATGCATAATCTTTACATAACATATAGATTATGTATTTATGATCTACAAATTTAATATGAGTATGTGTTGTATCAATACGTAAAATTGTTATAAATATTTGATTTACATATTATATGATATATATTGTGTATATACATGCTATATATGTAGCAGACAAATTAATTGTATATTGATATATAAATTATTTATATTTTATTTTCTTAGATAAGATCTATATTATATATATTATATGTATGTTCTCTCTATATATATTTATAATATACTATACCTATATATATAATTTATTTTACACATGGATAGTTTTATTATTTTATAATTTAGTTAGGGCTAACAATATTATATTTTAATCAAATAAAAATACAAAATAATAATATATTTTAATGGGTTCACAAGTTTGTTTGTAAATGTGTTTAGGTTCTAAACCAAAATCCAAACGCATTTAAATTCTTATCTTTTCCAAATTTGACCCATTTATTAATTGTGTCGATTTTTACTTATCCAAATCTTTTTATAATTGTGTTACTAGTGCCAGCAACCACTTTAAAAAATCCAACCAATATTAAGGAAGGAACTAACCCTTAAGCAGCAAAGCTCTTAATAGAGAAGTCATACTTTAATTCTTGAATTTCTCACCAAATGAATTATTTTTTTAATATATATGTGTGTGTGCATGTTAAGACTATTTTTTTTTTTTTTATAGATGAGATATACGAAGACTTTATAATGATCATAATATTTCTTATTCCCCCATGGAATCATTAACTATTTTCTAACTAATTATAATATCAAACCAGCTTCTAATGTATAATATGTACTATAACTTTTTTATTTTGAGAATCAGATATTTAAACCCTTAAATGCCAAATCTTTAGGGGAAAAAAAAGGGCGTTTCAAAATTTTTTTTTTTTTTACTCTGTTTAGACATAGGCACAGTTTTGTTTTGGACTGGAAACTAAACTGGAACCGTCATAGGCAATTCTAAAATCGGAATTGGATCGATAGGCCGATGAACTGGCTAAGGAACCACCGTTTTTCTAGTTTCTAGGCAGTTCTACAGCCAAAACCAGGTGGAACTAGTGGTTACGACCAATTCTACTGAAAAAAAAGAGGGAAAATAATTCGATAAAAAATTTTAAAATTATATTAAATATATAATTAGTGTTACACTATTTCATATGAATAGTAAAATTTATTACTTATCTATAATATTTTTTGTTTCATTATTAATAATAAAAATAAACATAACTTAAAATTATATATAATTTAGTTTATATAAACTTCTCCTAAAAGCAAAAGCCATTCCTTAGTAACATGAGACTATTTTTTATATTGTAGTTTTTTTGTTATCCTCTAGATTATTTTTCAATACCATATTACTAACTATAATTGATAATAGTTATGTTTGTATATAAATAAATGTGCATTGTAAATTTTTTTTAACATTTTGGCTAAATAATTTGATACTTTCAAATACAATAATTAATTATGTTGACTTTAAAATTTGCTTTATTAAAATATAAAATTTATTTTTTTTACTTAAAAAAAAAACGGTTTCGTGATTCCAAAACCGAAACCTAGAACCATCGGCTCCATTGAATTGGATCGAAATTGTGGGAGACGGTTCTAGTTCCTCATTTTTAAGACTTAGAATTAATGGCTCCAGTTTAGTTTCAAAATCGCGCCAATCTTTAACTTTGTTCCTAGATAAATTAATGAAATATTAAACTAAAAAATTATAAATTCATGAATAAAATAATCGTATAAAAACCTAAATATTTTTATAAATTATAATTTTAATGCTCAATTTTAATGAAAGAACTACATGCAATATCGTAATAGTTATCAAACACAAATCATTCATATAATGTATAGAGTCAACGGGATCTTACAAAATTATATAAAAACTAGGAAAAATATAAATTTCTATGATTCTATATATAATTCATAATTATATTTATAATTTATAATTAGCTGACTTTGCGACCATATTAATAAAAAAATTCAAAATCACAAACCCTAGAATATGTTAGAACTTTCACAGTTATTATGATGGCTGCATCTGGGGAAAGGTAAATGCTAAAGTATTTGACTGCTCTTTTCTTGTGTCCTCCTTTACATGCCACAGCAACTGAAAACCAATAAAGTATAAATATACCGCATGTATTTATATATTCATAATTCATTTCCCTTTGACCATAATAGTGTAAGAAATTGTGACAAAAGAAGAGGAACCCAAAACCACATCTATCTTGGTGTTTGGTAATAAAATTGGAAAAAATCTCTCTCACAACAAATAGATACAGTAAGTTCTAGCGTCTTGCCCCCCTTTGATAATTGCAAAGTTATTCAAATCTTAAATTCAACTAAAGTTCTAATCTTTTTATTCTTTCTTGTATTTTCAGGTCTTATTGATTCTTTTAAGGAAAAGGGTCTTAAAAATTTGAAGTTATTATCGTTGATTCTCATCGATATACAAGTTTCAGCTTCTGGGTATTCTTGATTTTTCCATGCATGGGGTAATTTCTTAGTCAAAATTTAGTTTTTGAGGTTTCTGTTATTGTTTTATTTTTGAAGGTTTGTGTATTAAAGTTCGGCTGATTTTTTTTTAGTGGGATTTGCGTGTGAGAAGTTATGACTGATATTACATGGAAAGAAAATAGGTTATGGCTTCTGATTGTGTGTAGAAGAGAAATTGGAAGTTTAAGATTTTGATAAAGATGGTGAAATGCAATTTATGAAATAGGATTAATAATCTGTTTGGGGGTGTTATTAAAATTCATATGCTGCTATGCTTGGAGAATATTACTAGATTCCCTGATTTCACCCTTTTTGGTTATACATGGCATTGTTTGATTGGAGAGAATTCGGACAAGAAGCCATTCTTAGGGCAGAGGGGCTTTGTCCAATTTTAATTTATACATCTGGTGACGAAGGATTAGAGGGGCAATATAGTAGCTTGGCTGGATGACTTTGGACACATGAATCATCCAACTTATTCATCGTTAAGCCATATTGCAGTGCAGGATGGCCCCTGGAAATGGCTTTAACTAGATATATACGTTTTCTGTCCATCAAGAGGTCATATTGTAGTTTATCCAGGTAGCTGTGAGTGCATGAGCGCACTGAACCAAGAATTTGGTTGAGGCCTGGAAGTGTTCTTTGTTGAAATGGAAATGGCTCTCAGATTTGTCACATTGGTGCCTGTGCTTTATGTTGAAGAAACATGTAGCTAACACACAACCATACTGGATCTCTAGATGTATTTCCAAATGATGGATCTTGAAAATCTGTAATTGACTTATAGCATGTTCAATCAGTTTTTATAACTTAATTGTTAACATCAAGGCTTTTTAGACCTTATATGATCATGTGAAGTAGAGACATGAATTTGGTTGCAAGTTATGGTGGTTGTTGCCATGGGAAGATGGCCAGAAGTTTCCTTTGAAAATCAGTAGAGATGACAGAGATAATGCCTGTCCCCATCCAACTTCAGTACAATTTTGTACCTGCGTTTCAGTCTATTCTCTGTTCTTTCTGAATGTTTCATAAATTGCTAAAGAGAGGAACCAAGAATTTATCCTATCTTGGTTATAGTAATGAGCATCTTCTTGTTTGGTATTCTAAATGCAATGGGCACTGCTAGCTCTTGTTCATGGTGAGGTCCATATGTTGAAAGGTGTGCACTCTTTTGTATATTTCTTTAATGGTTGGGAGAGAAATTTGAACGCACAATGCGCACCTTGTCTTCTCATTTAGGCCAGTAACTCATTCTTTTTTCTCCATTCTGTTGTTTGGTGTGAAGGTAAGTGTCCGTTCTTCAACAGACATCTTTGCTGTGGCCATAACGTGCTGCTTTCTGATCTTATAAATCTCCACTGAATAATTATGCGTTGCTATATTGTAGTTCTATATGATATCCAGACTATGGATTAAGAGAATAAAGACAGGCCAACTTCTCTCTCAAATAACCAAAGGGAAGTTAAAGACAATCTTTATTGTTGTCATAAATGAAAGAATTTGGCGCTTCAGAATTAAGGTTCCACCCCCCTCTCTCTTTCGGTGGTTTTATGGATGAAAAACATATGTGAATGGGTCTACAAAAAGAGCAGCCAAAATTATTGGCCACCCCACTCTTGTCAAAATTTGAAGTAATAAATATGCATTTTTTATTCCATGTTCCTTCTCCAAGATAGTGTTATTTATTATTTAAGAAAAAGGGTGCTCTTTCTTTGAGATCGTAGCAATTGAGTCAAATGTGCTAAAGATACATCACTTAAAGGTGACCTACTATTGCATATTTAGTAGATTGTATAACTATATGATCTGTGACAGAACAAAATGTGATTTGTAACAGAGCAGAAGTTGTTTTGGATGCTGTTTGAAGCCCAAGTTGACTACCTCAATAGATGCACCAGCAAAAAAAGTGGAAATCAACAATCAAACGGTGAAAAAACCTAGCAGATCGGAAGATTTCTGGAGCACGACCACTTTTGATATGGACAATAGTGCAGTTCAGTCGCAAGGCAGCATGTCATCCATTAGTATGTCAAACCAGGCTCTTGATCCAAATGGTGTTGCAGGTGCAGCTTCAACCTCAAATGAATTTGTTAACCATGGTAAGCTCTCTGTTTTTCGTACATTTGTAGTTGTTGATAATCAATTATCAACTGTTTGTCAGGGGAGATGATGTGGCAAGTCCATGGTTGTCAAAATCATGATCTCACTATTCACTCGAATATACAAAATTGATAAAAATTTACAAAATTGTGTAAATCTGATAAAATCATAAATGTATAGAATCATAAATCTAAATTCATAATTCTATTTAAAGTCTATACCTAAACAATTTTGCATCTATTTTAATTAAGAAAAAACATATAAAATCATAAACATATAGAATCATATATTTAACTCACGATTTTGACAACTATTGATATGGATTGGAGAATCTGCGTGTTTTACGGATCTAGCGTTATATTGCAATCTAGGGATTTGTAATATGTTTTTGGCTTTTTATGATTTATGAAACTAAAAATAAAAGATATGGACGATCATATCCGATATGATGCACCAAAGAAAGAATAAAACTAGTTGCTCCGATCAATAGATATTACGCACAATTAAAAGAAATAATAAAAAATAATCTTGAAAAGAGAACTCAATATTACTTGATAAGCGATTGATCACAAAGGACAACAAAATGTCAAAGATGGCAAAACTTCCTTTACATGACTCTAATGACCTTTAAATATTCCCACAAGTTGAGTAAGGGCAAATAGGAAACATAAAAGTCGAAACAAATAAAACAGAAAATAAAAAAAATAAACGCTAGAAATAAGGCGTGAAGTTATGCTGTCGATCATGATTGTGATTTGGGTTGTGATCTCATCGATCACAAAAAAAATTCTTCTAACAACGCTTATATTGAGCATGCCAATAGGCATCATGAGCTGGATCATAGCCGTGATATAGACCGTGATCCTCTTGACTTTCAATTTTCCAAGTTGACAACGTGATCATGGGCGTGCAATCACAGTCATGATTGCAATGATGGGCTAGATCAAGGGGGTGATGCAGGTGTGATCTCCACTGTAATTTGATTTTCTTGCTCCGTGTCAATCACCATCTTTAGCATGGGCGTGATTTTCAATATTGATGAATTTCCCTTCAAGTTGTATTTTTCCTCCACATTTAAGCACTCTAGATCATTCTCATTGCCAAAGTGTATCAAATATCTCTATAAATACTCTAACTCACCATCATGCGGTTCATCCATAAAGATTCATTAAGCTAAGTTCATTAATCTTTTAGCTCTACCTCTAGCTCTAGCTCTAGCTCAAGCTCAAGTTATCGGTCCAAGCGAACCATGATTCCTATTAACTATGGTGGCAACTTTTGGCTTTTGGTGTGTTTTTCTGGAAGAGAGATTTTGAGCATATAGCTCCCTGTAATACTATTGGAACAATTTATCATTAGATCTCAATTTAACGACCTTTAGGGACTAAGTTTCAAATACGTAGCAATGTGTTGCAAGAAGGAGAAACTAATAATTTCATATTTATGCATACAACAATGACAAAATTGATGGTTTGCTCATACATTAGATTGGCTGTCAATATATTATGCGGTTGCTATAGATGGATTGTGCAAATAAATGTTGATGGTGTCTCTGTTGTACCAAACTTTGCATGTAGGTCTTCTCCTCTGGAATCAGACCAGACAACGTTGGATGGGTAACAAAAGGCGGGAGAATAATGAACAGCAGGTTCGAGAACCTAAGTTGTGGTAAGTTGGGTCTAACACAATAGGAAAGATATGGCCACATTTACATTTCAGATAACTTGTTATGAAGAACAGCTGCAGTCACCTTGGTTTCTTTGTTGTAAAGGCTTTCATAGCACTGGCTTATCTGGCTTCCCTTTTACCTACAATGTTGGGCATGGATTGGAGTATGTCGGTTGATCAACTAGATTGACACCCACATTGTATCTTCACTTGTTTTTCTTTCTAAATAAGTTTGCCATTAGTGTACAGGATTGAGCCCTAGACTTATAGTCACTCTGCCACTGAACGGTATGGCTAGTGACCATTCTTCATCTATGACTAAGAGTATAGGCACTCGACCACCAAGTGATATTGCCATGACCATTCCATCTTTCTCATTATCAAATAATTGTCTCTAGTTCCATCTTAGCAGTCCTGACCTTAAATAATTTAACAGTTTCCATCGCAATGATGGAAAAAAGCAAAATGTCTGTCGTGTAAATTCTGTCAATCAATTAGGCATAGAATATCTAGCCTGCAACATGTTATCAAATTACCCAGATAAGAAGATAAAAAAACACTATACCTTGACTCGTCCATATTTTAACCGTGTCCCTTATCCATTATATCTTTTGTGCCCTGTTTATTTGATAAAACATAAAATTTCATTGCTGAAAGGTATAAGGGGAGCTGAAGAGGAGAATTCAGAATATTTAAACTCATATGAAAACATCAAGGATTGTTCAAAAGATGGTTTGCCCTAGCAGACAACATTTCAGTTCAGTATAGTTTAATAGTCACTCTTTGTTTTTATGCATCTCCAGTAATAATGTACCGGTTTGTTCAAACTTGGTCGTCATTACTTCCTTGGATGTTGACCATAGTAAATTGGTTAGGGCCATCAGGTTAACATTTCTGAATCAAGAGAGAATATGTTGTGATACCAACTATTCTCGTTTCTTTTATAAGTTGAAGGATATGTGTCATTTCTTCAAAGCATCCTTTCCTCAGCAATCTTCTTCTTTTCCTGCATTCATGCAGTTGGAATGCCACATATGAAAGCTTACTCGGGAGTGACAAACCTTTTCCACAGCCCATTCCTCTATCAGTAAGTCCTCTGTCCTCTGTGTTCTCATTTGTCAAATTTTCTTGCTCCTAAGCTCGCCATTCACTAATTGGCAGGAAATGGTGGATTTTCTTGTCGACAACTGGGAGCAAGAGGGTCTGTACGACTGACTTTATTATGGATTGAAAACTGAAAAGAGTGTTGAATAGATTCATAAGGTTTGCCGATTGCTGTAACAAAGCATTTTTCCCCCCTTACCATCTTATTGAACTGTTGTACCAAAGATTAGTTTGTACACTAACGGTTAAAATTGCATATGGAAACCAAATTTTCCCCAAGAAACACTTACTTTTCCTTGTATGTTGCAAGTATATTGTTTTAAACTATAAATGCCATGTCGGGTCTATCTCTTAAAACTTTTAGATCTATTGGTGGTGGATTTAAAAATTTGTATGGTACCATAGTAGGAGGTCCGGATTTTATAAATCCTGCATTATTGTCTCATCTCCGTTAAATTAACTAGTTCACTTAATGGGTTTTGGATACATGGCTGTTATCCTGGCTCTTGGCATGAGTTGCCAGAGCTGTGTTACTTATATCTACTAGGATGTTGTTGGAGACGGTTTCTCCACTCTTGCTTACCCCAAGATGCAATGAAGTTGATTTAAGTTTGGAGGCTTCCAGCACTAAAAGCATGCTCTGGTGACGTGAATTTGGTGTGATGCGATAGGACCGCGATGTTGAGTTGAGTCAGAGTCGAGTTGAGATGATCTATTCTTGAGTTTGAGTTTTAGTTTGAGGTCAATTTCAACTGACATTCAGCTATGTAGTGTTTGGATTATCAGATTTTTGTTGATATCCAATTTATATCGGATCAATATTTATAATTCATCGGTATTAAATCTATATCTGTTCGGTTTAGTTAGTTTATGAATAAAATTTTTATTTTTTCATCGGTATCAATTCGGTATCAATCCAGTTTGAAAATGATAACATAGTGATACCAAACCTGTGAATCCAGAGCTTGGTTCAACCGGAGTTTTGAGTTTGGTCTTGTTAGGACTAAGGGGCTCAAGTGTCCTCTATTTTTTTCCCTCCTCTTTTGGCTTTATGAATGGAATAGTATTTATTAAGCCTTTTTTAAATATGTATTGAAATCTAGTTAATTGAATCTCAATAAAGGGAAAAAAAAAAAAGAATCTCAATAAACTTTTTTGTTAAATTATTAAAAGTGAATAATTGTACTCATTTGATATTTGTAAAAGACTCGGGACGTTTGACTATATAGAATCTTAAGGTTTAAATAGATGTATAAAATAGGAAGAAAATACAAATAACCTCTCTAGATGTTGATCTGGGGACTGATACTATTTTTGAATTTTTTTAATATTACAAATTACTTTCTCGAATTACGATTAATTAGCAAACAAGCTTGAAAAGTTGAAAACAATCTTGAATTATGATTAAGAGAAAATATAAATTTTTTTGTTGAACTAAAGTACTACACTTCCTTTGAGTTGCTAGTTTATCAAGGGCTATTTGCATGCATATATATATATATATATATATAATGCCTATAAAAATTTTATATTTTTCTCATAATTTTCTCCAATTGTCCTTCAAATTAAAAGACACCTCCCATCTAGGTATTGATATCGAAAAGATTTTTAATTTTTATAAATTAACTTCTAAATTCTGCCGATCCATCTATTTTTAAGCCATTGGAATTATCAAAAGAGCTGGGGTTCCTAGTACGATCATGGCTAAATTGGCGGGGACAATCTGTTGAACTTAATTAGCCAGAGAAAAAATAGTAAAACGACAAAAATATAGAATTAAGTATGACTAGATGAATACTTTTTTTTTTCTTTCTTTTATTGTCTAACTATTAAAATAAATATAATAACTAGAATATTAACTATTTTAATGATTCAATCACATTTAAATATAGTATGAGCCGTTGAGCTGTAATGGATCATAAAATTTTTCATATTACGACATAAAATTATCGAGGATATTTAATAGCTTTGATATATAAATTTATATCTAATTATAATGATATTATTTAAATATTTGATATATTTAATTATTATTATGTTTAATTTAATAATTTAGATGATTAATTAAACAACGGTGTCAAAATTTTGCTTGGGGAATGCAGGAACAATCTAAAACTTTCTACTTTGGTCTACTCTCCCAACAAGCACTTTATTCTTTTTTTTTTTTTTTTTTTTTTTAATTATGTGTCACTACCGTCTCCTAGAAGCTATCAGAAACTTTCTGAAGCTTTGCCAAACACCCTATATATAAATCCCACACCCTCCCGCCACCTTTTCTCCCACATCAAAACAAGCCAAGACGACAATCTTCCCATATAATTAAACACTTTCAATGGCTTTAGCACGCTTAGCTCTTAGTAACTTGTACAGAAGAGGGTCTACTTTAGAACTGCTCTTCCTCTGCTAGTTCAATCAGAAGTGTCCTAGTGAGTGGTGGCGGTGGTGGCGGTTCTGATGGTGTTGTGAGCCACAACTCCTCGATATGGAATGATGGTGAGAGTACTTTCTTCAAGAGGTTTATGTCGACATCATCATCGTCATCGGGTGGTGATGGGAAGCCAGAGACTAAAGAGGTGGCTGTGAAAGAAGAAGGCGGTGTCAGGAAGAAATTGAGCAGGTTCTTGCCTTGGAGACGCCGCAGAAGATCGCCAGGCCTTTGGAGGAGGGACACTGACCATGACTTCTTTGATGGTACTGCCGCATCATAGCCGTAATCTCATTTAGGAAGTTTAATTTATAGATAAACAAAGTATTCTTGGAACACTCAGTTAATATATATATATTTTTTTTATGATCGTAGCATTCGGAAATGCACTTATTCAAGCAACCAACAACATGGACCGGCTGTTTGAGCACATATCACCAAGCAACCTATTCGGCCACCTGAAGGAGAAAGATGATCACTACAAGTTGCGTTTCGAGGTTCCTGGATTGACAAAGGACGACATAAAGATCACTGTGGATGATAGGGTATTGAAAATCCAAGGGGAGCATAAGGAAAAAGAAGAAGAGGAAGGTTCGGACGACGAGTTCTGGTCCGCAAGGAGCTATGGTTACTACAACACTATCCTTGCACTCCCTGATGATGCTAAGGAAGATGAGATCAAGGCTGAATTGAAGAATGGCGTGTTGTTTGTGACGATCCCGAAGAGCGAAAAGCCGAAGAAAGATGTCAAGGAAGTGAAGATCCATTGAAGAAAACAACTTTAAATGAGATGAATGCTTTGTGTGGTTTCGGATAGCAAAAGCAGATGTTTCTGGGCTCAATGGTTTGCTTCGTTTTTCTGGAATAATTTGTGAATAAGATTGCCCTTTTTGTCTGCTTCTTGTGTTATGCGTTTAGGCTTGAATGGACACGAGAGTGCAGGGATATGTTGTTTTTATTGTAACAAACTTTACTTCTTGTAAACCCTTTAATGTACTTAAAAATGTGTAAATATGATGAACGTTTTGTTAAGTTATAAGTTTTTGAGTAATTAGAAAAGGAACATCTAAATAAATGAATCAATTGAGATTACTATTGATACGTTAAGAGAAAAAATATTTAAAATTAAAATTAAAATATCATGTTAATCCATTTTTCAAATATTTTGACTTTTATATAACTATTTAAAATATTCATTTAAAATATTGATTTAAAATGGGTTTTTGACTTTTCTATAACTATTTAAAATATTCATTTAAAATATTGATTTAAAATGGGTTTACTTTTTAAATATTTTTAATTTTTTTAACCATTTAAAATGATGTGATTTTAAATAAATTTAATTCTAAAAATTGTGATTTTACGATGTGATTTATCCAATTTTTTTAATGACATCCACGAGGAGTAAAAAGAAAAGAAGAAAAAAGGGGTAAATTGTATATCCTTTAATAGTGATTTATTTAAATATCAAAATTAAGAGTTAAAATGAAAAATTAATATTTTTTATAAAATAAATCAAAATAAGATGTTAATATTTTATAAATTTATTTAAGTATTGATATTTAGGTTAGTTTTTAATTCATTTTGTTGATTTTTTAATAGTTAATTATGGATATTTTATTTTACGGAATATTGAATCTTTAGTATATTAATATGTTAATTGAATTTATTTTAAAAAATTATTCATCTTTTTTTAAACAGTAAAAATATTGATATCTTAAATAAATTTATTGTTAAAATTTGCTAATTACTCTTGATAAGAACTTTGGAATGGGTTGTACTATTCACTTTGTCAAGAATACGATTCTATGAAAGAATTATTCGCTACTCTAATTTGCTGTATGATCTGACTTACCGTGCAGGAAGAAGAAAGGAAAAACCAGAAAAATGACATGATATGGAGTAGAATCTATTGGAGTATATGTACAACTGATATGATACGTGTCACTTGTAGGACAAACTATATTTCATTAAATTAGCATTTCATCTAGCTATGTATTACTGCCATATTCGCAATTCTCCTATAGTCAACTGCTGCTGTAAGTAGCTTTCGTACAAGCAAGAAGTGACATGTTGAATGTGTGAGATCCCGATCCCACCACTAATATGGTTGTGTGTAAAGTAAATATCAACATAAATATGTTTTGTATGATCATGTAAGCAAGAATTTTCGGCAACTTAATTGGGCTGATCAGGTCGGGTGATGGAACGTCAATTGAAAATTCACAAAACAAATATGAAATCCAAAGCTGATCTTTAATTACGGATCCCATACTCCACCCTTATTCGGTTTCACCAGAAGTGGTTGAATTGACGACGTTTGAACCCCAACTAGCATCGTCATGGCCATGAGATTGTAATGAAGACGATAATGAGTAGAGCAATTCAAAATCAGAAGAGCCTTTCAAATATTTTAAAAGATGATGAGAAACTAATGTGGAGAACACGGAGATGATACAAATTGACTAAGTTATTAGGGTCAAAATTGATGTCTGGTCGAGTTATAGTTAGGTATGCGAAATGAATAATGAAGAGTCTATAATGAAATAGATCAACTCTAGGCGATCTTAAATGCATATCTAACAGGTTGATGGAAAAGGAACCTGATGGGTTTTATCCTCGAAAAACCAATATCTTGTAGGATATCTATTAAAAAAAAAATTCCTCTAGTTCAATAAAAGCCATGAGCTTGTTTGGCGTACAACTCATATGTTAGACCTATGGATTTGCATGTTAATCTAGTTATGTCTTGTATATACCTTCTAATACCTTATAATATATATATACACGATATAAGTTTCAAAATACTACATATCTAACCCTTAAGATTATTAAAAAAATAATGGATAGATAAACAACAATACTATATTTCTACTTTCAAATTTTATGTTTTGTTGAAATAACAAAAAGAAATAAGACTATTGATAACACTAATTAAAGATGAAGGATAGAATCATGAAATCATGTTCATTTTAAAGTATAAGTTGGAAGTTAGAGAGCAAAAAAAATTATCTTTCAAAAGCGTAAACTTATAAATATATATTATGTTCTTTTTAGAAGAAATATAGAATTTTTACGAGCAGAAATAGAAAATAAAAGAATAAAACTTCAGCTACATATATCTAAAAAAGTTTTGAAATTTGATGAAGATTTTGACAAAAGAAAATTACAACAATTTTTTGGATTAGTGAATTATGCAAGATCATTTATAAAAGATTTAGGAAAATTCACCAAGTCATTGTATAAAAAGACTCACAATTTTACACCTTTGGACAAAATAGAGATTAAATTAATAAAAGATATTAAAGATCATGTAAGAGAACTTCCAAAAATAAAACTTCCATTAGATAAATATTATTTAATTGTTGTTACAAATGGTTGTAAGCAAGGATGAGGAGCTATATTAAAAAAAAAAAAAAAACCCACATAAATACTCTCATAAGAAAGAAGAAGAAATATGCATATGTAACAGTGGGGTTTTCAGAAAAAGGATTAAAAAGCAGTTTAGACATGGAAATATTAGCAGTAATATATGGATTAAATAGTTTCAAACTATATTTGATAAATAAAAAAGAGATTTTACTGAGAACAATCGTGAAGCAATTATAAAATTCTACAAAAATAAAAATGAAAAAAGCATGTCACGAAGAAGATGGATAAAAATTGTAGACGCATTGATAAATAATGGTTATAATGTAGAATTTGAACACGTAAAGGAAAAGATAATGATCTTGCTGATACTTTGAACAAGTATATTAATGGACCAAATGAAAAAATTTGAAGGACAGACTTCTAGATAGATTGAATAGAGGGGCTATATAGACCAAAAGATTTATCTTAGAACTCCATAGACTATTTCTTTTTCACATGTAAATACTTTTCCTTTTACTAGAACTCCAATAATGATGCAGAAAAAATACATATCCACAGGCAGTGGTTGTCTTATTCAAAACTGGACACCACCATTGGGAAAAATGACTTTTGGAAATGTTGAACTTTTTGTTCAAACTCCTAGCTCTCCTAATGAATTTGAACATGCAAAACTGCCAAATATGACAATCACAGAAGAACAAAAACTATTGGTTGATGTAATTTGGGCTCTATAGACATTAAATAAGAATAAAGTAAGGGTGTGTTTAGCCTTATGCTACTATTTGCATAAGATTAACACAAAACCTGGTGCTAAATCTTTATCTAGATAGATAAATACTAGTTTTCACTACTCTCTATAATAAATGATTTTAACCTTGGAATTTACAAAACTTAGGCTTATGCCAAGGCTCAAATTGAGAACTTTATCAATCATCAATAGAGAGGCTGTTATTTTGTTGAGGAAGCTAAAGAACTTCTTGAGTCTACTTTTCAACATAGCAATTTTAGGGAAGAACAATGTTTATATCAAAGTTGAGACTGAAAATTATAGAAGAAAAATAGAGCTTGAGAAATAGTAGGATTACATAATGGAAGACTTAAAGACAGTTACATCCCTTGCATTGGATACAACATGACATAAACAAACAAGGAGCATACAAAAGAGCATGGTCATATGTCTTCTTTAACAAAAATAAGTATATTAAAAAAATGTCATTCAAAGCCAGACAAAGAATAAATTTCCTTGCAGTAAAAAACTTTTGGAGACCATTCATCATGATACAAGAATATGCAAAGAATAATATGGCCAGCATTACAAGATTACTTTAGCCTTTTATAGAAAAAAAAAAGGAAGAAATGGAGTTTTGTATATATAAATTTAATATTAATCTTGAACATTTTGAACCAATAATCATTCAAGACTACATATTTATAAAACAGACTTTATTGGATTATGGAATGATAAATAATGTTATTGGAACTCCTAAACAATACAGGAAAAAAAAAAACAAAATTTGGGACTATAATTAAAAAAGTTATAAATAATCTTGTTTCCATGAATGACACTTCCAACAAATGATACAACTTAAAAATCACCATGGCTATAAAAAAAATTCCTCAAATATGATATGAGGCTTGTAGTACATGAAATCATCATGAAAGCTAAATACAGTCATCGATTCCCTAAATAGATAAAACAATGCTGTAACATTTCAAAGGACATCCAAATGGAAAGATGGATTGCTTTTGAAATTGCATATGCTACTAACAATCACAAATTGTTTTTAAATTTTTCAAATTAAAATATATAACATATTCTCTTCAAGCTACATGATAATTTGGTCAAATATTGAAACTAAATATCATAAAATGGTAGAAAAATATGAGGAAGATGAAGCATTAAATATGGAAGTGATAAGAACTACCTAAATAGGATAATGACATATGATAGATGACAATAACATATGAACAAACTAAAGATTAAGACAACAGGAGTTAGCAAAACTACAAGACAAAACAGACGACAATTGACAAGGTTATTCCCAAAATGTCCTGAATTATAGAACTGAAGTAAAGGTATACCTGGTCCTTCAGAACTCTATAAGTAGAGGCTTCAACCTACTTATCAAAACACAACAATTTAAAGTGAAAGCAGATTTCATTCTAAAGCATCCAAACACATC
Organism: Combretum micranthum; assembly: GCA_024138025.1. Classification (NCBI taxonomy): domain Eukaryota; kingdom Viridiplantae; phylum Streptophyta; class Magnoliopsida; order Myrtales; family Combretaceae; genus Combretum; species Combretum micranthum. The sequence goes on from JAMXBD010000513.1 coordinate 495,480, forward strand.
CCTTCCAGCAACTAGATTCCATTCCAATTCCCTTAATAATAAACGACCTTAGATGTACAAATCCTATAAACTTATAGAGTTGTAGACACACTGGCACTTATAAACCTTTCTTTGTAATATATCTATCCATCTATTGTAACTACTGCTTGTGGATCAATAAAACTTTTGTTGTAAGTATAGTTCTCTTATCTAGTTTCCTTTAAAGCTTTATTTTATCTTTGTTGGGACTTAGCGAAAGGGAATGAAGCTTGTTACTTTGTATAACATGATTATATTCTATTAATACCATAATATTTCCTTTTCCTTGTGATCTTGCTTTTCTTTTACTCTTATCTAGTTTTCAATCCTCTCCCCTATAACTTAGTAACATGATTATATTCTATTAATACAATAATATTTCCTTTTCCTCGTGATCTCGTCTTTCTTACCTGGTTTCCGAACCTCTCTCTTATAACTTAGTAGTAGAGCCAAGCCATGTTTTATTATTACAAGCCTATAGAATCTAGTCATTATTATGCTCATTTATTGTCGTGGAAAAGCTTGTTGTAGGGCTGTTATTGTTCGCTTAATAGTTGATGGTTTGTTCAAGAAGTAGAAGTCTTGAACTAATAAAATCTGTTTTGATTTTGATATTAAGTGGAGGATACAGGAAAGCGTAGTCAGTATAAGAGAGAAAAAGTAGCTAGTGCAATAAATGCATATTGAAAAAAAGGTACAAAAAATACTTTTGTAGGATTTGAACTCATGACTTTATAGATGTAAAAATAAATACTTAACCACTACACCACACTTAGTTTTATCCTATAGTTCCCTCTTTATAATATATATATATATATATATAACATATATTTTTTCTTTTTAAAAAAGTTCAAATTTTCTTTTTTTTGGGACTGGGAGGCCACATAAAAATCCGCCCCTGTGCTTACTAGTGACTTATCGACAAACAATGGTGAGGGAGGAAAATAGTAGCCAATGCCTATGATGGTTACTCATCATAGAAAATGCCCATAGAAAATAAGGAGCATGATTTTCATATATAAAAATTAGAAATCTTTTTCCCATTTGCCTTTAATATTTTTCACAGTTGTTAATCATCAATTCTAAAGGCCATTTAATACGCTTTTTTCCCACCACCACTCAATGCTTAAAGCCACTAGTATGTACAATTTCTTAAAAATACTATGATAACAATTTTGCGTTTTGCCAACAACAACTATTGAAAAGGTTAAAAAAAAAAAGGCCTCTATGAAACAAACGCATCCTATAAAAAAGGTGGACATTTTGCTACTTCAATAAGATAGGAAATACTTTAATAGTGGCATGTTTCTAGGAGAAAATCTGATCTCGTGTCTACTTCCAATGTCTTCTATTGCAAGCAGCATATCTCTTTTTTGAGAAGGGAGGCAATGGAGCTGATTGATTCAAAATTAAGAAGCCTGTGGAATGACCGGGAACTAAGACTAATGGTCTTGTTATGCCTTATCTTGCAAACTGTACTCATCCTTGTAGGAAGCCGACGAAAATATAGTCATCTTCTCTGGATTAGAATTGTCACCTGGTGTGCATATTTGTCATCGGATTCCCTTGCTACCGTAGCACTTGGCATATTATCAAGTAAGATTGGAGATGTCAACAAGAAATCAGGCAAGCTGGATGAGAGAAGCAGGCTCATAGCATTTTGGGCACCTTGTCTTCTATTGCTCTTAGGAGGACCGGATAATATTACAGCTTATGCCCTAGAAGACAATGAATTGTGGTTAAGGCGTTTGCTTGGAGTAGTAGTCCAAACAGGGGTGACAGCTTACATCTACTTCATGGCATGGTCAGTTTCAGCCGCCGTGTGTTCACTTTTTCCATCATGTGCTTTGTGTTGGTAAGTTTTTCCATTGTTGAAAAGCCTCATTATGAGAAACTTGACCTCGCAGTTACTTACTTGTGTTAATGGGAGTGATTCTTCTGGAAATATATTCCATCATAATGCTTATATCTTCAGATTGGATGAATGTGTGGTTAAGCACAGGTGACAAAAGTGCTTCATTTCTTGGACTTGGACCCATCACCTCTTCATTTCTAAGAGCCATCACCTCTCTTCAGTTATGTAATCAACCAAGATGGTCAAATTCCATAGGTCAATTCAGTCTTCTAAGCTTTTGCTTGAAGGAGAGACCACTTATTTGTACAAGGATGCTAAAGTTTATAAAAGTACATGATAAGGTAGAAAACTACGTCTACGCAATCCATGAAAAGCTTCCTGATGACCTAAAAAGCTTTATCCTTGGGCATATTAAACCTAAATGTCGTGGGCCACAAGAATGTCGTGTGGGTGATCCGAAACTTATAAGCTTTGTTTTAGTAGGATATGGGAGTAATGAACTAAAAAGAAGTACTGAGGGGCCATTAGATCAAGTCATCATCACGTGGCATGTGGCTACAGAGTTATGCTACTACTCAGATTGCGAAAAGGGTTTCGATGAAATGGACCCTCGCAATCCATATCTAAAATTTGGAAGGCTACTGGCTAGGTATATGTTTTATTTGCTAGTCATGTACCCTTCTATGCTGCCTAGTGGAATTGGTCAAATTAGGCTTCGGGACACCATGGGTGAAGCAATCAAGTTTTTACAAGAGCGTCATTTAGACAAAGATGAAAAAAGAAGCTTTTGTTCTTACTTCAAGAATTGTTACAGCTTCCCCAAAAACTTGTTTAAAAAGGAAAAAGATGCATCAAAAGATCTGCATCAATTGCAACACGCTACCAGAATGCTGCGTAAAGTGAATACTGAGTTACTCCCTAATCTAATTAAAGGGGGAAGAGTAAATCGGTTTTATTTGATGGGTGCATCGTTGCTTCAAAATTGGATAAGATATTTCAGGACACTTATCTAAAATGGGAAATGATTTCCAAGCTATGGACAGAGATGCTTCTTTATGCAGCATTTCACTGTGAGGGAGACCGACACGCTTATCAGTTGCGGCGTGGTGGAGAGCTTATTACTCATGTATGGCTTATACTTGCACATTATGGCCTAACTGATCATTTTCAGATGACAGAAAGCCATGCTATAGCTAAGTTGATTTTGAAATAAGCCTTAACGGGAGAAGTGTTAACTTTTTTCTTAATTCATCTTACATTGTAAATACATGTAGTTTACCTGTATGATTAGCATATATGTATAAACCATTCTCCGCTTGTATACGTATGTTTGTTTGGGAAGAAAGTGTTAAAATAAAATTGTGTTCGGCAAAATTTTGGCAAAATGAAATGATTGGAAACAAATGGAAAAATAAAAGAATCAAAAGAAAAATAAAAGAAATTTGATTTTCCATGTTATGTTTGGATCCATAAGAATGAAATGGAAGCAAATAGAGAGAAACTTTTCCCTTTATGATGCATGGCTTAAATCACATAAAGAAAATAAAATAAAATAAAATAAAATAAATTGTTGATAGACTATGTTACCCTCATTTTTATTTAATAAACTCACGTATTATTAGTGCTTTGTTACTTTAATCCATTTCTACCACTTTAACTCCAAGTTTAGGGGGAAACACAGTGGCTTTTAGAGTGGAAAATTTTTAAATCATTTTCATTGATTTCCTCAAATTTCCACTTGTTTCTATCAATTTCTTTTTATCTCTTCCCATTTCTACCTAACTAAAACAGAGTAAGTTACGTGTTATTTTAAGAATATTTTTGTATTTTCTCATTGATATTGCATAATTTAGAAACATAGTGGCTTTTAGAGTGAAAAATTTTCAAACCATTTTCATTAATGTCCTCAAATTTCCCTTTAAACCAGTGTTATTAGAACTGGACAAGGATTTGATCCGGACTCAATGGGGGGTTAGGAGCCGAACCAGGTTAATAAAAAAATGAAAATATAATATATATTAAAAAAATTACTCTAAAATACAAAATTAAACAAATTTTAAACTTACATATTTACTCTAATTGAACATAAAATGGACTATTAATTCATGAATCCTATGTATATAATGTTCTTTTCTATGAATAAATGTACTCATTCTTGCATTTGGATACATAAATATCCAAGCTATGAATACAAACTATTTTTTTTTCAAGAATTAAGTAAGCTAAACCTGATTGAACCGATCGGAACCAAACATACAACTTTCACTCTTTTTTATCGATTTCTCTTTATTTCTTTTCATTTCTATCCATTTAAAATAGCGTAAGTTAGTGGTGTTATTTTAAGAATATTTTTATATTTTCTCATTATATTGTATAATTTAGGGTAGTTTGTACACATCACCTTTATAAACTTTTACAATTGCACGCGAGCCCCATAATTTTAAATTTAAGCACTTTCTCCCTCTTGCACATATGGACCATACTATTGTTACTTATATGATTATTAAGTGTCAAAATTAACATGAAAATTATGATATGTCTTTTAACTGAAAGAAAAATTATCATGACAACTTTAAAAAATAACAAATGCAAAGGAAAAAATAAATAAATAAGCAAAGAAATATGAAAAATCGAAAGCAAGTCTTCACCATCTCATCTTTTGTAGAAACTTTCATTAAATACACTTTATCATGCACTTGCAATGTGTAGAATCAATTAAATAGTAAAATTAGTAAAAAAAAAAAAAAAAAGGTAAAGAGTACTAAAATTAGAATATTAATTAAAGTTAGGATAAATTACAAATAAGTGACATGTGTTTTTATACTTTTACAATTAGATAACCTAGGAAATCTTTTTTGACAAAGGAATGACCAATTTTACGCACCGTTATATCTCGTTAAAAAAAAAAAGTTAAATGATAAGTGTTATTTCATAAGTAACCATCTTTTCCATGTAACATCAATAAAAATATCACACCTTCCATGGAAAACCAAACAACACCAAATTCTCAAATTCATTTACTCTCATTAATCTCTCACCGGAACTACACTTTCCAAACCACATCCATTTGTGTCGATCTCCCATGTGCCGACTTCCCAACAGATATCCTAAACCAAGCTTTTGTCTTCTTTGTTTATCTACCTGTCACGGTCCGAGAGTTGAGGGCCTTATAGGGTGTTTAAGTTGGATGTATAACTATATAAGTGGCATTAGCAGAGGGTTTGTTCGGGATATAGGTTATATCTGAAGGCGAGTCTAGCCTTCCATGGACAAACTGGTTGAGAGTTGATGCCACTCTCATGATGAAGCCAAGGTAGGCCGAAACCAGTTGATATATTTGAACCTTCTAAGCATATGGAGGATCGTGGCAAAGCCAAGAGGTCGCTCCTTATGAGAATGTAGGGCTCGAAACAAACCTGAGAAATTAGAGAAGATAAGGCTAGCTCGCCATCTAAATTAGCAACAAATGATGATATAAGGGATGGTCGAGCACCGTACGGGAACTCTTTGAGGAGTGAAACTCCCATCCCGTATCAAATGGTATCAGAGCTAGAGTTCCCAGCTCCATCAAACTACTTAAATGCTACCTCGAGTGCTTAACAAGTGAGTAGTTCTTGTTGTCAATGTGGTTCGTGTGAGTTGTAACTCAAGTGAAGCAGCTACGAGAGAGAGGACATCGTTGCCAGTAGGTAGTTGTGTCGTGAGTCATAGAGACAAGATTTTATCCTAATCTTGTTGTCAATTCAACTCATGTGGATGAAGTTCAAGTGAAGTGGCCACCAGAGTAAGGACATCGTTGCTTAAGGGTGGCTGTGTCATGAGCTAGGATTGAAGCAAGATCTTATGCTCAAATATTATCGTTGGGCAACTCAACAAGAGGCATTCTTGGAGGATAGAGGAATGGAAAAGGGTGAAAAGAAGCCTGTGGAAGCCCAAAATTCTTGTGAGATGATCTTAGGTGTGTTGACAACGAGCATGGAGATGGGTTGAGAGCTTGAGAGTGGGTAGTGGTTGCTGTAGATTTTCCTCATGACGAGGACGTCATGAATTTAAATTAGGGAGAGTGTCATGGTCCGAGAGTTAAGGACCTTATGGGGGCGTTTAACTTGGGTATATAGCGTTATGAATGGCATCGGCAGAGGGTTTGTTCACGATGTAGGTTAAATCTAAAGGCAGGTCTAGCCTCCCATGGACAAACTGGTTGGGAGTTGATGTTACTCTCCTAACGAGACCAAGGCAGACCGAGACCAATTAATATGGTTGCACCTCCCAAACATAGGGAGGATCATGGCAAAGCCAAGAGGGCGCTCCTTATGAGAATGTGGGGCTCAGAACAGACCTGAGAAATCAGGAAAGCTAAGGCTAGCTCGCCATCTAGATTAGCAACAAAAGATGATATGAGGAATGGTCAAGCGCCACACATGAACTCTTTGAGAGGTAAAACTCCCGTCTTATGTCATTAACTGCGCTGATGTTCACTTAAAGCTAAATAATCCACTACACTAAATCAAACAATGACTTGGAAACCCATCAAGACCATTGAGGCATCTCTCTCACCATCTCCTTCACTATAATACCCAATCCGATTGCAACTTCGTCTTCTTTGTCAAAACCCCTCCACATAATTCGCTTTCTCTCTCAAGCTTTCTCTCTCTATACTCACCAAGTCAACTCACTCCCATGTCCACTTCATTGAGTCAACTCAACTTCGTTAAGATAAGAGATAAGAGGTATTAAATCACACCATCATGTTGTACTTCTATTTTATTTTTAATTTTAGAGAGAGAATGGAAAAGAATCTCCTTTACTATGAAGTGATATGGCATGTCTTTGCTCTCATTCGCTCCGGAGATAACCATGAAAAGCAGGTCGAAACAAGATAGAATTAGGAAGCATAGGTTTGACAAATATGATCTCTCTCTCTATCTCGTTTTAGTTGATATGAGTTATGAAAGTGGCGATTGGGTGCCCAAAAGTGTGGTGGATATGATGTTTGAGATTGTGTTGTTTGGTTTTGGCTATGGGTTTGGCATCGGTGTTGCATTCAAATGGAGGTCACTAGTGGTTTACGTTTTGTGTTCGACATATATAGTGTATTCGGTTTGATTTTGTCGGTTTCAGTTTTTCAGTTTTCGATTCATGTTTTGGGGTAATCGTAGCTGTGGGTGTTCGTATGTGTATGTTCGGTTTTATGTTGGTGGTTAATGGCTTTTGTTTAGGTTGTCGAAGATGGAGTTGGTGTGATTATGTGTTCACGGGTGGTGGTGTTCTGCGTTGTGGTGGAGGCGATTTGGCTCGTTGGTAAGTTCACAGTAGTCGCATGGTGTTTGGTTAGAGTTGTCACGAGAATTAGAGAGAGAAGGAGGGGAACATTTTTTTTAAGTCCATGTCTTCCAAAAAAGAAGAGTCTCCCCATCTTTATATATATTTCTTTAATTTTCATTAGAACATGGAAGATGAAAGTTAAAAAATTTTTGTAAACCGTTACTATCTTAAGATAGGTTTAAATGTGATGATTAAATCTTAAGATGCTTCTAGAATATGACTCTTACTCTTAATCTCCAATGCATTAAAATCCATGCAAAAATTGATATTTTGGCTTAAAAAATAGGGCTTTGAAGCTCAACAATGGTGGATAGCTTCCAGAAAGAATATGAAGGGTGCTTGTACATGCCATAAAAAGACACAAAGGATTGAACACAGGTCCTCTAGCTTGCTATCCATATCCAGAGAACAATGTTTTGTATGAGGGGTGGATTACTCTCCTGCGAAAGCTGGCAAAGCCTGCTATTCATTGGCATCTTGTCGATAGTAAACTATGTTCCTACAGAGAGAGAGAGAAGGAGATAGAGACAAGGATGGTGTAGAGGTGGGATTTAGGCGAAAGATAGTTATACTTGTGGAGATCGAAGTATAACATCTAGTTGGGTATACATAATGTGTTCAACATCTCAATATTAAGGAAACATGTACCAAATCCCAACCAGATCATGGAGCTAGAGCCAGTACAGTTGAAGAAGAACCTTACTTATGAGGAACACCCTATACAGATTTTGGGTCGAAAAGTTCAAAGCTTATAAACAAGGAGATCTAGTACATTAAGGTTCTAAGAAGAAATCATTCTCATAAGGATGCCACTTGGGAGGTTGAGCATGAAATTCAATGGAGATACCTAAGTTTGTCCGAAGAATCAAGTATGAAAGCTAAATTTTGAGGACAAAACTTTTTTTAAGAAGGGTAGGTTGTAAGCTTCTAGATTTTATGTTACGTTTCATGCTTAAAACCTAGAACCGGAAGTCAATCGAAAATCAAATGGAAACCCTAAAGTTAACAAATCTATAACAAATCCTTGTGAATTTAAATCCGGTAATCCTACACTCTTAACCCCTTAATAATAAAATTGTGTTAATTATATATTATATTCCATAATAATATAGTGAAGCTTAAAAATATCATATTCATCAAAATTTAGTTTGATTCCAGTCCGAACAGGATCATATTTTGAAAATGTGCCTCGATGCATTGAGCGGTAAAAATATTTTGATAACGTCGTTAAACTTGTATAATATAAGGATTCCAAAAATATCAATTTTAGAATTTTTTGGTATCTAAAAATATCATATATAGCTTATTTATGCGTATTTTATTTACTATCGGTATTAATTTGTTTTGTCTACTATTCATGTCACTATTCATTACTATTAATCTATTCATACTTTTTCTCACTACCTATTCTTACACTCTACTATACCTATTTCTTACAATTTACTGTTCTCATAAAACTGTATTTACATCATACCTTACACAGTATTACTTTTCATTAAAATAATTAAAAATCAACTCTCTCTCTCTCCCTCTTCCCCCCCCCCCCCCCCCCACATACACACACACACCCCTATTTTCTTCTTTTTCATTTTATTTAATTACAACTAATTTCCCTCCTCATTATCTATAAATACCCTCTCTCCCTCCATTTCTTTCACATACTTCTTAACCATAACAAAATTCTCTCAAAATCATTTCTCAAATTCTCTCTCTACAATTTCTTCCAAACTCTTCTATCTTTCCATATTCTCACTATCTCCTTACAACATCAACCACCCCTTTTCTACCACTAATTTCTCTACAGTAGGTAAATATTCAAACAATCATTCTTATGTTCATGTAGCTTAACATGATCATAGAGTATGTTTTGTTCTTATATATATTTCTTAGAGCATATAAGCTCACTAACATAACTTTTATTTATACTTATGCAATTTATTTATTTATTTTATGTTATTATATCAAGACTAGTCTTTCTAGTCTTAAACTTGTCATCATCAAGTCAAAATAATTTTTTTATTATTTTCTCTTTTTGGACTTGCCCATGTCTAAGTCCAAAAAGCTTTGATACAAGCTAAGAATTCCAATACTAGATATTTATTATGTGCTTATTTCATTTCCATGTCTTCCATCTTTCATATTAATTATTTTTGTCATGTTACATAATTATAAACTCATGTACATGCATGATCATGCTGTTATTATCCTAATGAAAGTAAAAGAAGTTCTTTTTTTAATTAAAAAAATAAGTTAAGCTCACTATAAAAATGTAATTTTTATCACTTAGGAAAGGTTCTATTTAAATATAGACTTTTGTTTCAACAAAAATTCCTTTAAAAAATTTTAGACAAGTTCATCATAGACTTTTTTGTTGTTAGTATGAAAGATTAAAAAAAAAATTAACCAAGTAGTTCTTTAACCTATTTTCAAACTACCAAAATAAAATTATCATGTAAAACCTTAAAGTTGATAATTCTTTATTACACAAATTTTTCTTAAAAACTTATTTATAAGATCCATACTAACATTTTAATAAATACAAAGATCAAGACAGGCTTTTCCAATCAAGTTAAAACCAACTCACTGAGTAAAATTTTACTAAAAGAATAAAATTGGTAGATAACTTGAAAGAACTAAAATTTTGAAACTTCGATTATCTTTTAAGATTTAAGGAAAAATAATTATAATTAGAAATCACCCACTAACTCAAAATTTTTGGTTTTATTCCTAATAACTTATAATAAATTTGTTGAGTCTTACTTTTTCAAACTACTAAGACAAGTTGTTTTAAGAAAAATCAATGTTAAGACAATATCATTAGAATCATGTATATAATATGAGTTACATATATATTAAAAGGATTTTTTTAAACTACATAAATATGTATATGATTGCTATGGGATTTTTTGTTGATGCAAAGTTTGGAAAAATATATGTTTTAAGGGTTAGGATTTTCATGTTAGTTATGTACTGCACATTTTTGCAACCCAAATGACCTTTTATGATAAAAACAACCTTAGAAATTGATAGATCTTTTCAAGTAGGTAGAAAACGACATATAATATGTGAAATTCCAAGTTAAAATGAGTAAGTTATAGCCATTTTAAATTGGAATTTCACCCCATACGAATTTTAACAAACTTAGTAAAATAGGATTGGCAAGTTTAAGTAGATCTTCCAAGAAATACTCATTTTGGGTATTTCTCTTGTTTAAGTGATGTGGATGGGACTATTCTTATTCGAAGGATTACTTTGACTAATGGAATACTGCAATGGCCGAGTGGATTTATTTCCTACATTCTTGTACTCATGTTTTTTGCTTATAGAATAGTAGCACTAGAATTAGGAAAAAATAAAATGGGAAAGTGCATGTGCTTTACATATATGGGTGAATAATGTTAAGTATATCGAGGCAGGAATTGTCTATGATCAATGTTCGGTTTAGTATAGGAATAATGTGCCTGTAAATTCTATGATCACCCTTAAATATCTAATATTATGCCATAAATACTTAATTAAATTGATTTATGCATATCACATAGTGATTCACATTGCATTCATTACTATACACTTGGCGGGACAAGGGCATAGTAATGAGGCCATTAGAGCCCGAAACTTTACGTAACGGCGAATGGTCACCGGAATTAAATTAACAGTGAGTAGACTCTTGAATCAACTACATTTTTAGCAACTAGTAGCGGCTTACATAAAACTACAAAAACCTTGTTTACGAAGAGCGGTTTATATGGCTTGGAACACCTAACCCCGAATGGAAGGCATAAATCCATTCAACATATGATTCCGAGAAAATCATATGTATTGAATGCTCATGTGTTTATTACGTTTCATATGCTTGATTAAATAACTTGTTTGATTATTGATTATTCAAGTACTTTATTGTGGAAATAATTCTCACTAAGGGAGTAAGCTTACCCATCTTAGATACTTTTTGCAACACCCATACTTATTGTTGAAGGCCCGAGGTTATTTCTTTTAGGTACCACCCTTTTGGATTTAAGAGCTTCTACATAAAGTCATGGACTAGAAGTAGACTTAGACTTCTAAGTAAAACTCCGATGTAATTATTTTGATTAGACTATGATAGACTTTATATATTTTGATAGGGGAATGCCCCTTTGATATTTATAAGACATCCTATGCTTTGTATTTAAGATATTTTTGTTATGATTTTCATTCTTAATTGTTATTATGAATATCTTCTTAAACAACTTATTTCAAAGTTTGGTCCTCTATGATCGTGAAGGTACGCCTTGCACATGGTATCAAAGCTTTGTGGATGACTAAGGTTGTCACACTTAAGCTTTAATATTGAGGGTGGCAAACTGTTGCGTTTAGGAAGAGATACAAAAATGGAAGTAAGAGGTTGCATACATTGTTGGAATATGAAACACACTAAGGATACTTGTTTTGAACTACATGGATATCCAGAATGGTGGCATGAACACAAAGGAAAAAGGAAAAGTGGAGCTGGTGTAGTAGAAAATAATTGCCAAGTTGCAATCATGAGTACTGAATTTCCTCTATCCCTTATACCACAATGGAACTGTTCTCTAACTATCATATCACACAAGAAAACCTCTCTTATTATTGCAAATAAACTCCCGATTGATTCAGGTAATAATCATTGGATTATTTATTCAGGAGCAAGTGATCACATGACTTTTGATCCAAAAGACATAGTTGCAACTACTTAACTAAAACGAACTTGTGTTACTAACGCTAATGGGGTGATATATCCAGTTGCAGGGGTTGGAACAATGGCATTTACACCTTCTTTTGTTTTATCAAATACTCTATTGGTCTCATCTCTCTCATACAAGTTATTATCTATAGGACAAGTGATTGAGGGATTGAATTGTTTTGTCCTAATATATCCAAGTTTTTGTCTGTTTTAGGATATTCTTAACAAGGAGATTATTGGTCGTGGTACTAAAAGAAATGGGTCGTATTACATGGATGATTTTAATCCTTAAAGAGCAAATACTATGCATCAAATTGGTGATCAAGAGAGACAAATTTGGTTGTGGCATTGTAGACTTAGACATCCATCTTTTTCATACTTGAAGCACTTGTTTCCAAAGTTGTTATCTAATTTACATGAATCTGTTTTTAAATGTGAGAGTTGTATTTTAGCCAAGAGTCATCGTATCCCTTATCCAATAAGTTTGAAAAGATGTAAGACACCATTTACATTAATGCATTTAGATGTCTAGGGTCCAGCTCTTATTTCAATTTCTTCATGAAGTAGATGGTTTATAACATTTGTAGATGATTGTACAAGAATGACTTGGCTTTATGTATTAAAAATAAAAGTGAAGTGTTTGGAGTCTTTCGTTCTTTTCATAATATGATAAAAAAATAATTTTCAGCTAAACCTCAAATTATTCGATCCGATAATAGTGGAGAATATGACAATAATGAATTTAAAGAATATTTTCAAGCACATGGTTTAGTTCATGAAACCACTTGTTCTCATACATCATAAAAAATGGTGTTGTAGAAAGGAAAAATAGACACATTCTTAAAATAACAAGAGCTTTCTTAACATCATCACATGCACCGTAGCAATACTAGGCAGATGCAGTTGTCATTGTCGTTTGTTTATTAAATTGAATTCCATCTCAAGTTTTTAATTTTGAGACTCCACTATAAGCTCTTGCTCACCATGTGCAATTACCTTCAAATTTAATGCTTCCGCCTAAAGTTTTTGGATGTGGTGCTTATGTTCTTCTTCATAAAAACGAACAAACAAAATTAGATCCATGTGTTGTTTGTTGTGTTTTTCTAGGATATACAGCACATAAGAAAGGTTATCAATGCTATGATCCTACTACTAGATGCTTATATACTACAATGGATGTCACTTTTTTGGAAAGAAAGAATTGTTTTCAAAAATTAGATCCTAATTCTTCTCTTTATGGAGAACAGAATAAGGATATTTAGGAAAATTGGTCACCCTTTGAAGACACCAACTTAGAATCAAGACATGACGGTATTCAAAGTAGTAAGAAGAATCTTATAACAGGATATGAAGAAGAAAATAATGTCTTTTAAGCAAGAAGTGAACAAGAACAGCAAATAAGAACTCCCAAAAGAGTAAGACCAGCCCATTTCTTCTATTTTAACACATGACCACTCCCCTAAGAATATTCTAGATGTACGATCTCTAAATTCTTCCCCCAGTGATTCTAATGATTTTATTGGATATAGATTACCTAATAGACAAAACAGTGGCAAGCCACCAAGTCGGTACTCGCCAGATGTTGGAGATAAGAAGACGAGGTATCCAATTGCCAGCCATGTTTACACCCAAGGATTATCACCACCACTCAAAGCCTTTGTGCACACTCTTTCAGTTGAACAAGTTCCAAATACTATAAAAGAAGCCTTAAATAAACCCAAATGGGTCATGACAATTAATAAAGAGGTGACAGCATTATAAAGAAATGATACATGGAAGCTTAAGTCATTATTTGAAGGGAAAAAAAAAACTATGGATACAAATGGGTATTCTCTATTAAACACAAGGCAGATGGGTCTATAGAAAGGTATAAGGCAAGATTAGTGGTGAAGGGATATACTCAGACATATGATATAGATTATCATGAAACCTTCTCGCCAGTAGCAAAGTTAAACACTATCAGAGCTTGTTGTCTCTTGCTGCAAATCTTGATTGGCTATTACACTAGTTTGATGTAACAAATGCGTTTCTACATGGGAACCTAGCAGAAGAAGTCTATGTGGACATACTACTTAGCTTTGTTAGTTCATCACAAACAAGAGTTGTATGCAAATTACAGAAGGTACTCTATGGACTTAAACAGTCCTTTAGAGCACGGTTTGGATGATTCAGTTTAGCAATGAAAAAGCATGGCTTTAAACAAAGCAATTTTAATCATATTCATTTTTTGAAACATTGAAAAGGGATGGTGACATCTTTGATAATTTATGTTGATAATATGATAATTACAAGAAATGATAAGGAGGAGATGTCTAGTTTTCAGGAACACTTAGCTGCTAAATTTGAAATGAAGAATCTTGGGAGATTAAAATACTTCTAGGGTATTGAAGTATCCAGATCTGAAACAACTTAAACTAAACATTCTAAATTAATTTGCATATGTGTTTCGTATGTTGATTTCATGATTTAAATGATTATAGCTAGGTTGTGATAATTTAATCTGACAATATGATAAATTATTAATATAGGAATATGTTACAATAGAATTATATGTGTGTTAGTGAAATTAAGTGATTGTAATAAAATATATATGAAATTTGAATTGCATTAAAATAATATGATGTGTATTATTTTGTGATAAGTTAGAAGCCTTTGTTGCTTCAAAAATTTTTGTTGAAAAAGTTAAAACCCTATCGAGCTTGGATTTTTTATTTATGGTTTGATTTCTTTTAATCCTATCCACATTAAACTTGAACCCATTTAATACGAACCCTCAACTGGGAATTAAAAGAAATCTAAATTTTGTAAAAACTTGAAGGAGTTGCTACCTAATTGAAATAGGAAAAAATTTATAAGTTAGGATCAATGGGATGGTTGATCCTAACATAGCCATTTGTCTACCAAAAAACTGATTTGAAAACTAACTTTGTTAAACCAGAGATTTTTTTATTCGGAGGCTACCCTATTAAAACCATATGGTTACCACTTAAAATTCAAAAATTAAAATTTTACCCTTTTAATAATGCTCAAAATTTTACTAATGTATAAGCTATTTTATTAACAATTTGTCATTAAAGTTTACAAATCTAAACAATATTTACAATAAACAACAAATTAATTCAATATTTATAAAAATAAAAAATAAAAATAAAGGTTTTTTTTCATTTTTTATGTCGCCCCAAAGGTGTCTCATAATTACTAATCGGGATCAGTCAACACGTAATTTTTTTGATGAAAATTTTCATTTGTTGGTGTTTTTTTTTATCTTTTGAAATATTTGCAATTTAATTTTATTAATTTTTCAATTTTTTGTAAAATTCCTATAGGCTACCAAATTGATTTTTCTTTTTAAGAAAATAGGATTTTCTATGTGTCAAAAAGACCTTTTTTCTTTTTAATATTTTTCACATTTTTTTAATTTTTTATATATTTATGTGTATTAGTATGGACACACAACATATATATATATTAATATACATATTTTTTTTATTTGGACAAAATTCATTTACTTTCTTTTTTCCTTTTTTTTTTCTTTTTTGTTTAGTTTTTAATAATAATAATAATAATAATAATAATAATAATAATAATAATAATAATAAATTTGAACTTACCTGGTTGGACGCGTGTGATGGACTTGGGTCTGGGTTGAACTTTCGGGTCGAATCTGGTCTAATTCAAGCGCACGGGGGCAATTGGATGGCGGAGTTGGCTAGCATCTTCTGGGCAATTCTAGGTAGTCCTAGAGGTGTCAGACGAGTTGAGTGGTGGATAGGAAATACTCTAGTGGTGTTGTTTTGGTTCAAAATTGTTCACAAGTTGGTGTTTCAAGCTCCTATAAGTAGTGGTTGGTAGTGGTTGTTGAACAGGGGCCATCAATGAGCTTTGGACTAAGGAAAAACTACTAACTAAAGCTTTCACCACTCCTGAGTCCAAATATGGCTTTGATTTTCTCCAATTTGGCTTCAATTGGGAGTAATTGAAAAAAATCAAAATCAAACCCTAGAATGCTCAAAAACTGAATTCAAAGCTCTCAGAGTGTTTTTCTATTGAAATTGCTTATTGTTGATGGATCTGGATGCTCTGAGCAGTTATTTTGACTCCTATGTATAGTGTTTAAGAGTCGAAGTGGGTGGGTCATATTCGAGGAATAGGTGGTGCACGTGTGAGTTCGAGGTCTAGAACGTGTTTAGTGATCCTCGAACTAAATGAGCTTCTAGAACGAGGATAAAAAGTTTAGATCACCACTTCTAGAAGCTTGGGTAGTTCAAATTTGAAATTTGAAAATTTTGCTTTGTATGAAAATATAGATAAAACAAAAATGGGTAAAAAATGAGCTCAAAGGGAGCTGATTGCGTGAAAAAAAATGGTGAATCAAAGGAAGAAGACGACATGTGTACACAACACGCGCGGTACATGCGAGCCCGTGTATCCTACGTTGCAAGCAGAAATTTTTTTTCGCCTCCATGCGAATACGAACCTGAGTCACGTGTGTATGTATGTGTGTCTTTATCTAACAAGCCGTTAGCCTGTGCCTCGGTCATGTTGGTCACTCAAATAAAAATTGAGTGCCTTGGACTAAGCCAAATTATGACTTTTTTTTTTACATTTTTTAAAATTGAAATTCCTTTCTTTTCCTTTTGGATTATCTTATTATTTTTATTTTTTATTTTTCTTATGATATATATTTTTTATTTTCTTACACATATTTCACTTTTCTTTTCTCTTTTTTTATTATTATTGTTTTCTTGCTTTTTTCATATTATTATTTCAAGGGCAAAAATAGGGTGTCTACAAACCCAAATCCATTTAATTTATTAGAACTAAGCCCAAAAACACATCAAAGCCCAAGCCCATGCCTTACCACCTTCTAAACTCTTCTAAGTATCCCCAAAAGTCAAAAAAGGAAAAAAAATATCAAACCAAAACAGACCCACCATCGTCTCTCTCTTTCTTCCTTCTTCCTCATCTCCCAAAATAAAAATAAGCCCAAATTTCTTTCTAAACTTACCTCCACAAGATCCTAAGTAAAGAACTAACCTAAGGAATAAGCAGAAGCAAGAATTTAGTCTAAAGAAGTAGTAAGAGAAGTTTGGTTGACTCTAGTATCCATAAGAGTAGGTAAAGTTGATCTCTTGCTTATTTTGTTTAATCATGACTTTGACTGATGTTAATATTAGATAGGAGAAGAACTTTAATGTTTTAGCTAAGTTGGTGGTTGATAACATGTAAATTAGAATAGACATGCAAATAGGCACATGTATCTTAGGTGTTTGAAGAAATGAAATTTGAGTTTACGATGAATTTATGCATGTATTGATGTTGATTGTGAAAAGCAAGTAGAACTTGAATGATTAGAGTGATGATAGAGTTATACCAACTTAAATGATGGATTTATGATTTAGGTTAGGATTATTGTATATACACATGAGAAATGAGAATATGAGTACAAGTGAATTTAATGACAGTAGATATTGTGTTTATGGGCTAGTTTTGATATGTTTTTACAAACATGTAAGAACTTAGCAAAGAGTTAGAAAGTGTAAATCTTCAAAATTTTTGGAACAAAGTATCAAAGGATTAATACCTTATTCACCATGGACATAATAGAGGCCAATATCCCCTTGGATCTTAATTTTCCTATTGATCACGGTCGTGATTTAGCCAGTGATCTCCTCTGGGTGTTTTTAAAAAGCTTGATACATCTTAGATTATGGTCGTTGCGAGGGCCGTTATCTTCTCTATGTAATTTTTAAAGCTTAATACAACCAAGATGACAGTCGTTATGCAGGACATGATCTTCTTTGGGACTTTTAAAAACTAATTCTTTTGCAAGTTGTTATGGGTGTAATTGTAATACAGTCTGCATCATGACCGTGATAGGGGACATTATCTCTTATTACGAGCATGACAAGGCTAATTGTATCCATCATGGCCTAAGATCACAAGTGTGATTGTACCCTTAATACAGATCATAGCCTTTATCATAGGTGTGACAGATCCTCTGGTACTATTCAAAAAATATATATGGATAAATAAATAAATAATGATAATAATAGATAGATGATTAATGAAATATGATATATATATATAATTGTACTTGTATGAGCAAGATGTTGTGTAAAGATTTGAATCTTATTTAAATTTAACGAATATATAATGATTTAATGTTTTGTTATGAATTAACGTGTTTTATATGAAATGCTTTTCTCTTACAGATTCCTATAGCCAGTTGGGTTTGAGTACAGGCTTATTATCTAATAAATCATATTATCCAGGTATGCAGTAACTTGTTTGTTGAGTGCTAGATTAGACATTATGAAATCAAGTATAATTAAAGATTGGCTTAAAACTTTGTATGAATTGCTTGTGCATGTGCCATTGAATCCAATCTAGGGAGCAGCAACCATGTTAATGCAGTTAACATGATAAATTAGGCACTTAAGCCACCTCTGTCATGATGCAATGACTTTTATAAGTGGCTTAGTAGGAAATCGATAAAAGGAACGGTATCGGTATAACATTTTCTTATTCTTAAAAAGAAATAATATGATTAGTTTACGTTTTATGGAGACGACTGAACTAGGTGATATTATAGAATAAATTAAGTAAAGTTAAGTAAGGGTTGTGATACCTATATGAGATTATTATTTGTAAAGTTATGTTAGAGATATAAGTATTTGGGTTACTTATATCAACCTCCTGATCAGCTACTATTACTCAAGACACCGAGATTCCCAAGGATAGAAATCAAAGTTTGAATACTCTAGTGTTGAGTTGCTTTATTTAAACAAAGATAATTAATTTTCTTGCTTCTTGCATTGCATTAGTAAGGATTGTGTGCCACTTTGTTTTGCTTGTGTTGCTGTGTACTGGGCTTTTGGCTCACTTTTTCTTTCACAGGTGACTTGAATATTATGATGATATGGGCTATGGTACGAATTAGGAGGCCTTTCTCGATGAATTGGATGACTAGGACTCCCTGACTTTACAATGTTGTTTTCTTGGTAACGGAAAAGAAAGACTTTGCTTTTAGGATGTAATTACATAGATTAAAGCTTACTTAAAAGCTTATGTTTTGTAAATCTAATGCACTTAAATTTCTTTCCTTGGATAGTTAAGAATTCAAGCTTGGTTGTAATATTTGTAGTATCATGTATGTTGGTACTATCATATGTACTTATATAAAGATATATACTCTCAATGGAGTAGTTTTTTATAAAACTTTGCATTAGAGCAAGTTGATCAAGGAATTCCATAAACTCCTTTCTTTATGGACAACCTTACGTATAATATCTTTGTATATTATGCGTGGTTTGACACTTAGCATGTGATTATTTTATAAAATACATGTTGGGTCTTTACAAGATCAAATCAAGGTATTTGTTTATCATAAAGGAAATATATCCTTGATTATCTAGCAAAAATAAGAATGCTTGATTCTAAGCTTGTAGACATGCCAATGATTCAAAATCATGGATTAGGAGATCTCCCAAACCAAACACCTACAAATAAAGAAAGATACCAATAGCTTCTAGGGAATTCACTTATTTGTCTCACACTAGACCGGATATTGCCTATGCCCTAAGCTTAGTGAGTCCCACATAATCTAAGCAAAGATCACATGGATGTTGTCTTTCGAGTTCTGAGATACTTGAAGTCATCTCCAAAAAAAAGGACCTATGTTTAGAAAATATGAGCATTTAAATGTTGATGGCTATACAAATGTAGATTGGGCTAAATAGTACTGATAGAAGATCTATATCAGGTTATCTCACTTTCGTGGGTGGAAATTTAGTCACTTGGAGAAGTAAGAAACAAAAAGTGGTTGCATTGCTTAGTGCAAAGATAGAATTCAGAAGCATGACTAAGGGACTTTGTGAACTTCTTTAGCTTAAGATATTATTGGAAGAAATTGGATATTCACTCAGTTCTACAATGAACCTATTTTATGATAATAAATCAACCATACAAATTGCATAAAATCTAGTCTAACATGATAGAACAAAACAAGTTGAAGTAAATCAACATTTTATCAAGGAAAAACTTGAGTAAAAAATAGTTCAGTTTCCGTTTGTAAAATCGAAAGATCAGTTAGCGAATATCCTTACTAAGCTGTTTCTAGTAAGTTGTCAACAGATCATATTAGGAAGTTTAAATTGACACGTTTTCTACTTTTTATGAAATACCATTATTATTGGATAATTTTGTAGGAATAATTGAATATCTTTCCACTAGTATTTTCTTTACTTTCTCAGAATAGCTTGTATTTTTTACTTTCTCAAAATAGTTTTTTTATTAAAGTTGTATATAAAATCTTTTCTCTGTATATTGATAAGATGAATGAAACAATAATTTTCATCATGTAAATCATATAGATAACTACAAGTTTGTTAAGGTTCTTGTAAAGAATCTTATGAATAAAAGGTATTTAATTGTTTTAGATGACATCAGTAATGTTGAAGTTTGTGAAAAGTAACCATATCTTTTCCAAACTCAAGGAATGGGAGTAGTGTGATTCTCATAACCCGTGATATCTATTTAGTGCATCACCTTGATCCGTAGAGTTTGCCATTTCAGCTAGTCATGTTAAGCAATGAAGAGAGCATAGGGCTGCTGAAGGCAAAGCTTAACTCCCTATAATGAAGTTATAGCCAATGAACCATAGTGGATGAACCACAACAGGTGGTATTAAGAAGATCTGAAAGGCAAAGAAGATATGCTATCCCTAATGCTTATGTGGTTTATCTACAAGAGTCAGAATTTGACTTCGGAATTGATGATGATCCTGTTTCATTTGCACAAGCCATGAAAAACAATGATTCTAACAACTGGTTAGATGCCACGAAAGAAGAGTTGAAATCAATGGATTACAATGAATTCTGGCATCACATTGAATTGCCTAAAAGATGTAAGAGAGTTAAGTGTAAATGTGTATTTAAAACCAAGCATGACTCTAATGGTAATATTGAATGACATAAAGCTAGACTTGTTGTCAAAGGTTTTACCTAGAAAGATGGTGTTAACTACAAAGAGACATTTTGTCCTATCTCTAAAAAGGACTCATTTAGGATTATCATGGCATTGGTAGCTCATTATGATTTAAAGCTTCATTAAATGGATGTGAAAACTACCTTTTTAAATGGGAACTTAAATGAAGAAGTTTACATGGACCAACCTGAAGATTTCATTATTCAAGGAAGAGAGCACATGATGTGTAAACTTAAGAAATCGATATACGAGCTTAAACGAGCTTCCCAAATAGTATGCCAAGTTCAATGATACCATTACTTCCTTTGGATTTAAGGAAAATATTGTTGATTGATGTATATATTTGAAAGTCAGTAAGAGCAAGTTTATAATTTTGATCCTGCATGTTGATGACATTTTGCTTGCTATTAATGATCTTGGCTTATTATATGAGATAAAGAAATTTCTTTCTAAAAACTTTGAGATAAAAGATACGAGTGAGGCATCCTATGTGATAGAAATTGAAATATTCGACGATAGATCACAAAGATTGTTAGGATTGTCTTAGAAAGCATATATTAACAAAGTTTTAGAAAGATTCAAGATGGAAAGGTGTTCTTCAAGTGTTGTTCCAATTTAGAAAGGAGATATTATGCAATGCCTAAAGAATGAATTGGAATGTGAGGAAATGGAACAGATTCCATATGCCTATATCATTGGTAACTTGATGCATGCTCAGACTTGTACCAGACTAGACATTAGTTCTGTTGTTAGGATACTGGTTAGATATCAAAGTGATGCAAATTAGATCATTGGAAAGATGCAAAGAAAGTATTGAGGTACTTACAAGGAGCAAAAGAATACATGCTCACTTATAAGAGATTCGATCATCTTGAGATGATTAGGACATTCAAATTCAGATTATGTTGAATGTGTTGATACAAGGAAATCCACATTTGGCTACTTGTTCCTTTTAAGTGTAGGAGCAATCTCATGAAACAGTGCAAAGCAATTTTTCATTGCTGTGTCAACTATGGAAGCTGAATTTATGGCATGCTTTGAGGCCACCATTCATGGGTTATGGTTGCCGAACTTTGTTTTAGGACTTGGAATTGTCGATAGCATTTCAATCCGCTAAAAATTTATTATGATGATTCTATAGTAGTGTTATTCTCTAAAAATGGCAAGTATTCAAAGGGTGCTAACATATGGAGTTGAAATACTTTGCCATTAAAGAAGAAGTTCAGAAAAAAGTGTGTCAATTGACCACATTAGTACAAATCTCATGATTGCGGATCCATTGACAAAAAGGTCACCACCTAAGATATTTAGTGCACATGTTGAAAGGATGGGCATTACTGAAAACCATTATTGATGTTATGAAGATGTTTTATGTTCATTATGTAATCAACACTTTGAGCTTATTTGATTTATGTTTCAAACATCTTATGCATCCTATTTGATTATTTGTTATTGTATATACATAAATGAATTATGTTGACTTATTGTGATCTACCTCTGACAAAGACACTATAATTAGACCATTATAGTTATACCTCATTACAAGTCATGATGAGTATAGAACTGATATTGTGATACATGGAAGGGACTATGTCAAATTAATAACATACAATCGCCTTGATCCTTATTAGTTTCACCCTATGATGGTTTTTTAAGAAAAGGATTTAGCTTTTACTTTTGCACATTATATATTACTATGAAAACTTTAAAGTTGAATAATGTCACATGGGCCAAGTGGGAGAATGTTAGGATATGTTTTATTATGACCCACATTACCTTCCTTTTAGGGTTTTAAAATTTAACCTTTATTTATTTAGAGGAATAATGCTAAATTCTTATTGGTCAAAATAAAGGGAGGTAGTTTTATTTTGGTAACTGCATTCTTTGATAGAATGTGTGAATTAAATTATCCTTTAGAAACCGGTCCTCTTTCCACCCAAGAAAAGATAGCTTTCTCCATTAAAAAACTATCTGTCAAAATCAAGGGGGTTAAGAGAGAGAAACTTGTTTATGTGATTCTTATCAATTTCTATAAAAGAAAAACATCATGGATCAAGGTACGTTCTTCCCCAATTCTTGTATTGTGAAAATTATATTCTTCAAGATCTTGGTTATTGAATTCTATGTAAAATTAGGGTTTGAATTGCATAGGCATGAAATTCCTAACATTATTATGAATCCACACTAATACATTTTTTTCCCTTTTCAGAGTACTATGTGATTGTGCAATATTCTGTGTATGTGTAATCTTTTCATATTAGGTTCATAACTCATTGACACCTGGTAATTTGACTATTAAGTTGTTAAAGCTTGGGGGAAAAGCAGGATGTGAGCAATGTCCGAGGCTTCCTTGTCTTTATCAATGTATAAACGGACATGGCAAGCTACTGTGCAGTTGAGGACTTTAGGTTGAGGACAGTGATATAGAGCTTAGATTTAGTTTTTGGGAGAATCTAACTAAAATGCATACAGTTCGGCGAAAAGGCAGATTATAAGTAAAGGATTGATAAGTTGGAATATATTTGCAAAGATGAATGATATGATAACAATAACAATAATTTATACATGTATACTTGTTAGTGCATAAACTAAAATCAATAATCGTATGATATATAGCAATCTTTTTACTACCATTGTTTATACCATCGCTATGAGATTTTTGAAATTTAACTCTTAAATAAGGTGCAATTTTTGGTATTCAATTGTGTACAGAATATATATACATACATGTAAGCATTTATTTACTAGTAAAAGATTTTATGTGTGAGCTCATATCCAAATAATGGTATAAGCATGTAAGGGTGTAATTATGCAAGTGCATAATGGGTGTAAAGTGGTGAATACCTCAACGTTGGTGATGAACAAAAACACTTCTATGCATGTGTATTTGATCTATGTTTTAAATAAGTTCCTTAATGATAATTTATACAATATTATGTGATGCATTTATTTTTTTCAGAATTTCTGAGTGTATATGAATTGCATCATCACCATTATTTGGATTGTTTGATATCTTTATCGCATCTGTATCAGATCTACATCTGTAACTTATCTGTAGCATATCTGTAATATTTATTTGGTCTATCTATAAGTAAAATTATCATTTTTTAAATCAGTATCTATTTATAAATAACACCTCAAACGAGATATGCACCACATCCTTTTAGTACGTAAGAGGAGACGCATTATTGTATCATCCCTACGAGGAGGACAAAATCTTCTACTAAACCATCGTTCAAATTCAAACTAAGAAACTCACCAGGAGGATTGTGATGAGATGAGGGGCAAGTTAGAACAAAGTCATGGATGAATGGGGCCTCCATAAAGAAAATAGACTTTTTGCGACCATCTAGTGCACGACCTTGTCTAATGGTCGCATCATGAGAGTGTAACCTTAGTCCGACACCATTTCGTACCTCAAAAGAGTAGCGTGATATAACATGTAAGTAATAACTTGGAAAGAGGCACAGAAAGTTTCAATAAACTTAAACACACTAGTTATGGTTGGAAGAGATATAGAAACACAACATTCGTATAAAAGAGTCAGTGTATTCTTTATTTTGGAACACTTATGGTTCCTTTTATAAAACTAAATTGGCAGGAAAATAACTATTGTCTCCATTTCCTAGTCCCACAAATAATGAGGACAAAGATTTTGATATTTATAAAGCTTAGTTTTTTGGCAACTTCAATCTAGTCACACTATACAATCAACGGTTTAGATAAGTAATTCAATTTATAGATGTTTCTATGAATTACTTTTCAATTCAAACTTATGGAATATCTCTCTTAAATGCTTGATCTTCTTTAAAAAAACCACAACAATATATAGATTGTGCTTGCAATTCTTACTTAAAGATCATGATACCTAGTCTTCCTTCATCATCATTTCAAGTTTATAGGTTTGACCTCCAAACCCTATCACTCTATTTAAAAAGTCAGGTCATTGTTGGGCTAAAAGCCCATAATCCATTTAACTTTCTATAAGAATCAACCAGACAATGATTTACAGTTAATATATGCTTAATCATGTATAGCATTTAATTGTTTCATTATGCTGTGAGTCTGCTTTTTTATTTTTTGTTTCTTTGGCTCCCCCTTATGACTTTACACCCAAACACACACACTTTTTATCACGTTGATGATCAAACTCCCTACGTGCAACACTATCTATACTATCTATATTATGAGTTTAGTTTGGGGTTTTATTAATCACATGTCATCTGGTTAGGCAGTTATATATGTGCATCTTTGGTACTACTACTATTGTTGTCATAAGATTTTGTCATGACCAAGTTTATGAAAAATAAAAAAAAAAAGAAAAAAGAAAAAAAAAAGATAGTAGTCTATATCTTTGACGACACTATCCATCGAAGATGTATCAACTGAGAATGCGGTACTGTAGCAGTCTCATATACAATACCACATACAGTCTTATTTTCCTATGTGATATACTCTAAAAGAAGGATGTTGTCAAAAATAGATAGGTCAAATGCCTACCTTTATTTTTCTTTTTGTTTAGTGGGCAGTATTTTGCATATGACATAATCAACCTCAATAATTTAGATAATATAATCGAGTGCCATATATATAATATTTGTCTATATTATATAAGCACAAGAGACGAGATTTTGATTTTTTTTCTCTATTTTCTGAAATTACTCTTTTATCTATAATAAATCTGTTGTAATATAAAAAATATGTGCTTTATGATATATCACTAGGGTTTTAAATATCAATTAAAATAATTCATCCTTTATATTGAAAATGGTTACTCGTATGTATATGATCTTTTATATTTATTAACATTTTTGTTTTTGTATTATTATTATTACTAATTATGACAATAATTACTATATTGGGTTATAAATGACACTATAATGGCTCTCCTTATTTTCTCTCTTACACCCTTTCTCTTTCTGTGCGCATACATAATAGTGAACCTTTATTGTTAGAAATAGATACTTTGTGAGTTTGTGATTGAGTTAATTTCAATAGTTAAAGTATACCTAATAAAAAAAAAAGTAATAACTTATCAAAGTTTTCATATTCATTAATGCTTCTCAGTTAATAGAGCTGGCTAAAAAACTAAAAAATTACACAATTAAATAGATGAATTAACACACATTAAAATTGCTAAGAGTAATCCCCTTGGTTGTTGAAATTAATGTGAGTTTATGTCATGTTTAAACTTTACAGCTGGGTTTGCCGATTTGCGGACATCAGAAATACATATCGTAATGACAAATTAAAAGCATATGATTATTATATTGAGTTTAGATCGTTGGAAAATGTTAAAAATTATTGAAAAAAATAAAACAAAATTTATTTGACAATCGTAATAATAAAATGGCAAAGTTTTCTTACCAAGAAGGAGTATTCCTTTTTAATGTTAAATAAAGTTAAATCAATCCATTAATTTAAAATTTAAATATTTCTTTTGTAACTATATGTTGCATGATTAATCATCTTCAATCTTATAGGTGAAGCAAATGATTTTTCTTTCTTTCTTCTTCTTTCATTCCATCTTTTGAGATGGCATACTTTACATGTAAGATAAGATTCGATATTACAAATATTTTTAAACTAAAATTTTCTCTTTTTACGCTATTAAGATTATACAATATTTATTTTAGCATCTAATTTTAAGGTTTTTCTATTTTAAAACCATCCGCTACATTAATAATAAAGTGTTTATAATTATATTGTTTACTGGATGACGATGCATTGGCATAATAAGTTAATAAAATACAAGGAAAAAAATATATTCTATGATGAATTAACACTTTCAACAAAAACATGTTAGCTATAAGACGAACAAAGGGTAAAAATTATTCAAACTTGATTATCATTGTATTTAATTTTCGTACACCTACTGGGAGAATACTACTTATATAATAATAAAGCATAAGAGATTATGGAGAGCATTTAAGTTGGGGAGATAGCATTGTACCATATTTTATTATAAGATTTTTATACTACAATTATAAGATTTTTATACACGTTCCTAGCTCGAAACCTATAGAGATATGAAACGAAAATTACTGGACTTGACTCATATGTGTATTAGTTATGCAAAACCGAATACGGGTATATGGCACATTCGGTTCAGTCCCGATGTAGTTACTTCAATGCTTAAATCAATAAGCATATATTGATTTAAGGATGAATAATCATTAATCAATATGAAAGAGAGTTTATGTGACATCACCTTCCCTATAGAGTAGGATGGGATATTTTGTCGAGGATAAATCCCTAATGGTTGCGTGTGTTGTGGGATCATGAGTGGTAGATGATTGTTATCGTGGCCATGGGGTGAGTCTATTAATTCATGTTCAATCATATCAAGCTCAAGTGAAGGAACCATGCCAAATGACTTTAGATCGTGTGTTGGATGAATGAAATAATCGATAGTTAATACTTCGAACTAAAATAACCGATGCTCTAATGAGGCTCTAAGCCTTGTTAATGTGACTTAGAAATAAGCCTAATGGATCAACTCATGCAACTAATGAGTTGAACTAGACCTAGAAGACCGTGATCCATACTTGACCGCCAATAATACCATTACATAATAATTTAGTACATTAATAAATTTCCATAATTTTTGTCATGTATGGAAAG
This sequence comes from Combretum micranthum, assembly GCA_024138025.1. Lineage (NCBI taxonomy): Eukaryota > Viridiplantae > Streptophyta > Magnoliopsida > Myrtales > Combretaceae > Combretum > Combretum micranthum. Next base: position 522,992 of record JAMXBD010000513.1, read on the forward strand.
TGTGAATTCATCTAGTTCACCATTGTGATCTTTGTAGTAATCAAGCAAGAAAGTTCTACTACATACGCAACATATGAAGGAAGAAGATGAACAGCAAATGAAATCAAATGAATGAGTTTATTACAAAAAGGCCTAACATTGACTAACTCCTTATATTTATACCTATGCCAAAGTACATATAAGTCTGACAAGTATACTTAATAAATAAAAAGCTATTATTTACAAGGTAGCATATACACAGAATACACAAAACTTCATAACCCCCCCCGCCCCCCCCCCCCCCCCCCCCCCTCTCTCTGTCTTTCCACTCTCTCAAGTTGAGCTTCTTGAAGACCTAACTTAAAACATGAACTATGTAACTTGGTAACAAAACCACCTTTGTAAGAAAGACAACTAGTGATCGTGAGTAGAAATACAAGACGGCTGCAAAAACTTAGTTGCAACATGATCACAAATAAAAGTTAATATCTATATCGATATGCTTAATATGACCATGAAAACACAAATTAGCTACAATGTGAAGAGTATATTTGTTATCACACTAAAATAAAACTGGAGTAGGAACTGCAATCTTCAAATCGTGCAAAATATATGAAATCCATAGAAACTCCTTAGTAGCCTAAGCAAGACTAAGATATTCAACCTTGATAGTAGAAGTGCTAACTATGCATTGTTTCTTAGTTTTCTAAGAAACAAGAGCATTGCCTAAAAGAATACAAAAACCAAACAAGGATTTGTGATCTAATGTACTACAACCATAATCCGCATTAGCAAAACCAACAAGATCGAGACTATTATCAACAAAATATGTAAGTCCTAAAGATAAAGTACCCTTGAAGTATCTTAAAACATGGAAAGCAGTCTCTAAAAGAACATCATGAGAATAAGACAAAAATAACTTAAAAGTGAATACAAAACAAATATTAGGTCTAGTAATTGTGAGATATAATAGACAACCAATGAGATGCCTATAGACCAACAGATCAACAAGCAAAACACTAGATCCTTGTCAAGTTTAACACCAGTGGGAAGTGGAACAGAAGTCATTTACAAGCACTATAACCTACATCAAACAAAAGATCAAGGATATATTTACGTTGATGAACCAAGTATAAGTATCCTGCAACAAATCTCCAATCCTAAAAAGAAGCAAGCAAGTCCAAGATTGGTTCCTGTCACTAACAGACCATCGACATACAATAATACAACAGTAAAATCCTCACAAGTGTGATGCACATAAAGGAATAATCACTTTTCGGCTGAGAAAAACCAAGCTAAATTAAGAATCATAAGATTTCCACATTCCATTGTCTAGAAGCTTGCTTCAAAGCCGTATAATGAACATTTGAGTTTGCAAACTTGATTAGGCTTAGCAATATAATAGCATTTAGGTGGATACATATAGATTTCCTCATCAAAAAAGCCATGCAAAATGCATTATTAATATCAAGTTAATATAAAGGCCAACATTTAGTAGTAGCTATATCTAGAAGAATATAGGCTGTTCCAAATTTAGCAACAGGAGAAAAAGTATCACGATAATCCACACCCTCAATTTAAGTATAAACCTTAGCTACAAGTCGAGCTCTGTAACACAATTGAACCATCAGGTTTATATTAATTTTAATAAGCCCATTTAGATCTAATAAATGTTTATTAAGAGGCAAATTAGTTAATTCCATGTATTATTCAGCTCTAAAGCTTCTAATTCTTTTTACATAGCAGTAACCCATTCACTACTTTTAGAAGCTTGTGAATAATAATGAGGTTCCTTAGTTGTTAAAACTTATTCAAATATGCAACATAATCAAGAGGATATGAATGTAAAGATTGAGGTGAAAATAAAGGATATAAAGCTGTATTAAGGGGTAGAAACATAATGTATATCAACTATCGCGGAACTAGTAATAGAAGTAGTACCGATATGCAAATTAGTAACATAATTAGTAAGAAGTTAAGGAGTATGGTTAATTCCAGTTGACTTGCACAAAGAGGATTCCTCTTGAAAAGGAAACATGTTCTTATAAAAATCGCATCACTACTTGTGAAGATGCATTCATGATCCAAATTAAACAATTTGTAGCCCTTTGATATGACGTATAACTCAAGAAAACACATTTAATTTCTCCTACCTACAAATTTATCAGTGGTAGGATGAGTTTTTGCATAGCATAAATAGCAAACAAGGTAAATGATCAAGGCAAGGCTTTACTCCAAAAAGCAACTTAGAAGGAGACTTCTAATTCAAATAGGAATATGCATCTTATTAACGATCTAAGTAGCCACTAATAAGCATTCATCGCAAAAAGATATAGGTAAATTAACATGAATCATTAATGCCCTTACTATTTCACATAGATGCCTATGTTTTCTTTCAACCCCGCCAAGTTGTTGAGGTGCATAAACAATTGTGTGATGATGCACAATATTGAGGTTGTCAAAGATAGGTTGACAAGTATGTGAAAGAAATTCAACTTCATTATCTGATCAAACAATCTTGGGAACATAACCAAATTGATGCAAGCATAACCGAAAAATTTCAAAAGCACAACAAGTACTTGAGATTTATTATTCATCAAGAAAGTTCAAGTTGTACAAGTACAATCATCATGGAATGTAAGAAAGAAAGTGCTCCATTAACTTATTGTACTCTATAAGGACCCTAAATATCAACATCTAGTAAATGAAAATTTTCACCAACACGATGAGGATTTTGACTAAAAGGCTATCTATGAAACTTTACCTGATTACAAGTATCATAAAACAAAGACTTGACTCCTTGAGAATCAACACCATCAACATGACTCAATTTACAAAGAGAAGTATGTCCTAGCCTTGCATGTAGCAAGTGTAATGTAGAAATTTTGTTACAAGAAGAAGTGGAATTGACCATAATAAAAGAATACACAAGTAACTCAATATAGCAGGCTTCTTTATAGCTTCCTTGTTTAGTATGTATAAGCTATGTGAAGATTTGAATAATGCAATGGTTTTTTAGTGGTCTAGCCATGAAAAAGAAATACAATTTTATCAACATATGCAACAAGATTACTGTTTTATAATGTATGGGTGACCAACAGTAGGTTATAGGCAAAGATCAAAACATACAAGACATTATGCAAGACAAGAAGGTCATATATCAAGATTGATCCATACAAATGTACTATTTCAATGTGTCCATTTGGAAGTTTAATAGATATTAGGTGTTTTAGTGGTTGTACATGAGAAAGTAGTGATTTAATGGGTATTATGTGATCAATGGCACTAGTATCAACAATCTAATTACCAATATTATTAGATAAAGATTCAATTTGTGAGTGAGTATGACCTGCAAAATGGAGTGCATTCACAGCTGCCACATCCTCTTCCTTAGGTTGCAACAATCGTAATAACTCCTCACAAAGCTTACGCATATGTCATGCATCCAAGTTAAAAGTCTGAAAATTTTCAGAATCAGTACTTGTAAGAGATCTGACAAATCATGATCCTTCCTACAACCTACAATAGCAACCCTTTGCTTTCCCTTAACAACACGTTTCCATTTATACCAATCAAGATACCCTATCAATTGAGAACAAGAATCAATAGTATGTCCTTCGTGTTTATAATACTTGTATAATTGTTTTACACTAGTAAAAAGACTTCGATTTCCTAGGTTTAAGGGTCCTACCAACATCAGTTTTGCTAGAAGCAAAAAGGGGCAACATCTAAACCACTGAAACTAGTTGTGATTTGTTTTTTCTTTTCAACTTGTTGCTAAACTGATCCAAACACCAAACATAAGAAATTAACATCAAATAAAGTCAATGGAATCCAATTTGATTTATGCACATAATTAAATTGCTAAATTTTTTCAAATTTCCCAAATTAGTCCCAAATTGAAAACCTAAAATTTGAAAATACAAAAGAAATTCAATATCAAAATAAATTAAATTATAATTCATAATAGTCCTTTGAATCAAAAGTTTTGTGAGAAAAATCAAAACAAAGTCGTTAAAAACTTTAATTTTGCAAAATTATGATTTTACCTTTAATTGGAAACTTGCGTGTATTAAAAATCCAAAATTCAAAAATAAATTAGACTTGGTTGATATATTTAAATCATTGTTAGCCAGGAGTTAAATAAAAAGCCTAAACTGTTTAAAACAAGCTAAGGGTTTTGCATGTGTAAGATTCATATGCATAGGAACGTGTTAGGGATGTAAATGGGTCGGGTTCGAGTCGGGTCATTCTATCCCAAACCCATCCGATTATAAAATGGGTGTCCCAGAACCCGACCCGACCCGACCTGATTTAATTAAAAAAAATTATTAGTAATTAAATGCATTGAAAGCTTTCTTACTGTTTATTCTTTTTGTATCTATTTTGGACATATCTGCTCTGGTTGTAATGTCTATGGGACTCCGTGTCCTTATTTCTAGTTAATGACAAATATTTCCACCCCAAAAGAAAAAAAAAATTTATTTGCAATACGAAAATAAAAACGAAGGATATGGCATGACAAATGATGAGGCTATGATATTACAAGTAACGGAAATGGGACCAAAACCATGGACCACAATTTCAATTCAGGGTCACTGCCATTGGCGTCGGTTTCATACGGAGACGGACGATAATTAAGAATTTCTTCGTCTCTATCTCCACAGATCTATTTTTCTTTGAAAAATCTAAATGATACGAACCATAGTGATTTTAAAATTGAATAATATGACAAATGATATTTAAATTTTGATAAAATAATATGATAAATGATAAATGAATTTTTATAAAATATATATAGATATTTAAAATTTGAAAATAATCAATTTAGTGTTAAAATTTTGAAATTGATCAATTAATACTTCAAAAATTTTAGAATTAACTAATGAACAAAATGATTATATGAAAAGAATCATTCAACTAATGAAACAAGTAAATTCCTTAAACTAAAATTTTTATTTTTTTTAATTAAATCGGCGGGTTTTCCCAAAGGTTATGAGTACAACCCAAAACCCGACCCTAAACCCTATAAGGTCAGACCCTATAGGATTTTTAGTGGGGTAGGCGGGCAGATACCCTATAACGACCCACCCCGGTTGCATCCTTAGATCGTGCCATGTGGCAAAAACCCTAAAAAAGAGATCCTTTTTCCCCTTATCTAAACCCCGATCCTACCTCCTTTCTTTCCTATATAAACACCCTCTTTTTCTACCCTTACCCTTTTAAGAAGCCTACTAAAACTCCAACGTGAGCGACTCTAAACTCTAACCTCCCATTTGATGTTAATTGAGATAAATTAGAGGGAGATTAACATTAACCGGTTGAGATCATCCATTTGTCCCTGGGGATTTCAGACATGAAGATGTGCTAGAAGGAGTGAATGTAGCACAGTCTTCACAAAATTCATAACAAGGTAAGAGCTTAGGATTTTCAAGGTGCTTTTGAGTGTTTTATAGCTATGTAAGCATGAAAATTTACTCAAGTACGGTTGATGATATGGGTTGCGAGAAATTAGGTGTTGGAGTGGTTTTGGAGTTTAGGAACTTCAACCCAACTGAAACAAGAGAGGAACCATACTTTAAATTAGGGTAAGATCTTGAGACTAGCAATTTATGTTAAGGAATTTCGATGAAAAGGAGATAAGGTTGTTCTAATAGTGTAAAATGGAGGATAAACATGATTTGGTGTTGGGTTTTGTTCTAAGATGATGTGAGAGATGTTAAACGGAGGTTCACACATGAAAGTTTAACATTTGTAGAGCGACCATGATGAATTTGGCGATTGCTATAAAAAATACATGTTTTAAGCTTCCAACTTGGATTAATCATGTTTTAACATATGGAAGATGAATATAGTTGAATCTAACCATAAATACGATGATTTAATATCTTTACAACCACTAAAATTTGTCCCAAAACGTGTTTTTTACAAAAGCATCACGTTTAAATGCAAAATATTCATAGCCCAGAAAAGCATGTGCTGGTATTGTAAACCCCTAAATTTCATGATGAGTTTCATGCGTAAACCCTATAACCGAAAGTTAAATCGGAACCTTAAAGTCAACTTAAGTTTACCTGAAGAACTGGAGTATCTTGATCTAGCAATCCCGTACTAGAAAATCTAAAACAATAGAATTGAGATAATCGTAGATTATAGTTTGAAATAATGTGATATATCTTAAAAAGATCATATTCATCGAAAATTTGCTTGTCTTGGATCTTAACGAGATCAGTTTTCGAAAACAGGATCCCAACACGCAAATTGATGAAAATAATCCGATAACATATTTAGACTCGTAATTAAATGAGGAATCGTAAAATATCAGTCATAGAATTTTTCGGCTTCTAAAAATATCAAATATAATCTTCTTACGTATATTTTCCTTACTACCGGTAAATTATTTGTCTTGTTTACTCTTCAAGTTACTATTTACTGCTATTCATTACTATTTCACTATCTCTATTTTTTTTACTACCTATCCTTATGCTCTTACAACACCTGCTCTAACAACACCTACTCTCACATTTTCATTTCCAACACTACTTTATATGTAATTTATCTTACACATCACTTAATCGTCATTACAAAAATAAAAAATTAATCAATTTTCTCTCCCTCTCTTCATATGGCCGGTGCCTCCCTCTCTCCTCTACATCTAATTTTATTTCATTTTCAATTAATTTTGTTCACTCTAATTTCTACTCCAAAACTCTATAAATATACCCTCTCTCCTTCATTCTTTACACAGTTTCAAAACATAATAAAACTCTTACAAATTTTCTACTCAAATCCTCTCTCCTCTCCTTGTTGTTTTCTGACCTTCCCTCTCCCATCCAAAAAGATTTTCATAAATTTTTCTCTTCATCTACCGTCTTCCATTATCATCTACTTTAGGTAAACACTAAACCTCTCTTTTCTTCATGTTAACATAACATGAACACTTTTGTATGTTATGATTTCTAAAACCCAATGAGCATTATGCTAGGGAAGAAAACATGAAAATAATAACTTGTTCATACCTTGTTTAACATTATATTCATTTATGATTCTTGTTATATTCTTATTTTATCCATATTACTGATCTAACTTTCTATATGATATTAAATATAAGTATGTATATACATTCTTAGAGCCTAAAGCTCACTAATCTAAGTGCTTATTTATGCTCTTGTTTTCTTACTTTATTTCATGCTTATAAATAAGACTAGTCACTTATAGTCTTAGGCCTATCCTCATCAAGTCAAAAGGTTTTGAGACCTATCCATAATCTAAGTCCTAAGGAGCCTTAACATAAATCTGAGACTCCCATATTTTTCTTGCTATTATTTTGTTTTTCTTTATAGGATTTGTCCATTTCTAAGTCTCGGGAAGACTTGAATAAAAATCTATTACTTTCTTTTTCTTTTTTTAAGCTTTTCTTATTTTTATGGAACTTGTCCAATTCTAAATTCAGAGAAGTCTTGATACCAAGCTAAGACTTCCATATTTTGTTCTTATATGCTTATTTAATTTTCCATCTCTTTTATTTTCTATATGGATTTATTTTTCATCTCATAATATAACTATAAGTTCATATTCATGTATGATCATAGAATGATGTTGTTGCTTTAATAAAAATTTCAAAATAAAGTAGGATATTTCTTTCATATAAAAATAGGAGTAAATTCTTAAGAGAAATTATTTTCAACACCTAAGAGAAATTTTTATTAAGACTTAAGATAATGGTGCAACTACATTTTTTTCAAAATGTTATAATAAAGTTATCATGAATTTTAATATTGATAATTCTTTTCTATGCAAATTTTTCTTAAAAACTTATTTATATAGCTTATGCCAACACTTGATAAACAATAAGAACAAAACAATTTTTCTAAGTCAAGCTTAAAATCAACTCAATAGTTAAAAATCTACTTAGAAGATAAAAATTGGTAAACAACTTAAAGAATCAAGTTTTTAAGAAGTAAATTTATTTTTATAAATATAAAGGAATACTAATATAATAGTTATAATTAGTACACTCTTTTATATCAAACTCAAAATTTTAAGTTTTTTTTCCAACAACTCAAAAAGAGATTTTGTAAACTCCACTTTTCAAACTTCTAAAATAAATTGTTCTATAAAAAATCATTTTTGAGCAAGATCACTAGAACCATGCATATAATATGAGTATAAATCTATATTAAAGAATTTTTTAACTATATAAATATCTATGTGTTTGTTATAATATTTTTGGATATGTAATACTTGGAAAAATTACAATTTGAAGGCTGGAACTTTTGGATAAATTATGTACCGACTCATTTCGAAACCTAAATGGCTTTAAATGTTAAAAATAACCTTAGCAATAGATAGATCTTTTCAAGTAGGTAGAAAACAACTACTAATATACGAGATTCCGAGTTAAAATGAGCAAGTTATAGTTATTTTAAGTAGGAATTTCTCTTAATCCGATTTTTGACGAAAATAATAAAATAAAATTAGAAAGTTTAAGTAAAACTCCTATGAAATACTTATTTTGGATATTTCTTCTGTTTAGGTGATGAGGAAGGTGAGATTCCTTACCCCGATGACTATTATGACTAGTGATTACTCAAGTTATGGTTGAGCAAGTTTATTTTCTTAATTTTCGTACTTATGATTTTGCTTATAGTATAGTGGCGCTAGAATAGGGAAAGATAAAAATATGGAAAGTGCATGTGCCTTATAATATGGTTGAAATTATTCTAAGTATATCGAGGCTTCACTTACTACAATTGAATTGTTGTTTTACTACTATATTGAAGTATCTTCCAATTCGATGATTGCCTCTAAAATATTTAATATCATGTAGAGAAGTATTTAATTAAATGAATCCATGCATAACATGAAATAAGTCTCATTGCATTCACTATTATACACTTAGTAGGACAAAAGCATAGTAGTTGTGGTATACAGGGGCCTATAAATCTGCATACGGCACATAAAGAGCCTGTAAAAACTACAATTTAAAGGTAAGTAGTAGCCCGAAAGAATTGCCAAAATCTATTTGCAAACTATGGCCGTATAGGCTCAGAACACATAACCCCAAATGGAGGACATAAATCTATTCAAACATATGATTTCCTATTAATCATGTGTACTTACTTACCCACGTGTATGATACATTACATATGCTTAATTAATTAACTTGTTTTATTTTGTTGTACGAGTATATTATTATGGGAATATTTCTCACTAAGCAAGTAAGCTTACACCCCTTTTAGATATTTGCCACAATTTCTCTTTCTTTGGTTGAAGCCTTGATGATACTTTTCTCAGGTATTGACTTTTGACTTAAGAAACTTTTCGAAGAAGTTATGGTATACAAGTAGGCCTAGACTTCCATAGAAATCTCCCATGTATTTATTTTGGAAAAAACAGACTTTGCAGCTTATGTAATTATTTCCATGGGTGTATGCCCCCTTTTCTATTTGTAAGACTCTTATTATATTTTTTCTTAAGTTAAGATGTCATGATTTCTATTCTTGAACGTTGTTTCTAGAACTTCTTAAACTACTCGTTACAAATAATGGTCCTCTATGGTCATAAAAGTACACCTTACACCCGGTATTGAAACTTTCGCGTGACTAAGGTAGTCATTCCTAAATTTTAATATTAAGTGTGGCGGGTTGTCACGTTTGAGGTACCTTTTGAGGCATGGTGGGTACACGATGCCATGTACGTGACATACTTCTCTCTAATCCTCAAAACACGAGGAATATGAGAAACTAGAAAAGCAAGATGGGAAGACAATGCCATGCTTTGCCTCATGCTTCTCTCTATTTTAGAAAAAAAAAGTTGAAGCACTGAAGAACATAGGAGATACATGACACCGTGCTTCCTCTATGTTTCTCTCTATTCCATATGTGCTTTGAGGCGCTGAGAAACACTGGGAGATACACAAGGCCATATTTCTCTTGTACTTCTCCTTGATCCCTAACATAAAGAAGAATGTATGAAGCACAGCTGTCATATGTGCAATACGGGGTAATGCATTTCCTTGTGTACCTACTGTGCTTCCCTTTAAACCTTTTTTCATTCTTCAACCCCTGTCCAAATCAGACAAAACTTGATCCAATTTCTTTCTTAGACATAATTAAAGGTTGTGATTTCATCTAAAAATCATTTTAGCTTATTGTAATAAACCCTAATAAGTTGATTTCGTTGCTTCATATTATTCGTTTCATATTGGATTTGAAAAAAAGCGGACCATTACTCTATCCGTATTGTTTTGAAATATCATTCCACAATGATTGAACCAAAGAAGCATAAAGGAAATTATAAGAAATATCACTTAGCATTAAATTAAGAATCCAACACCTCATCATATTATCACATCAATTCCATCTAATCAAATTAGGTGTATTCTCTATTGGTTTCACAATAGAATTGTCTATAAACCCTTACTTGAGTTTAGTAGCCAACCTCGATTCCAACTCAATAAATTATTTCCATTGAAAACTATATTATCAACTGTCATATTAGGCGAATTCGAATTAGAACGAAATAATGGATCAAAATTCACTTGTTCAACTTGAGCTACTTGATTATCAATAATCTTCATTTCTATCGACTAAATTCAATCTAGAACTATAGAGAGATATTACTTGGAAAGCTCTGATACCATGTGAAATGCATCTAGTTCACCATTGTGATCTTTGCTGTTATCAAGCAACAAAGTTCTGCTACATACGCAACATGCGAAGGAAGAAGATGAATAGTGTGAATAAAACAAATGAAATAGAATGAAAAAGTTTGTTAAAAAGACTTAACACTAACTAACTCCTTGTATTTATACCTATGCTAAAGTACATTTACGTCTAATGGAAAAAAATTACATATAAGTCTGACATGTGTACTTAATAAATAAAAGGCTATATTTACAAGGTAACATATATACAATATACACATATCTTCAAAGAAAGTTCCATAATAAAACAAATAAATTAAGATTTTACAATGTTTTAAAAAAGGTAAATTATCATAAATATTATACTTTGATATTTTTCAATAACTATTATGATAATTCATATATATATATATATTGTTGTTGTATGTAAATAATTATATAATTATTATATAATTCATATTTCATATATTTATTTATTTATTAATTTTCACACACATCGTGGTACAACATGTGTGGTTTGTTCTACACCGGATGATTCACTTTAAGAGGGTTTTAGGTAATGTTAGAAACTTATGCCTTTTATTTGATTAAAATTGTAAATGTGCTCATGACTATCATCAATTACCTATTAGCTTATAAGGAGCTTTTACGGTCCAATCAATAGAGCTATTTAGTCAAACCATTTCATTATTAAAATAAATATAACAATTGTAATTTAAATTATTTTAGTGGTTCGATCATGGTTGGATATGGTATGAATCGTTGATAGTGGTAGGACCAGTCTAGATCATAAAATTTCCATAGCTTATGTGGTATTTATTTATTGGGATAATGACGAAAATGGTACCTTAATTTTGGCAAAAAGAACGATCAACTATTTGAAGTTTTGTTTTGAATAATTAGGTACTTGAACAAAGTTTTCATCGATATTTTTCATCTATGAAGTTTGACTTTTGAACAATTTAGTACCTGAACAAACTTTTTATAGACTTTTTTTCATATCTCATTTCCCTTACATTAGATATAAAAAAGTCAACGAAAAGCTTGTTTGGTATCAATGTTCAAATCAAACTTGAGATATGAAAAATATCAACGAAAACTTTATTTAGATATTAAATTGTTTAAAATCAACTTTAGATACTTGATTTTTTTTATACAAAAGTCAATGTGGTATTTTCATCATTTATCCTTATTTATTTATTTGTAGCTCTATTTTTGTTAGGGTGTATCATCTCCTTCGGGTGGGACTTTGTTGATCCGTAGAGCTCTACGTAATAAATACTCTCCCTAGTAAAGGTGTGCACGGTACGGTTCGGTACAGTTTGGTTTGCGATTCGAACCATTTTTATTCATAAAATAAAAAACATATTCTATTAAAAAACTTCAATTACATATTTCTTATCACTAATGCAAATATAAACAAAAATATATAAAATTAACCATTTACCAAATAAACATGTAAAACTAATAGGAAGGAGAGACTTTATCAATTATAAAATTATAATCATGACTAGTCTTTTTTTTTTTAATTATTTTGAAATATAATGGTATACTAGACTTTATCCCAATATAAGATACAAAATTTAATCTTTTATATGTTTCTAACTAACATATTATTAATTAGACAAATCAATAAGTGACAAATAATATAATTAATAAGACAAAGGAAATTTTTTTTTTCATAAGTTAGAATACTATATGCTAAAATCTAAAATCTATCTTATTTGTAGACAAAAATAATTAAAACATAATATGACAAATATAATTTTATTTTCATGAATGATACATATTTTGAGTCGTAAATTTTAAAAACAATTAATTTTTTAACGAAACAATTAAGAGTAAAAGTAATATTTAATTTAAAAAAAAATTTAAAACGGTTTGATTCGGTTTGAATCATATGGTTCAACCACGAACTGTTTATTCTATACCGAACCGAATTGCGAATCGAACCGTTTAAAAAAAAATCGAAATTTTGGTTCAGTTCGTTCTAATTGATATGGTTCACAATTCGATCGATTTTTTTGCACAACTCTACTTTTCAGTGCTATCCTTTTGAAATTTTCAACGGACCAGTTTGATATGGTCATTATATGGTTTAGATCAACCATTTCCATGTAATTATCGTACTCTATTTTAATTGTGACGATTGAACTCATAATATTTTCTTGTATTATCATTTCAATTAAGTTCTGAATATTCCTTTTTAATTAATAATGATAAGATTTCTGTCAAGGGATTGTCGAACTTTCCAAAAACAAATGATAAAGATAAAATCTAATGGGAGGACATGTTCGGAACTGAAGCAAACATTCCATTCAGTTGATAATTTCCAAATCGAATCACACGGACACGCCCGCAGCACTATCGTAATATGGAAAAAGTAAACACGTCTTTGTCTGAAAAGACAAACCCGTCTTCAGATTTTATTTTATTTATTAATTTTGTTTCATCTCTGAGCTCCTTCCGGTACGGTGAAGTAATAACGGCCTTTTTTGAAAATATTAATGATGAAAATTTTGGCAGTTGGTGAATCACGTTCAATAAATGCGCGTGCCCGTTGAGCATTTGAATAAAAGGGCCTTTATCCAGAAATCTCTTGGAAAGATCTGGTCTCTAGAATGTGGACACGTGGAAGCGTTAGGACATAACGTTTTGTTAGTGATAAATGATGAATACAACCCAAAGGTAGAATTGATTTGGAACGGAAATAAAAAAAAAAAAAAAACACACACAAAATTATTTAGGGATTCGGATTCTCTTATTTTTACTTGGGAATTTTTGTGGTGCTATTACGGTCCCGTGGACTTAATTATCAAATTAATTATTTAATTATTAAAATAAATAAAATAATTAAAATATTAATTACTTTAATAATTCGATCATAATTAAATATTATGTAGACTATTGTATAATAATAGGATCAGACTCATCAAAATTAATAAAAAAATAATAAAATTTTTTAAAATTGATTATAAAAAATTAAGTGAAAAAAATTTAAGATGCTTAATCATAGTTAAAAAAATATCGGAACCGTTTATTGTATTACGAAATCGGTTCTACTGTAATCATCATCAAAACATTGGTTTTCTTACGTATTTTTTATTCTTTGTAGATTGAACTTTTATTAAAACAAAGTACAAAAGAAAAGTAAATGTAGCTATATTTTTCCCTATAAAATAATAGACTTATTTATCCTAGTTTTATTGAATTTGATTTATGAAAAGAAAAGAAAACAGAAAATACTAAAGTTTTATTCTATAATGTATAAAATATATTTCGAGACATTTTCTTCTTTATGTGTGTGCCCGTGTAAAATTTCACTTTCTATTTTCATTTACCATCATTATTTTCACCACGATTATAACGAGAGAGAAATAATATATTGCATTTTGTATATGGACTTTTTCAATCATACAATAAGCTACTTGAACTTGACTTGTAATTTATATTATATACTAATTTTATTGATTTAATTAACTATGAAGATATTTTAAAATTTTCTTATTAATACAAATCTTGATTCTAATCAACTTCTTAGGCATACCAATGCATACTATTAAGAGATGAATTTTAGTTTCATGATATAGCTGCACATTATACATATAAGTTTTCATAAATGATTAATCACAACTTGATATATAAATTGAATTGCATCGAAAGATATTTTTTAATTGAATAGTAAAACTTTATTCAATAGAAGATTAGTAACTAAATTTGAAGTATTAATTTAGTAACTAAATTTTTATCCATTTGTCATAATTTAATATCCAATCTATTTCTATTTTTAAAACTAATTATATAAGTTTTAACTAGTTTTATAATTTATTACCTAATTCATATGATATTAATGGACTCATGACAAGCTTTGGATGCTAAATACTATTTACCTTTGATCAAGTTAGAACTCCAAAGAATATCAAGGCCAAACTAAATCAATGTAATCATATTCGCTAATGATTTTATAGTTTTTTTTTTTTGCCGACTAATGATTTCATAGTTTAATGATATCATTCTAATTGCTAAAGTGATAAATATTAATTCGAATCTCTCCTCTTATTACAACAAAGAATAGAAAGAAAAAAATATAAATTATAATCTTTTTATTATTATACAAAAAAATTCAATTAGTATAATAGTAGTAGGGAAAATGATGCATGAATTATATGAAACTACTTTGATAAAAACATTAATGTTATGTCTACTTTACGAAAAAATAAGACTATAATAAAAATACTATTATTTAGGAATGAAATAGAACTATAATAATATTTTTATATATTAATTTTTTATTTAAATGGGGTGTTTTGAAAAAAAATTAATTCTTTTTTTTGCCATAAAAGGTAATTTAACATTAATTATTATTCATAAAATAAAAAATAAAATTATTAATATTTTTATAAGAAAAATTTATATTAAATTGTTATTTTGATGAGCTAAATATATTAATAACTCTTCACAACGAATTGGATTGCTGTAAAAAATTTAATTATTGTTTCTTTATTTTTGGAATATTTTAATATAATTTTTTTTTATGATTTTTAAATAAATATTTATCAAAAAACTGATAATTTTACTCTAATCAAATAAATCGATATTAATATAATATATAAATATTATAAATAAGTTAGATATACTAATTCAATAAACATATATGATATAAATAAAAAATAAACGACTATTGTCAGCATCATCAAGCTCTTCCTTACTATCACAGTTGATCTTCAAAGGATGTGGTCCATCCTCAATCGACAAAAGTAATCGTTGGACTGTTGGGCAAGTGAGCTGCCTCTGCCTCTCATTCTTATCTTGTCTCTTTCATGTGTTTACGTTGCACTTAATGCCTATTTTAGTCTCATATTTTATGCTTGTGCGGTGCTGAGCATCTCCGGTTCTCAGCGTCTTCAATCCAATCTAATCCAATCCTATTCAAATCCGGAGAAAAAAGTAAAAGACAAGCTATCTTTATTTTTTATCTCCTTTTCTCGTTTGAAGCTTAAAGTTGGAAACTTTGGCAGGGTGAAAGCTTTGGCTGGAACAAGAAAATGGAGAAAGAAACACAAACTGGGTCTTCCTCAGCCATTAACGAAGTTGTTCAAGTTGAACTTCCTGCTCCTCCTGCTTGGAAGAAACTGGTCTTTTCCTATATTACCCCTCTTTTCTTGCTTTCTCTTTCTCTCTCTATGTGCTCTTTGGTTCTTTTGGTTATGATATATTGTTATGTATGAGTTTGGATTGAGTGGTAAATTACTAAGATCTGCTCTTGAAAAGGAAGATTTTTGCTTTAGGAAAGGCTTGAATTTGATAGTGTTGTTGGGTTTCACTTGTCTTTACATATTTTCTAGTAGAACTTGATTCTTTATTTTCTTTTCCCCCCAACTACCTTTATGCCGGGAGAGGAATCGAACCTAATCCATCTCGATAATAGCATACCGGTGTTCATGCCACTAGGATACAACGGTTTACCTGTCTTGGATGCCAAACTTACTTTTGATTGTGCATCCCAGCTTCCATGTGAATGTTCATCACAATGCTCAAAAGCCCCAGAATCATGATTTTTGGGCTGAAATGTTTCTTTGTGGAAAAATATATACTTGAGGTCCTGTCTTACTTGGTGTTTGAATGGTGGTTAAATCTGCTCTAGTTATTTATTTATTTTTTCCTAATTAACTCTGCATTATAGGAGGGAAAATCAAGGAGCAATGATCATACCATATGAACCATGACAATTGGCTAATCTAGTAATTAGGTAATCTAGCAAAATAAAGCAGAGAATTGAGGCATAAAACAAGCTGTAGGATTTATTTTAATGCTTGGCTAGGCTTACAGAGCTAATCTTTTCTGGCTAATGTCGGCGATCCCAGAAATTGTAACTTAATTGCTTTGTCTGTTGGGGTCTTGTTGTTTTCTCGATAGATCGAGAAAAAAGTTGTGGTTTTCCTCCGTTAGTCCACTGGCTTAGGGAAATAATTTGAGATTGTTGTGAGTAAAATTGGGTTAAAGGTGCATTCAGTTAGCAGTTAGACTCAGAATGGTAGTAACTTGCAGTGAAGTTAATAGTTATGCCTGAACTGTAATGCTGATCTGTTGCTTGGGAACTGCATGAACTAGTTCTAGATTCATGTATGCTAATCTGAAGGAATTGATTTCTGAGATGGCCAGATCGGATTGCGTGTCTTCTGCAATTTTAGCAGGAAAATATTGTTGGGTTTGGGGGGAAGGAAGGGAAACATTAACATGGTAAGGGCTGCTAGGTGAGGAGCACTAACTAGAGAGAGAAAGAAAACATACCATGCATACACAGTGGGCAATTGGTATATAGGTGCAAAAGTGAATTGGACGATATTATTTGATAAAGCTGCTAAAATCTTAAAGATCATGGTTTTACTTTGACATCTCATGTGTGGTCATGGTATGC
The DNA here is from genome assembly GCA_024138025.1 of Combretum micranthum. Taxonomy (NCBI): domain Eukaryota; kingdom Viridiplantae; phylum Streptophyta; class Magnoliopsida; order Myrtales; family Combretaceae; genus Combretum; species Combretum micranthum. The sequence continues at coordinate 540,037 of JAMXBD010000513.1, forward strand.
TACTTCCCTTTTCCAGGATGATTGTGACTTCTTATTGCTTGGACGATATTATTTGATAAAGCTGCTAAAATTTTAAAGATCATGGTTTTACTTTGCCATCTCATGTGTGGTCATGGTATGCTACTTCCCTTTTCCAGGATAATTGTGACTTCTTACTGCTTGTCCAATTACATCATTTAACATCCTCTAATTATAATGTTGGAAAACCTTGAGCAACTCCTCGGTATAGTAGTTGAGTGTTATTAAGGAAAGATAATTCTAGCATAGATCATGCATCATAGACCATTTTGTTGAGTTCTAGATTTTCAAGACCAACATTGTATCCCAAAGATCTAATAGAGCAAACATCTCGTCCATTGTTAGAATTAGATGGTCTGTTTGTATACATCACAAGCTGTGTGAAAGTAAAAGAACTCTGAAGAAACCATGATTTTCCTATGAAAGTTAGGGATAGAGAAATAATTTAACTAAATTGCTTTGCTGGGAATCTGAAAAACGTACGAATTTGTGGATGCTTAATTTATCATGATCATCAGCCTAGCCCATCAAGTGGAAAATATGCGGGTGGTTTGGACCATCTTTCCTATTTTCTTCTCTATGGTCTGTCATGATTGCTCCATGTATCTTGCCATCCTACTTTAACAATCTATCACTCATTGTTAACTTTATGTTCAAATTGTATGATATGCTTTTTCTGTGAAGATTAAAATTTTAGTTGTAGGGCATACTGTTAATGTGAAGACTGAAGATTATTCTGGCCAATATGCAGTACACACCAAAGAGTGGAGGTACACCAAAGAAGAATGAGATCATCTTTGTTGCTCCTTCAGGAGAAGAAATCCACAACAGGAAACAATTGGAGCTGTACCTAAAGTCACACCCTGGAAATCCTCCAATTTCGGAGTTTGACTGGGGAACAGGTGAGACTCCAAGGAGATCAGCAAGGATCAGTGAGAAGGTGAAGGCAACCCCACCATCAGAGAGCGAGCCCCCGAAGAAAAGGGGCCGTAAATCATCAGGTTCAAAGAAAGATCAAAAGGAGACCGAGGCACTGGGTGGAGCCAATGAGAAAGAAGACAAGGAACCAAAAGGGGATGATGTATCCAAGGAAGATGTGGCTGCTAAGGGCATGGAGGCACCCCAAACTATTGAACCTACAAAGATGGATGCAAAAACTAATGCTGAGAACCATGAAAATAAGCAAGAAAATCCAGATGATAAGCCGTCTGAGGACTTGGGTATGAATAAGGTGGTGCAAAATGAGTTCACAGTCATAAGTGAGAAGAAAACAGATGTACCTGTCACTGCTGCTACAAATGGACAATTGCAGGAGAGCAGCCCCAATGTGATACTAGCTATGCCTGATGCAGAAACTGCCGAGAAGCAGGATCAAGGCAGTGGTTGGAAATGGAATGATCGAGCAGATTCCTCCTCGATTCATCCATCCCCTTCACCTGTGAGCTGCTAAAATTGTGGAACAAATGCCACCATAGTGTTTAGACCATGGACATCGTGCTTATTAGTATGATCTAACAGCTCTTTGTTTGTGCAGTGACTGTTACTCTGATGCTGTTCAGGCATTATTAGGTCCTTATGCTTAATCCATCCTCAAAGTTGGTTAATGTGGCATAGTTAATATGTATTGGTTAGGTTTCCTTGTCTGTCTTTTGCACCTATGTATTACTAATCAGGGCCTGTGTTGGGTTATAAGGGTACACTTACATGAGCAAGGACTCGTTTTGACCAGCTTCTGTAATTATGTAATGGAACTCTCTTTTTGTCAAATGCTGTTACAGCCTCGTTGGTGGGAAGAAGCAAAACCTAATCCTTTTTAAGATTGACAATTGTACTGCATCTTTACATGTTGAATTGTGAATTGAAGCCTGCCACTGTTAGCATTTTCCGCATTAGTTTATTTTTATTATCAATTGTCAATCACTGTCGATGTCCTAATCACCAGCACTTACCATTGAGATTACTGATCACTAGATAATCAGGAATTTTAGGATTTTTTTTTTGTTTTTTTGTTTTTTAACATAATAACTTAAATATTCGTGATTAATAGATCCGTATTCCATAGATTCATCATGTTGGCAGAGTTTCAGATGTTTTGACCTAATTTGATTAAACCAAAGTCGGAATCGTAATCCATAAAATTATCATGTCACGAGAGTTTACAATGTTTGATCTGGCTCGATTCAACCATAGTCGGAATAGGAGTGTCGGTTAGCTCAAATAGGATCAAATACAACCAATCTCTCATCTAGTTATTCTATCTATAGTGAAGATGTGGTTGCAGGGTCGTTGGCTAGTAGCTTTATGTTTTTTTGTGGAGAGATGATTCATTGGTATTACATGCTATATGTAATATAATATAATTAATAATGGTTTTTTAATATATGAGCATATGGATAGTAGTAATTTTAAATTTTTTTTTTCTTTTATCCATAAAAACCATCTATTTAGTAGTTATATATTATAAATACATCCACCTTACATGTATCACCATCACTATATTTTTCTGTTGTTTACGCATGTTAAATGCTTGTGCTTAATACATCCCCAAACTTAGTCAATTTACCATAGTTAACTTGAAGCAGTTGGTTTTGTCTTTTCCATGGTATTATATTGTGCATAGCATGTCGGCACACTTATATATTTATGAATATTACAAATAAGATATAAGTATTTACTATATATGTATATTTTCTGCTTATATATATATATATATATTATGATAAAGTTCCACAGATAATTATAGAATATTTGGAATAACAATTAAGTATATTATCAGTGAGAATTTTATGATATCATATTATTTAAAATTATTATTGGTCAAATAAGTATTTAAATGAGAAATAGATATTTATACCAACTTGTTCTATAGTAGGTGTCTAAAGTTAGGTGAGTAAATAAACATGATCCTTCTAATAGAGGATACTACATGTTTAATGTCATTGGTCTTTCTGTATATGAACAAACATAAATAATCGCTAGTCTTGAAACCTTTATATGTCTTACGTATGGAATGTTGCACTTTGAGATCATTAAACACAATTTTAATATCAATTGTAAATAATATGATTATTAGGTGCAATATGAAATATAAAATAGAATAGTGATAAGTCAAGACATAATTCATTATACTCTTAGATTATAAACATGATATTCAAAAGCCTTGGTTGGAATAAGAGTAACTCATAACCAATGGCTACAACAAATTTTGTTGAATCTAATTTATATTGGGAACCAAGTAAAATAATTGAACGTCAATAGCAATATATGCAATGTTTCTTGATGAAGAGATGTAAACAAACAATGTGTGGTTCATAATGTTTTATGGTTCATAACTTTTCTAAACATTTGATGGCCAACAATTGTAACTGGATGATTACCTTGATTTGTATTTGGATAGATACTCCCTCTGTGTATAGAAATCTAGAGGTCACATATAAGGTAATTGACTAGAAAATTTTAGTTAATATTAAAATTATGTCGATATTTTTGTCACATCCCGCCCCCGCAGGCGACGGTGATGCGATGCCAGGGCAGACAAACCCACCACTGGCCCCCTAGTGATAATGGCCAACACCACCATTGCATCATGGTGATCCCAACCAACGCATGCCCCAAAGGGTACCACGGGCACTATAGGTATTGTTACCCTTAGGCAGAGTTGAATCCAATCTGCAGACTCTAGAATTCGAACCCCAGACCTAAGGCTTTTGCTTGCCCCAAAGGCAGCGCCTCTCACCAGTTGAGCTGCAGCTCAACTGGTGAGAGGCGCTGCCTTTTGGGCAGGCAAAAGCCTTAGGTCATGGGTTCGATTTCTAGAGGCTGCAGACTGGGGTCAATCCATTATGAAGGTAACAATATCTATAGTGCCCGTGGTACCCTTTGGGGCATGCGTTGGTTGGGGTCACCATGATGCAATGGTGGTGTCGGCCATTATCACTAGGGGGCCGGTGGTGGGTTTGTCTGCCCTGGCATCGCATCGCCGTCGCATGCAGGGGCGGGGTGTGACATAAAAAGGCACCTTTTTATGTCACACCCCGCCTCCGCAGGCGACGGCGATGCGATGCCAGGGCAGACAAACCCACCACCGGCTCCCTAGTGGTAATGACCGACACCACCATTGCATCATGGTGACCCCAACCAACGCATGCCCCAAAGGGTACCACGGGCATTATAGGTATTGTTACCCTAGGCAGAGTTGAATCCAGTCTGCAGACTCTAGGATTCGAACCCCAAACCTAAGGCTTTTGCCTGCCCCAAAAGCAGCACCTTTCACCAATTGAGCTGCAGCTCAACTGGTGAGAGGTGCTGCCTTTGGGGCAGGCAAAAGCTTCAGGTTATGGGTTCGATTCCTAGAGGCTGCAGACTGGGGTCAATCCATTCTGAGGGTAACAATACCTATAGTGCCCATGGTACCTTTTGGGGCATGCGTTGGTTGGGGTCACCATGATGCAATGGTGGTGTCGGCCATTATCACTAGGGGGCCAGTGGTGGGTTTGTCCGCCCTGGCATCACATCACACCCCGCTCCCGCAGGCGACGGCGATGGCGATGTGATGCCGGGGCAGGCAAACCCAACACTGGCCCCCTAGTGGTAATGGCCGACACCACCATTGCATCATGCTGACCCCAACCAACGCATGCCCCGCAAGGTACCACGGGCACTATAGGTATTGTTACCCTTAGGCAGAGTTGAATCCAATATGAAGACTCTAGGATTCGAACCCTAGACCTAAGGCTTTTGCCTGCCTCAAAGGCAGTACCTTTCACCAGTTGAGCAGCCTTTTTATGTCACACCTCGCTCCCGCAGGCGACGGCGATGTGAAGCCGGGGCAGGCAAACCCAACACTGGCCCCCTAATGGTAATGGCCGACACCACCATTGCATCATGGTGACCCCAACCAATACATGCCCGTAGGGTACCACGAGCACTATAGGTATTGTTACCCTTAGGCAGAGTTGAATCCAGTCTGCAGACTATAGGATTCGAACCCCAGACCTAAGGCTTTTGCCTGCCCCAAAGGCAGCACCTTTCACCAGTTGAGCTTCATCTCCTGCGGGGGCAAGGTGTGACAATTTTAGAATTATAATTAATTATTTATTTCAAGAGAATAAAATAATTGTCTTAAGATTGAAAGCAATATAAATTAACCATAATTTTGCGTGAATATTAGAATGCATTAAAAAATAACATGATGAAAAATAAATTTTGGTTTGTCAAAGTCATTGGCTAATTAATGCGCATTCCAAAAGAGTACTTTACTATTTTATCTATTATTAATATTCTATATATAAAAGGATTATTCAATTTTAGTAGAAGAGGAGTTACTTTACTATTTTGTTAACCTTGACAAAAAAAGGAAAGAGCGGGTTTTATATATTCATATAAAATTATATTGCTTCCAATTTTAAAATAAGAGAAGAAATATATATATATATATATATATGAAAATTTTAATTAGTTACTATCAAAATTTTAATTCAAAGTTATCTAGCAATATATTGAATTAGTTATTGTCACTGTGTGTGTTGATACCATTAGAGGGACTACAATTAGAGTCCCAGTAAACATAAAAGAATACTGCGAGCCTCAGATCTTGCTTAAATGCCATCAAGAGATAGTGTTTATGTTAAAAGGAAAAAATATTTTTCTTGTAACCTCATATAAATTATATTTTCTTACATGTCACATCGATCTTAGAATAAGTTTTGTAAAAAAAATTATATATTTCGCTACATTTCTTCTAATCTACAAAATCTAACACTAGGAAATACTAATCATGTCCTATGTTTAGCAATGAGTATTACACTTACATGAGTGCATACTCATTTTGACTAACCTTTTGTAATTTATGTAATGAAATGAAATAATGGCAGCTCAAATTTCCCATACTTTTAATTTCTTGGAAATTTAGTGTTTTTAATTTCAAAGTATATGTGATTCGGTATCTCCGTTAAATAATACTTTATTGACATTGACTTTTATGAAAGGATAATAGCAAACACTTGGTAAAGAAATTATTGAAATCTAAAAATGAGCCATAAAATTACTAAAAATTCAAAGCTAAGGCATTTAGTTTACCATTATCCTATCATAAAAATAAATGACTAAGACAGTGAACTACACATGTATTAAAAATACAACTATTAATCTATTAAAATTTAAAGAAGAAATGCTAAATTACCAAAATTAAAAAGTATAGACAATTGGTCTATCATTATCCTACCATAAAACCGATGTTTAGAGATAAATTTATCCTTTGTTAGATCAACATTGATCTGAATTGTGAATAGTTTTCATTTTTCTTATTTTGAGTTAGTATTTTTCATTGTTACTAAGCACTATCATCAATTGCTTACCACTGTCAACATCTCCATTACCACTAGATATGATTGTTATAATAATTTTTTTTCATTTATATGAAAATGGAATAATAGAAATACATTTAGAAAGCTTGAGTAATTTTCTTATATAATAAACTAATGGGAGCTTTTACGGTCCCATTGACGGGACTGTTCAATCAATCATCTTTCCGTTAAAATAAATATAGTAATTTGAATATTAAATGTAAAGACCTAACTTGACTTAATCTCATTATTAAGCAAGTCAAGTCCCTAGCCACGCATAATATACAAAGATATTATATGTAAGGTTATCAAAAAAGAAAGTGTTTATGTTGATTACTCGATTAAACCTGCTATAATACAAAACTTTTACAAAACTACTCATTAAGAGTGGTCTTATTTTACATATCAGAATATAACAGTATCATTAGGTCGATACTTCAAAAGATTACAAAATCTTGGTCCTTTACAAAACATGACAGAAACTTGAATACTTCAATTTACAAGCCTTAAAAGAAAACTATTACATCCTATTCAAAAGTCTTGAAAATGTCTCTTTAGAAACAAACATAACAAGAAAATGACTCCTAATCATCCCAATTGTCCAAGAATTCGCTATCCCATATCCCTAAGTATCATAGAATTCACCATCATCAACACTTGGAAAAGAAAAAGTGAGCCAGGAGCCCAGTACACAATAACACAAACAAATACAAAGTGGCACACGTTCTTAACTAATACAATTCAATGACCAATGAACTAGTTATCTTTAATTAAGTAAACAAATCAACATTAGAATGTTCAAACTCCAATTACAATCCTTGGAAACTTGGGAGTCCTAAGTAACAACAGCTGCTCAAGAGATTGTTACAAGCAACCGAATACTTATGGCTCCAACATAACTTTACAATCTCATCTAGGATTCACAGCTGTTACTCATCTTTACTTAACTTAATCCACAATATCACTTAGTTCAACTGGTCCCATAAACATGAACTAAATCATATTATTTTCTTTTAAGAATAAGCAAATGTTACACTGATACCATTTTCCCTATTGATTATCCATCGAGCCACTTATGAATTGTCATTACATCATGACAAGGGTGGCCTAAGTACCTAAACTACCATGCTCAGCTTCGAGTAGGGTTATCGCTTCTCAGACCGGATTAAACGATACAAACACAACCAATTTAAACACTTTTAAATCAATCTTTGATTAGAGTTGATTTAGAAATGCCTAACTTAACACTCAATAATCAAGTTATTGCATACCTAAAAGATTTGCTATTCTTGGTGGAAGATTAGTAGATAGATCTAACTGAGTAGGGGAATCTGTTAAAAAAAATAGTTTATATGAAATTTAACATTAATTCATAATTACAACTAATACATTTCCCAATTAACTAATTTAATCAAAACATAACTTAACATATATCTACACATATATTTATATATCACATTCCATTATTTTAAATTTTGAAAAATTAAAACTATTATTATTATTTTTAAGAAGAGGTGCATGGGTAAGTACACGATCATACATGTCCCTGCATTTCCCTTAAGTGAGAAACACGATAGATTACAAATCATATATTTGGTTTGCCTAGAGAGAAACATATCTAGATACAAGTGGTCATGTTGTTGCCGTGTTTTCATATTATGTAGACACTTCAATGATCAGAGAGAAGCACGAGATAATAGAATAACCTGTGTTCCAGTTGTGTATTGTTGAAACTTAAAACTTTAAGAAAACAGAGAGAAACATGATATGATAGAGGGAACTATGTTCTGGCTGTGGATCAGTGAAAATTGATTCTTTTCGAAAACAGAGAGAAACATGGCTGGATAGGAATGGTTGTGTTCCACCCGTGTTGTCACAAAACTCCACCTATTTAGTGCACCATGAGAAGCACATTAGAAGAGGATGGTCATGTTCCCCTTGTGTTCCTTCTCGATATGCCTTATTTGTAACATTCAATGAGATACATAACCAAATATGTTGTCTTGTGTTTCCCTCGTGCTCATCTTCGAAAACAGAGCATATATAATTAATAGCACCATATATATATAAACATTACGTCTATTTCATCCAATAACATGCACAACTTCAATTTCATTATTGATACATTACTACTATCATATACCAATTCACCTATCTATAAAAGTAAATAAATAACTTCATATCTTACCTGTTATACACTTAGCAACATTCAACATATGTAGACTCAATATCCGCTTCATTAAACAACTTCCACGACTTTCTTCATAATTTCACAACTCCATCACTAATAGAACCTACTAACCATAAAATTCATTATTCATCAAAACAACCATAACAACTTCATTTCTTGATTCTACCAAGTTCTTAAGAATCTAGAAATCTTGTTAGTTCTATCAAACTATTTATAATTCATTAAAACTCATTTAGAAAAATTTTGTATTCATACAAGGAATAAGTGTTTAAAAGATAAGAAAAGCATACAAAACTTTACTTTAGCTAGTTTTGATCTTTAAGTGAAGTCTTAAAGGGATTATTGACGAGTTTGCAAGAAAATTTCAACTTAAAAGGGTGAAGTATGAAGGGAAGAGGGAGATATGAATGTTAGGGTCTGTTTACAAGGAGTGTTTTTGCAAAATTTTGCTTTGTAATTGTCTCAAAATCTGTCTTTTGACTTGAGATACTTAAGAAGGTTTTAGAGGATTTCTATGGCTTGGGTTAAATTAAAAGGGGGTTGGGCTTTAAAACATTTGGCAGCCAAAACTGACTTGAATTCACAAAAGAATGAAATAATGAGCTTCTTAAACATAAGCTTTACTCTAATACCTTATCACAATAACATGTATAACTTTTACCAATTATTCCATGCACCACCAAAATTATTGCAACACTCCTTATTCATTAAACAAGCAAAAACATATACACTGATTAATTAAGTACAATTAATTTAGGACATTTCACTCTTAATTTAGGAAAACAATACAACACAACACATTTCATTTAAACACATTTCAACACGAATGCCTAGTTATACCAATATTTTAATTTCTATAAATTAAGTCATTATAATCAATTCATGCACTTGACAATTTAAAATATACATGCAATTTAATTTAGTGTATTTAGTTTAGAATATTTCCTTAACTATTTTAATGATTTAATTACAGTTAGGTATGATGTAAAGTATTGTATAATGATAGGACTGACTCTAATTAGAGATAAAATCATAAAATTTCTCAAAACTAAAATATTTGCAATTATGAGATCCTTATTTCATGAGCTCATTAACCATCACTATCATCTATGGATTGATATAATATAATCATGTCAAGAGAGGTTGTAAGAAGATCAATGTTTCCAAAGTCGTGTGACCTACTCTGATTCAACCAAAGTTGGAATAGGATGAGTGCTTGAGTTGGTTGAGATCAAGATTAAAGATAACTAAAAATTGACTTAATAATTACATTAATTGGCTTCCACCTAATTCTTTTGGATCGTTCCATTTCCTTGATGATTGGAAAATCTATCTGCAGTCAATAAATCTTTTTCTCCAGTTTTTTATTTTATAATATATACCATCATTTCCTTTTCACAGTTTACATGGGATTTTAATATATATGTTATAATTTTTTATATATCAATATGTATTTACATATTTTAACTTCCAAAGGAATTGGGACCTTGCAACAGAACCTTTTCTTGTAACTTTCCCACCGCGGGGCCTAGATTCTAACTCTCCATGATCAATCACGATCACAAGATGCACTAGAATCAAATCCACTTGCATATCAGTTTTTTTCACTAACCACCTTTATACATAAAGTGGAATGAGATCTTGAACTCTCAAGTTAACCATCAATAATTTTTGGCTGGTATGCATCAAAAGTCAACTTTTTAAATTATTTTTTGAGACTGTTTGTTTAGCTTTTTTGGACAGGTACAAACGTTTTTTTTAAACTTTTTTCTAACAAATTATTTATTAAAAAATATGTATAGATAAAAAAAAATTGGCAGTTTTCATGAAAAGATCAAATATATATATAATTAAAATATAAATTAGATGTATTCACATATATCGTTTTGATACAGATACAGATACAGATATAAATGAAAAACAGATTTTCCAAACATATACTTTATGATGAATGCAAGATATACTTATTAGTCTTATTAGGACAGTTCTATAGTGTTATAATGGGGTTGGTCATGTCACATCATTGAATCATATGTATTCCAACTATAATCAAAACCATTAAATTTTTTATATTTTTTATGATAAATTTAATTATAATATTAATAGCAGTGTGGTCCCATTCCCATAATTATTATTTAAAAGCCATCGTATGGAATGATTAATTAAGGGAATTTTTTCCCCTTTTATTTTACCAGATGGTGTATCAGCAATGAATTAATTTATAGAGAGCGATGTCAAAAATACAAGCAAATAAAATCAATGGATCCCTAGTCTCTCAAAAGTTTGTAAATGTTCTAAAATTAATCTTAAAGTATTTAAATTTCATCCAAGGAAATTGGGTTTCATAGTTTGGCTCTTAAAATATATATATATATATATATATATATATACTGTCCTAATAAATACCTCTTACACAACGTAAGGTATATTTTCACAATATAATTCAGATTCCAGACAACATTGTTGAACAAAACGTGCATTAAAAGAGAATGAAAAATTCAAATACAAAAGCAACAACAACGACACGATACAAAAGAGAGGAAAGATTAGGGGGACAAAAAAAGAGAGGTTTACTTTGTGAAGAAGACAAAAGATATGATAAAGGAAGAATCAATTCCTCAAGCCCACGAATAGACATATCTATTTTGTCATAAGGTCATGTTTTATGTTATGACAAGGTTAAGAATCTCTCCCTGCACGTACTTGGCCACCATCTTTGGTCTAAGGTTAGGAATCTCATCAAAGACTTGTACCATGGCATGCCTCAACGAAAAGCATTGGATCACTCGGAAACTGGTCTTTGATGGTTTTGTTTCTCTTGAAGCAACCCCTTTTGGGTTAGTAAAAATAGCTTGTCCTTTCTACAAATGGAATGCTGTTCTCCCGATAATCCTCCCAACAGGCAAATGGGTCCTTCTTCTTTCTTCATATGGCTTCTCCTCATCTTCTTTGTTGCATCTTCTAATGGTATGTGTCTTTCATCCCATTGTTTGTGTTGGTCTTTCTAACTCAGTAGCCTTAGTTGGAATGAACATTCATAGGACATAGAGCAAATGAAAAAGAATGTTGCCAACTCGTTACAAGGTCATGGAAGACATTATAACAAGTTTTGTGCTCATCTAAAAGGAACTCAAAGGTGGCAAACTCGGGATTTCATTTAAAGAATTTTATTATAGTCGATAAATTTAACAAAATTTCGAAATTAAGGGATAATAGGGTGGTTGAAGAGATTCACCATTCTATTTCTTACATCATTGGAAATAGGGTTTAGGATATCAGCATAAGAAAATAATTGATGCAATTGTAAAATGCATTGATATATCAGATTTTATCGGACTCTAAAGTCAAGCATGCTTAGTTAGTTAGTTAGGAAATGCTTGATTTGTTTATTTCTTTATTTACAGCAGTAGCGAGATTGTTAAAGAGATTCATCTATGTTTTGTCTCAATTACATTACTGAATCATTGTATATCTTCAAACATGCAAGTAAATCGTTTCTTGAAATTTTGGCAATAATGGCATGGATATATCTCTCCTTCAAGTTAGTAAATTATGTAACTCCATTCAGGCATAGTTTTGCTAATGCAGCTTTCAATTTTGCAGTTTGGACTGTCCAAGCTTTTTCTGGGACCTATGGTGTAAATTATGGAAGAATCGCTGATAATATACCTGCGCCACGTAGCGTAGTGACCCTTTTAAGAGCAGCAAGGATTAAGAACGTAAGGATCTACGACGCAGATCATTCCGTCTTAACAGCTTTCAGAGGATCTGGAATCGAAATAATAATTGGACTTAGCAATGAACTCCTAAAAGATATAAGCATTGGCGAGGATCACGCCATGAGTTGGATAAAGGAAAATGTCCAGCCATTCCTTCCACGAACATCCATCCGTGGGATCGCGATCGGGAATGAAATTCTAGGCAGTACCGATCCTGCACTATGGGAGGTGTTGTTACCAGCAGCAGAGAATGTATACAATGCGCTTGATCGTCTAGGTTTGACAGATAAAATAAAGGTTTCAACCGCGCATTCTGAGGCTGTTTTTGCAAGTTCCTACCCACCATCATCTGGTGCTTTCAAGGAGGATGTTATGGTATACATGAAACCCCTTCTGCAGTTCTTCCAGCGGATCGGATCCCCATTCTACATCAACGCGTATCCGTTCCTAGCTTACAAGAATGATCCCGATCACATTGACATCAATTATGCCCTTTTCAAATCAAATCCCGGAATATATGATGCCAAGACTAGCCTGCATTACGACAATATGTTTGAGGCTCAGATAGATGCAGCTTATGCCGCTCTAGAGAAGGCCGGTTTTGAGAAGATGGAAGTTATAGTTTCTGAAACTGGCTGGGCATCACATGGAGATGAGAATGAAGCAGGCGCAACCGCTTATAACGCAAGAACTTACAACTACAATCTGCGGAAACTACTGGCTAAAAAGAAGGGCACACCATTTAGGCCTAAGATTGCCATTAAGGTCTATGTGTTTGCATTGTTTAATGAGAACTTGAAACCAGGACCAACCTCCGAAAGGAACTTTGGGTTGTTCAAAGCCGATGGAAGTATAGCATATGACATTGGTTTCACTGGTCTAACTTCCGCAGCAAATTCATTCTTTAAGGTACACGTTTCTCATTATCATCTTCAAAGTTCCTAAGCTTTCCACACTAACATTTGATCTTTTATATGCTGAATTTCAGGGTGGCTTCAGCTTCTCATACTTGTTGGTTCTAACAGCCTGCGCTGCACTTCTTCTACAGAATCGAGCTTTATGAATTCAGTTGAGAGATTCAGGCTCTGTTTATTTTGAGCCTGATCCAGCTCCCACACCACTGCGAGTTTGAGAAATATGCATGTAGATTTAACTTATGCAATCTGTAACTAACTTCAGATTTGATCTTGTTTATAGAAATCCATTCTTTGAACAGTTAAAACAATGAACAGCAAGAGTTACTCTTTTCCTAACTTCTTTGTATCATAGCAAAAGTTACAAAAGGAAGATCATAAGCATCAATTCAATTAGTAAACATTATTCTAACAACCAAAAACCAATTTATAATTGCGCAATAAAGGATTTGCATGCAGAACTGAGGATCACCTTATCACCATTCACTCTTCTGGTTTTAGAATCGATTCCTATTAATTTTACCATTTGCACAGCACTAAATAGATAGCATTTTGATGTCCCAGCAATCTTTCGCTTCACCATTCGTAGATGTGAAATCTTCAAGAGAGAGACACAAAAGAAAAGTCACATAATATCGTACAAAAGCAAATTCTGATTATCATACATAGCTTTGAGTTTTACTTATTAGTGTTCAGAGTTAATTACATTGAGAAAGTAGCAGATGCAAGAATCCATAACCTGTGTTTTTGGACACGTTATCAAGGTGAAAAGCACGAGCTTGTAAGCATACAGGTTCAACTGGCAGCTTTCAGTGCCATTCTCTGCTTCTGAATCTCATTAGGTAACTTCACTTCAGTAGCCAAACCTATAGCTTGAAGAAACCGAACGATACACCATGTCAAATCGATCTGCCACCATTCCAGGCCGTGCCTTGCAGAGAATTCAAATGCATGATGGTTGTTGTGCCAACCCTCTCCGAATGCAAGAAGAGCAACCCACCTGTATTAGCAAGTCCACATGCAGAACGATGCGTAGGTTCATATAGACATTGTTGTTGCATCAACAATTAGGGGTATAAATAGTAATCTTTAATACCAGTTATTCCTGGATAGATCTCCTGTGTTCCATGCTTGTTTTCCCCAGACATGGCAAGCTGAATTTACCAGCCATGTAACATGGTAAACCCATATAATCCTCACACCCTGTTCAGTCAGCCATAATTAACTTAGGTGCTGTATCTGACAATATAGCAACCCTCTGATAGATGATCATTTCACATCATAGCAAAACCCATAAACATGTCAAAAGGTAAAGAAGATGGATAAGTTCACAGATCAAATATAGATAATATTAGTTTTGTCTTTCGAGTTGTCCAATAAAATCAGCGGTTGGTGGAGCATTTCACAAATTGCCAACTTCTAGCAGAAAAATTACAGTCCTTTTTGTATAGCTGAAATTAAATAATTTATCTAAGTTATGCCTAATCCTTTGCTTTTCCTTGCAATTAACTTCAAAAATTGCAAGCAGCACTCCAAAAATTTCAAACCAAAGAAAGGACAGAATTCAGCCAAAAAAACAAAATGAAAAGACAGAAAGATGGCAAAGAGCCACATAGATGTCTAATCATAATAGGGGTAACAAAATTAGTTAAAAGACACTGAAAGCAAACTTGATGGCTTTCCGAGATTGCTAATATACTACCCAAAAAGAAAAAAAGGCAAATCTGTTGAAACGCGGATAATTTATCAATTTGACCATAACGAATGTCTAGAAAACTATCAAACATTTTCCCCATTATATAAACACTTGTAATGTAAAACTAACAGTTATCTTGGCGGTACTTATTGAAGAATAAATGTTATTTGATGCATAAAAACAAGGCCCTAAAAGTCTTCAAATCACGTGGGCTTGGAAAGACTAAATGCCTTCTTCCAACTTGCACAAAAAGAGGGGCCACCGGCCACCTTGATGCAAGCCTTTTTGTGGTATGAAAGCTGTTTTACGGATTTTATTGGTTTTAAGTGATAAATAGGACCACACTAAAATGACAAATGCTAGTTGGAAATGATCCAAAATCATTGGACAATCCGCAATAGAAAAAGTTCCATCAACTAAAAAATAAAAAGCAATGAATGTTTTGTATGTGGCTTCTTCTTACCATACCCCACACAAGGAAAGGAAGTCCTCCCAATGCATAAAGTAGAAACCCGAGTGCGATTGGATGTGCCATGTAAGTGCTCTGTACAAATCTATAGAAGGGTTGCTTCTGCAAATCCCCCACATTGTTTGGTCCACCACACTGCATAGTTCCCATTCAAACATCAATCAAGAGAACGCATTGACAATGAGCAATAAGAGTTATAATACCGTCTTCGAAATCCGAGAAGATAATATCATTCACTAAATTTTCAAATACTCAATTAATTCATAATTTTTATTATTGATAGCATTTCTTATGAATTGAATTACAAGACTTGAACATTCAGAAAGAATTTGCTTATGCGATGCTACTGTCATATGGAAAATTAGTGAGAGAGAGGTACAACAAGAATATACCCTTTCAATGATGGAATTTGTATCGAAGAGCCAACTCATGTGACTAAACCAGAATCCTCCAATAGGGCTATGAGGATCTCTTTCAGAATCACAAAATTGGTGATGATACCTGTGCGTGCTCACCCAATCAATTGGATTTCCCTGCCAAAACCCACAAACATAAATACACGAACATTAAAAAACATTACTATAAACAAAAACACACTAACATATTACTAAGAAATCGATAACAGGTGGCCCGAAATCATGAAACTTTTCTAGGATGTCTCTGTATATTAGAACCTATTAGTAGATACAGTGCTATATAACAGGATACAGAGTGTACTATTATAAATTTAGAAGAGATTTCAATTTTCACCTGAAGAGCTAAAACTCCACAATATGCAAAAGTATACTCAAGCCATTTGGGAAGCTTGAAACTTCTATGAGAAAGATTTCTATGAAAAGACAGAGTGATACCGAACAGACCAGTCACAAAATACAACAAAACAGCAACACCTAAAGCACCCCAGTTGAAATAAAAGGGAGCTAACAAACCCAACAAGTGCGTTGCTATAACAACACCAGCAGTACCAACATCCAATGCATTCCATTTCCTTCCCCAGAACACTCTTCTTTCTCCCTTAACCACAACATCTGACAACAAAATTCTCCTAAATTTACCACTACTACCCTCCTCCTCCTCATCCTCCTCTTTTAAAGACAGAGAAGAAGAAGCTTTTGCATGGAATGAAAATGGGGGTCTTTTATTGAGTTGGGAAGTTTTGAAGAAGGGTTTGTTTGGAAATGAATAAAAAGGATTGAACTTTACAGCTTTGGGATGTAAAGGTGACGACTTTAAGGTTTTGCATAATGCATGGGGGTGTGTTCTGGTGTTTTGAAGGGGAATTAAAAGATGGGGTTTTTGAGTGTTGGGTTGGGATGCAATTAAAGCCATGCAAATTGATAAGGAAGACGAAGGCGAAGCAGAAGATGGGGTTTGGAATTCTGGGGCTCGGAAGGGATGTTCGGTTTGACTATATAAAGTGTTGGGCATGCAAGAGATGTCATGCACCGCAGCTGTTCTTGTTTTGTTTTGTGGTCGGAGAATGGGCGGAAAGAGAGAGAGAGAGAGAATATAAGGTCAAAAATCTAACGTCAATTATGATATCGATGCAGAGGATATAAACATATTGGAGAGATTTTCGAAAGAGACTGAGGGATAAGGCGATGTCTTTTCTTTTTCTTTTTCTTTTTTTTCCCACCTAATCTTTTTTCCCTCTCTCTCTTTTTCTGTTCTGCCTATTAAAATACTTTGTAAAGAACAATTTTGTTGGATCAGGTCTAAAAATATTGATTCCAATATGCTAGATATTAAGTTTGATTTTATGATCGCGTTATAATAACCTTCGTGACCTAATAAAAAAAATGTATAAAGCATTGAATAGGAATTGAATCGTTTTTAAATTGGATATTTCATAAAACCGAATCAAATTCAATTAGATTAAAATGATAGATCGATTCACTCCACAATATTAAAAATTCAATAATTTATCCTATATAACTTAGAAGGTATTCACACAACAAGATAATGTAGATTTTTTTAGAAAATGAGAAAAAAAAAAAGAGAGTAAAACTTCGTCAGGTAAAAATTGGTATTTCATTGCAAAATTAGAGTAAATTGGCACAATATTAGTTTGTATTAATCAATTACTAGATAATTACCAAAAGAAGTGTAAAAGAGTTTATCCAATAGCTAATTGAAGATTTTTTGGATGTTTGCTCTAAAAATTCAATAATTTATCCTATATGGCTTAGAAGGGATTCACAGCATCAGTATAATGTAGATTTTTTTATAGAAAATGAAAAAAAAAAAAGGATAAAACCTTGTATGGTAAAAAAATGGTATTTATTTCTAATTTACAGTAACATTGGCCATAGTATTGGTTTGTATTGATCAATTATTGGATAATTCCCAATAGAGGTGTGAAAGAGTTTATCTAAGAGCTAAATAAAGATTTTTTTTATTTTTGCTCTAAGTGTAGATTTTTTGGATGTTTTCTCTAAAAGTTCAATAATTTATCCTATATAGCTTAGAGGGGATTCATAGCATCAGTATAATGTAGATTTTTTTAGAAAATAAGAAAAAAGGTAAAACCTTGCCGGCTAAGAAATTGGTTATCCTATATAGCTTAGAGGGGATTCACGACAACAGGTTAACATAGATGTTTTTAGTCAATGAGGAAAAAAGTAAAATCTTGGTGATAAAAATTTGGTATTTCATTGCTAAATTACAGTAACATTGGAGACAATATTAGTTTGTATTAATCAATTACTAGATAATTCCCAATAGAAGTGTGAAAGAGTTTATCTAAGATCTAATCGAAGATTTTTTTGGATGTTTGCTCTAAGTGTGGATTAGTTGGGAAAATATCATATTTAGTACCTAAATTTTTATAATAATTCAATGTGATACCTAAATTTAAAGTGATTAATTTAATACACAATCGTAATTTTTATGGTCATTTTTACTACATTAGTCATCACTAACACTATTTACTCTTGTATGGAAGAAGCAATTTATCGGTGTTAGATAGAGTTATGGGCATCAGTAAAAATTTAATGATATATTGTTTCTTGAATGTCAAAAAATAGAAAAAAAAATTATTAAAAAGATAGTAGAAATAGTTATAAAAAGTTTAATGAAATATTAAATTCTTAAAGCGTCAGTTTTAAATTTAATTTTCTTGTAAAATTCAGATACAAAATTTGACCTTTACCAAATTAGTTTGTGGATCCTAAAATATTCTAATAGCTTGTCTAATCAAGTTAAAGATTTATAATAATTGGTTTAACCTTGTATATTAAGCTTAACTTAGTTTGACATATAATGTGATACATTAAATTTAATTAAATGAACTTTATTGACTTATTGCCATAGCAAGTTGTCAAAATTGATATTTTTAGCTAATCACATTGTAACTCTCTCTAATCTCTCAAGTGAGAGATCCCCTGAAATGGCAAAAAAAAAAAAAAAAAACTTGATATTTTTAATTTGATCAAATTGAAGTTATGAAATTTTAAGTTATCTTGAATCCGAGATCTATACATGAGTGTAACATTGGAAAATTTGTGTAGCAAATTATTTGAGAATTACCGGTTTGATTTAAAATTATGCAATTAAAATAATTTTATAGCAAGACATACTCTTATTTTGTTGATGGTTTTTATATCCTATATATTAAAAAATGTATGAAAAATTCTTATTAATCCCTGTGATTATATCTACTTTATACTCAATTACATGCGTGCACTCTTCTTCTTCTTCTTCTTTTTTCCCCCTCCTTTCCTTATATTTGTATTCTTTGTCTTTTTAACTTCTGATGATCACAGATATTTTACGTTGAAATCGTGTTTTTGGTGTTTTTGATGTTCATGTCCTCTTCCACTAAGGACTCTCTCGATGCATGTAATGCACGATACACGATGCCGAAGACGGCTCTAAAAGTGTGTGTTGGTTTATTTAATTGCAGCCTTCAATAGCCTACAAAAAGGGTCAAACTTTGCGTCTCCGGCACTTCCAACGTTTTCGGTTGTACGAATCGTTTTTGTCGTATCGCTAGGGGTCTTATAATTAAAGATATTCCTCACACGTATATTGCTTAACTACAGAAATATCAAACTCAGATGGCTTTACTTACATTATTTTCTATGATTTGTCAAACGATCAAATATATGAAGCCAACCACACATCATATCTTCGATTTTATTCATTTATTTCTTCTTTCCTTTTCACATTATATCATCTTCGATCCCAAGTGATGTTATGGTTTAAGGTTTGTCGTGTTTGTTGCAACACATGGACTTCACTCTATACAAATTTGTTGCGTTTACGTTCTGTTGTAATATGTATCATTTACCCCCAAGTCAAGACGACTTGAAATGCAACTTACCGTACACTACTACCAACTCACCACCTCTTGGGGATACTACTATGATCTAACATTATCATCTTTTATACATCATCACTACAATAGCTATGTAGTATTAGTGGTAACAAAAGAAGTATTGACACTAGGAATGTAACTGGACTAGGTTTCGAATGGATCATAATTACGAATACAACTAGATGAGTCATTATAAGGTATCTGACGTGTCTGACATGCTAAAAACCTCATAGAATCACGAGTCGGGTTTGGATAATAATATTGTGACTATAGGGTTTCAGGGTGGGTCATAAGTCGTTATAATGACCCAATAGAAAACCTAACCTAAAAAACTAAATATCATTTAAAATTAAATAATAAAATAAAAGTTTAATTTTAATTTTAAAAGACAAACACTAAATCTAATGTTCTATCCATTTTATATTTAGTCATTTTTCTCGTTACCCATAGGCCATCGCTAATACGCGCCCCACCCCACCAACCCCCCTCTCCCTCGGTCCTTAGTTGCTCCTCCATCTCCTCAACTCATTTGGCCACTCCATACACCCTGCAACTCGATATCTCTCTCCTTCTCTCTCAGTTACTTTCAAGTAACGGTCACAGCTAGTTAGAGTAGAGATAACATCATCTTTCCATTGTTCCATGATAGTAATAAGTGACGGTCACAGCTAGTTACCCATAGGCCATCGCTAATATGCAACCCCCCCCAAACAAACATCTGGGTTATGCTTCAAGGTGCTTCAAACTTTTTTCCAAAGGATATTGTATTTAGATTTTGGAAGTTTCTTTGGCCTCAACATGCTCTTCTTCTTAATGGTGACCAGTCTGTTTTTGCCGGTTGTATTTTGCAGCTTTTATTTATCCTGGGATTGCTTTTTTTCCTTATTAATAATTGCAAAGGGACTAAATCAATTGTATACTTTCGTCTGATCCATAAGACATGATTCAACTCATAAGATGGTGGCTCGATTATTGCTTTCCCTTATATGTTGTATAGAATATTTATAACGTTCACAAATCTTACATATACATTCATATAGCCTAGTCGCTTATCACTATTTCAAATGTGACATATGATGAGTATTATATGTTCATTTCCATACTTGTTTTAAATAAGGTTGATAATATTTGTCGTCGACTTGCTTTTTAGTTTTTCATTGAAAAAATGGTAAAAGAGAAAATTAAAAAAAAAAAAAACAAAAAAACTAACCATGTTAACAGGGGTAGAGCAAGTCAAGATCACAACTTTGTAAGGGCAGGTTTAGGTATGGTAAAAAAAACACTATAAGGTCACGAGTTGAGTTTGGGTAACTCTATAGGAAACCAAGGCGGGTTCAAGTCTTATATGACCCATTTCAAACTTGCCCCGATTGCATCTTTAATCATAACAGGGCTTGTTTGGATTGTTAGATTTTTATTTGTATCAAATCTGTATTGATAACTTATCGATATCAGTTCAATTTGGTCAGTTTATGAGTATAACTATCTGTTTTTCATTGGTATCATATCTATAGAGATTCAGTTTTAATTCGATTTGAGAATGATGCCAGAATGATACCTAACCAATGTACCCAAACAAGCCCATGAACCTAAAACGAACCGCTACCTTATAAGGTCTACAAACCCGATCCAATAACCTTATAGGGTTCTGATGCTATATCCAAACTTGTCCTACAAAATTTGGTTTTTAGAACCCGAAACTTGACCTATAACCCTTTACCCCCTTTTTTTTCAACTTATTTTCAAATTTTAATAATAAATTTAAGAAAAGTTAGTACTTCTAGCATAAGTTTCCTATACATTCAAAAAAAAAAAAATGCATGTGAAATTAATAGAAAATATTGCAAACCATATTTATTATACAACATTTAAATACATAATTACATTACTTTTGTCAGCGTATATTATCTTAAAAATATCATTAAATTAAATCTCCTAATGTGACTAAAATATAATAGACAATAAATAATATTAATCTTGAATAAAATTTAATAAAAAATTCTAAAATCCATAGCTAGTTTAGCAGACGTAAAAGAAAAAAACATCCTAAATGGTAAAAAAGATGATAATCTATTCATATCTTATTTCTTCTCATTGCCTTTTTAGCAATGTTTTTATTTTATTTATTTTTTAATTATAATATCGGGTTGCTAGGTATCCATTAGGTTTATTATATGATTCAAACGTAACCCTATAATCCTATAGGATTATTACTATATATCCAAACTTAACCCTAAAACCCTATAGGGTTTTTAATGAATCGAGTGGGTCGGAAATCTTATAACAACCTACTTGATTATATCTTTAGTGGCATCAATACAACAATGCAGTGATAATGGAAAGATCGTAATTCTGATGATAGTTGTGATAGAAGTAGTCACAATTAATGATAAGATAGTATTTACCATATAGGTATAATTGTGATAACGGCAATGGTGTCGATATGAAGACGGTGTGGAATAGTAAATCAATTGTAGCTAATAGTGTTATGGTGATGACAAGGGTAGCATTGTAGTAGTAGTAGCTACAACTCTATTATTAGTAACAATGGTGTAGGATGGTAAATTCTTTTAATTTTTGAACTTTCTTCACATTATCAAAATATCATCTTCTTTCTTATTATTTTAACTATTAATTAGAAGTGGTAGTTTTGTAAATATAAATATTAACGAAAGCAAAGAAAAAAGGAAAAATAAAGAGGGTGCAAATCCAAACATCTTCACTTAGATAAAACCTTGCAAGCAAAACTTGTCAAAACTAAAATTTAGGATTTCAATTATCATTTAAATGATATTTAATTATAATTAAAATAATATAAATTTTAGATATAATCAAATAGGATATGTAAAAATACTCTCTTTTTTTTGTGAAAGGATATGCAATAGTGCTTCTATATTATAAGGCTTAAAGACACCACATGCTTCATTGGTTCAAAATAAACTTGTATTAGCAATATAAGTTTTAAATAAGACTAGTTTAAGAAGTTATGAATAGATTCTATAAAATTTTTGCCAAAAAAAAAAGATTCCATAAATTTAAGATGTTGTATTTTTTGAGATGGTATGCTAATAGCGGTCAAATATCCCACTACTCTAATGATAATCTATATTCATTTTTAGTCTATCGACATTGAATGATTATATATTTTGATCTTATCTCAATTCTTAAAACTAGCTAGAAACCAAATGCAGGAGTCCCTCAATTAACAGGTGGTATTATTTAGAACGAAGGTCGTAATCAAACTTAGGCAATAATTGAATGAAGCCCAAGCTTAAAACTTCAATTATTCTATTAACCCAAGTTCGAGTTTTTTTATAACTTTCCATAGTCGAACACACATCTATCTCCAATATAACTTCAATTTAAATGATGGTGGCATTTTTTTTTCCAAACAATTAGTTTAAATGCTCATAACCCGAGCTAAGGCTAAATTGTAACTAAAATGGTTTTGTTCAAATAAGAGTAAAGCTTATAATTTTGAGTAATATGGTTGGACTAGATTACAATCATTAATGATAAATCCTACACTATGACCTAATAGGCTCATGCATGGCCAGGTGACCCACAAGCAACACACAAGCCTACAAGTCCGGATGCTCCATGACAAATTTACCCTGGTCAGATTCTCGATACCTGATTCCCAAATGAGACTAACTCGACACATACTCCAATCTCTTGACCTCACGCTCTCAAGGTCGACTCCAATTATGACTCTCTAGGAGAAGCTCATGGCAACATTACTCCTCAGGCTCATGCATGAGCCACCCTCTCATAACTTGTCACACAATTCCTGTCCCATCATGGAACATGAGGAACATCTCTAGTCTAACCACACACTCTGAGCCACCCTCTCATAACTTGTCACACAATTCCTATCCCATCATAGGACGGGAGGAACATCTTTAGTCCAATCACACGCTCTGCACTTCAGTAGCTCCTTCACCTCAAATAAGACGATTCCCACACCTCATGACCTAGTCAACTATCAACCTAAGATCCACCTTAATGAAAAAGATTATGTAGACCTCAGTCTAATATGACCTTAACTATAAATAGCCCTTCCCTCCACCAGGTATCTATTCTCCTTTAAAATATTCTTGAGATAACCCATGGATTGATTTAAATATTAGAATTAATCAATTGGCTGATTTCTGTGTTCGTGAGGTCCAAACTAACCAGTGGGATCAGCACCCACAACAACAATCATTTTAAAAAATAAAAAAAAATGGACATGAATCACGTTTTTCTTACAACAAAATACCAAATGGCATTTTGACCACTTATTTCAGTGTTTCTCCCACTAAGAAATGTGGCTTCATCACTTCCAATGTCAACGTTCGAAAACAATAAGCAAAGCACGTCAATCCACGATACACTAGATTTAGGTCAAATTAAAATTGTCTCAATTTTATAATCACTTTTGACTCTTAGAATATATATAATAATTAATATATTAATTATATTAAAGTTGACATCTCACTTAAAAGATCATAAAAGATTGTTAAGATAATCAGTAATAGGAGAAAACCACTTCTATTAAAATTAATAGCGGACATTATAAAATTTTCCAAATCTTTAAACATCAATTTTTTTTTTATAATTTGAATTTGACATCTTAACAAAGTAAATTGAGAAAAAAATTAAAATATATGAGGTCATATTTAATAATAGTAAAAGTTTTTCTTACTTTTAATAGCGAAAATTTTTCTTACATTTAAAAAATTAAAAGTTTGCTTGCAAATGTTGGCTCGACTGGTACGACTTCGGCCCATAACCTCCAGTGGTCATGAAATTGATTCTTGCTACTGGCAAAAGCGTCTCCTTTATATCTAGGGTCATAGGATCGGTTATTATCAGTATTAGGATGCTGTTGGTAGGTCACTTGCCTCATCTAATTTCGGATATGGCATTGTCCTGGTGATTTCCATCGCAAAATATGATGAAAGATAACTATGGCCTCCTATGGTGGTCACGAGAGTCAAAACAATTGTAATTTTTTTTTTTTAATGGCAAAAAAATGGTGAAAATTTTTGTATCATTCCTAATGGAGAAAAGATTCATTGGCATAATATGCTACTTGGATTGTCCAATAGTGTGAAACTATCAATTAGTTCTTAACACATGGACAATTAATTCTTCAAATCCATTTAAAGTTAATCCCTTTAACTTTCCAAGCAAGTTTAAATTTCGAATTCATGAGAAAAAAAATCTTCCTCTAATAAATTGAGTAAATTCAGGAAACTTTTGAAATTCCTTTTACAAACATTTCCACATCCTCTTTCCTCTTTCTTTCTTCATTAGATCCAATAAAAGTAAAGCTATTGGATTATAATATCTTCTAAAAACTTTAAAATAATGTGGGGATGTATTATAGGTATTTTCTTAAACCAAGTAAATCTTAATTTTAGGATATTATATCAGTATCAAGTAATATAGGAACAATTCTATTATAAGATGTCTTACTGAAAAAAAAATATTTTATAAGATGGCACGTAATATCTAATCCTCTTTTAATATTAGTACCAAGCTATTTGTGCATGTTTTAATAAAATGTAGATTTGCATACATACATACATACATACATACATATATGAGTACCCAAAACATATGTATCTAAAAATATAGAACTATTAATAATGTAATAGAAGGTTAATTATTTAGTTCTAATTACCTAAAAATGAAATTCTTTTTTCAAATATTAATCATAAATATTATTCAAATTATAATTCATGTATAAGTATCTTATTTTCCATTATTTCCTTTTTGGCATCTCCTAAATAATACTAGTGTTGGCTAAATAATAATAGTAGTAGTAGTGTGGGGCATTTGCAATTCTTATGCTTAAAATATTAAATGATCATATCTCAAAAGTTTAAATATTTAGAATATTTTTTCAATGCCTTAAATGCAATGATGGTACCATGTAACAATAGAATTCTCTACTTTCACTTAAATAATATTGTATAGAAGATTTGAATCAAATTATTCCTACTTGAAAAATCAATGTCAATACTATTAAATTATAAGATCATCGCTACACCTACAATGTCTAATTATTTAGAAAAATATATGTATACACATATATATACATGCACATTATAAAGAATGCATGTGCAATTGCCAAAGAATAAAAATGTCTATTTAGCCAATGACTTTATAGTCTAGTAGCATCTGATTCAGATCCTCGTCCTTAAGATATCGAGTTCGATGCCACGTGTTAACGTGTAATAGCACTTTGTGGGCCATTAAAAAAAGGTCTATTACGAACCAGACATGAGTACAGTTAAACCTCTATAGAATAATATTACTTGGATTAATAAAAAATATTATTTTATAGAGATTGTTTATTTATCGGTAAATGAATAAATTATTCTACGAAGATTATTTTTACTTTTTTTGCACATTTTTTTTCCAAATTTTATATATAACTTATCAATGAAAGTTAAAAATAAATATGGACAAAATGCATATACAGTATATATATATATATGAATGTATATAATATTTCAAAATTCATAATGCATAAATATAAAAACGAAATAATAAAATTTATAACATAAAAAACTATAAAATTATAATAAATCTTAAAAATTATAACGATGGATATATAAGAAAAAAAGTTTTTCAAAATTAATGTTTTGGAAAATAAAGGATTACAAAACAATAGAAAGAGTTGGGAAAAAATTATTATGAATTTTAAATGAAATTTTTTTTATGTATTTAATAAATTATTAATTTTTTTATTTGGCTTTAAGAATTTCTTTATAACATTTACGAGATTATTAATTTAGTATGCTGATCCAAGTTGAGATCGAATATTCTTTTATTAAGATTTGACTATATTAAAATGGATGTTTGATATTGTTATTTTATCTTTACATTTTATAAAGAAGCTAATTGGTTATATATAATTTATGTAAACATCGGCACAGTTTGGATCAGTTCTGGACTAGAACCGAAACCGGAATCGCCAGAGCCGAGGCGGTTCATGGAATCGCCGATTCTGACGATTCCGGTTCCGGTTCCACGTGAACCGTTAACCAATTTTTTTTTTTAATAATAAAACAAACCTGCTCTCTACCGCTCCCCCTTTCTCCTTCCCCCTAATCCCCCCAAACAAAATACCAAAATCATTCTGTGTGTGTGCGTTTCTTTTTTTTTTTTTTTTAATGGCGTATCGGAACCGGTGGAACCACCTGTTCCGTGTAGACGAACCGCTAAGACCAACCGGTTTTGGTGGGTCCTTCGACGGTTCGTAACCATTCCCAACGAGGCGGTTCCCGAATACAGAACTGCCGGAGACTGTTTAGGGCGGTTCACGGTTTGAAACCGCCCCATGGTAATGTCTAAATTTATGGATTGAGTTTAACATTTTGGTCGTTGAGCCTTACTTTTTTGTTTGAGGTTAATTATTTCAAGTAGTGGTAGGTATAAAAAAAAAATTAGACCTAATTTTAAAATGATTGATGGATTGTTTCAAGTATTGGTGCTATAACAAAGATATCGACTAAATAATAGAAAAAATAAAGAAACATAAAATTTAAAAATTAAAAGAAAAAAAATCTATAAACTAATATTCTATCCAAAAAAAAAAAAAAAAAAAAAAACTTTCGCCATACCATACATAAGCTTGTCAATTTCCCATCACCATACCTACCACAAACTTTGGCCACACATTCACACAGTGTGTACACAAGACGCATTCCAAAGGCAAAAACTTATCATTGCATCATGACTCATCCTACACAGCCTTAACCAGAAATCGAAAGCAGCGATTTCCTAAGCACCCTTAGCATGTCACTAAGAGAGACAAGTCCTGTTAGGAGGCCCTGCCGGTCCACCATCCAAACGCGGTGCACATGGTTGCTCACGGCCTTCTCCATAACCTCCTTCAGGGATGACTCTCGGGTGCAAGTCACAGGCTCCCTTGGCCGGGCTTCGTCGCTCGACCAAGGCCGTGTTGATGCCATCTCTGTGAACCCCAGAGCAGGTGCTGATAACCATGGCCGCAGAGCAGTAACATGGCATCTCCTTAGATCGGTTGCTGAAAATGTTCCTATCAGCTTCCTGCCTTTTCCCTGATATTTTATAGCTAATTTTTAACATATAACTTGAAGATAAAAAAATCATGACACATGTCCAATTTCTGAAAGCAACATTTCATAATCCTTGTCCAAATGGTATTTATGTTAATTTCTTTATAACAGTTCATCATCTAGTATGATTTGTATGACCTGCTGAAATATCAAATTAGTCAGGACAAACATCCGGTTTGATTCATAATATTTTCATCTGTTTGACATCTATTTGGTATCCGTTTAAACCAAACTATTTGTCAAGATTAACACTTGATTACACATGTATAGATCAGATAGATAAAATACAGATAAAAACAAATAAAAGAGTTACTATTATATTATTAGGAAAACCAACTTCATATAAAGCAGCATTCAATAATTTCTATGTGCCTATTCTGGATTTACTCTAACAAACTAAGATTAATATGAAAAATCTAAGAACTTAAAATTGATATTCATCGTAGGAAAACGGGATTTAGAACTTACATCCGTTAGCTGACTATGATCTTGCTCTTGATCAAGAATAGTTGAAGAAACTATGGGAACAGCGTTCAGCATAGCGGCTTTCATGCCCTTGATGGCTTGAATCAATTTGGTTCGATCGGTTATCGCAAAAACGGTTAGATTAACCGCCCCCAGTTTCTCCACAGAGGAAGATGTAGCTGCTGCTATCTCACCAGCATGATCCATCAAGAATCTAAGCACATCCATTTGAGTTAGCATCCGATACGTCGATGCGGTGTCTACAAGCTCGACTCCTGAAATGTTCTCCATCTGGCTGTCTAGTGGTACTAAGGCTCTGTGGATTCCCTTGCTCAACACTTCCATACAGTCAAGGACGCTACATTATTACTCAAAAAGTTACTTGGATATCAAGAAGGGCATCATCCTTTCAAAAACAACTTTTCACTCATTTGACTTTACAAAGATTATATCAAAGTATGTAATATAACATGGAGCATTAATCTAAGATCAAACAAAACAGCATGAATCGATCGACCTGGTATTGGGATTAAGAGTCCAGAGACTGAGACCTTCCAAGCATTGCCCAATAATAGAAGACACAGGAACAGCCATCTTCTCCTCAAGATCACCACCATCATTATCACTCCCATTCATTTGATCATCATCATTATCTCCAGCAATATGAGCCAATATATCAAGCATAGTCACCATCCCTATATAATGCTTCCTTATAGCACCGGTTTGCTTGTCAGCCTCCATTATCAATGACCCACCAGCACCTATCCATTGCCCTGGTGGAGCCGCCACCGGAGCCGCCACCACCTGGTTCGCCACCAGTGCATTCATTGTATGAGCCAATGATGCCGTGTATGGTACCTCCACTAGCCTCCTCCTGCTCTTGGATACTAAATCTTTTGCTGTCCTTTCCTTTATAAGCTGTTTCTCACTGTGTTGACTGGAGAGGTAAGGTACGGTTTGGGGGGATTCAGGTTGCTGCTGCTGCTGCATGGTTGCTCCTGTGGAAGAGAAGTTTAAGGATTGGGTCAGAAAACTAACGTTGATGTGCTTTGAACCTGAAAAACGAAGGGACAGATTCCTAAAAGAGGAGTGAGTGTGGCAACTACGTGTCTAGGCCTTGTTTGGAGCTTTGCATGGATGTTCTTCGTCTTCCACCTGTTGTCTGCATGCAATGTTTCCACTTAAAAAAACCGAAAAAAGAAAAAAAAAGTTTAATGTCATAAGATCAATCATCAATTAAATATCTAAATTTAAAATTTTTTAAATTAATACCAAATTTAATTTTTCGCGCACCTAAACACTACCTTATTCTTTTATTGTTTCTTTAAGTAACTGATACTTATCGGACAATGGTTAAATATGATAGATTTACGAGTAAGAAAAGTTCAACTAGATATAAAAATGAACTTTTTAAAATTCAGATGCTTAATTAACCTTTTTCTCCATATAAAATTGGGTATTTTTTGTTTAATTAGATATAAAAGTTAAATATAAAAGATATTTTAATAGTTCAATTAAAAGTGAATACAAATCTTCATTATTTAATGACAGAATAGATTCCATCTACTGTGTCCATGCGCTGTGATGTCAAATATTCATCCTTTTTTTTCTTAAAGTATCTCTTTAATATTTTTGTTGTAGCCTATCTATCTTTTCTCATTTTAATATTATCAAATTTATATTCTGAATGTAATTATCATGTATTGGCTTGTTGAAAATGAAATACCTAGAAGGGTAAAAGTAAAAAAATCAAAATTTTCTATGATATACCTGAGTTGGATTTAGGTGAACCTGCATTTGAGGTATTCAACGAACTAATCGAGCTGGGATTAAATCTTATGATGTTTGGATAACTTATCAGTATAATCAAATTTAAATTAAATTTCAACATTTGCTTGATTATTTAAATAAAAACATATTTTTAATCAAGTCAATTTCGAATTGCTATTATCAATAGAGTTTGGACTCGAATCAAAATTAAATACTACTGTATAAGGAATTCAGAGTCGTTATAAACCTAAACATAAAAGTACGTTGGTAAGAAGATAAGAAAGAAAAATATAAGAAAATTATAAACTTTATAATATCAATAATACATTTTATTAAAAAAAAAGAAGTTAAAAATTTTCAATATTCATCTTGCCAATAGTAAGTGTCCCATAGCATAATTTTCCAAGGTTTTTTGGGTACCAAGTAATACCAGGAGACCCGACCAATGAACCAAATCAGATTGATCTAATATAATAAAACATGGTCGGTTGCCTGCATATGGAGATGATATTTTCACAAGGTAGCCAACTTCCAAACTTATCCCCATTGTCCTGGTTCTAATAATAATGCATCCTCACTTCAATTGGTAAAGTTTCCTCTAATATACTTTTTTCCTGAAAAGATTCATTAAATCTGATATAAAACGTGAAATAATTAGTGATATAGAAAAACTAATAATTTTTTATATGAATAATTTTATAAAAACTATATACTATTTTCATAATTTATTTAAAATACATATGTACTTACTAGTCACTCACTAAACATTTATATAAAGCTGGGTATATGGGTCATGGCCATGGGCCGACCTATCAACCTGCTAGAAAGAGTGAGGTATGGTCAAAATTTTTTAAATGGGACAAATTGGCCAGGCCTGTTAACTCACGGGCTAAAGCGGGCCAGGCCGGGATGATTGGCAGGCCAAAAAAAACCAACAAGAGAAGTTTAAAAACAAGAATAATATAACAATATCTTCTTGATTATTTATGAATATTACGGAAAAAGATAAATTGATACATACACCACAAATATTATAACATTTTTTAAAATACATATTTATTGATTTAAACGTAATATAATATCTAATTAATCATTTTAAAAACTTGTTTTTATATATAAATAATCAAAATACTAATAAAATTAGTCATTAGTATATATATAACCTCAAAATATATAAATATCCTAATTTTTACGTAAATTAATATTAAAAAATAAATTAAAAAATTAAAAAATAATAATAATTTTGGCCCGTATGCCAAAAAGAACTAGTCCAGACCTGAGAATTTTGATCCGTTTAAAAGAGAGACATGGTGAACCGGCCCGTTTTAACCTACAGGAGCTGGTTCAACCTATTTACCCGCTTTGTCTATCTTTACACCTATGGTGTGTATCACATATATTGAATTTTTTCTTCCTTTCATCTTACTTCTCTAATCCAACTTGACAAAGAAATTCAGTACTGTACCGACATGGTGCTCTGAATCAATACCAAATCTGTCATCTGCGATTTGGTGTAATAACTAATAACTATTCCAGTCGGATCAAACTGAAGAAAATCAAATTGAATGCTTTCCGTCCGCTGTTAATTTGGCAAAACCAGTTCCAACGTTGGCGAAAGATTAATTTTTTTATTCTAATAACATATACAGGTTATTTGATAATTTACAATCAGTAATAAAAGTCGAACATGTAATTGGACTTGAGGATAAAACTCATTTTATCATAAATATAATTTCGAGATAATATTTGGTTTGCTGAAGCAATAAAAAGATTACACACATATTAATTAAAAAAAAAGTATATAAATACTAGTCGGTATCACATTTAATATATACAATATTATATTTTTATATTGCATTTAATACATGCAGCATGTATTAAATATGATACTCATTTTTATTTATTACAAGCTATATTATATATATATATATATAAAAAAATGGTATATTGCATCTAATAAATACCGCATGCATTTTGATAATTTTATTTTGTATAATTAATATTTTAGTAATTTTATTAATATTAGGATAGACATGAATTTTCCCTACAAATTTGATATATATTTTCTATTTAAATATATTATAGCAATAATTTTTCTTTTTTTCCGAATGTAGAGATAGGGTTCCATCGTCCTCCTTTGGTCCGTCCCTATTTAGTATTTACAATATTATTGCATACTGGCAAATGCTTACTGGTGGCCATTCCACATAAATCCCTAGACATGCCAACAAAAAAAAAAAAAATGAAAAAATAGATAGAAAAGAAAGAAAGAAAGGAAAGAAGAAATGGTAAGTGCAACCCTCCAAAACTATTGGCTATGTGTAATAAAACCTTTAAACTTCAAAGTTGTAATTTTACCTCTTTTATAACTTATGAAAATATGAAATCACACTTTAAGAATGTAATAGTATCTGTCTTGCACTTTATAATTTGGGTTTAATCAATTTAAATAGCAAAAAAAATAAGGCCGGCCAAGGCCGAAGAAAGCTTTAGTGGTATTAATAAATAAGGTAGATTGATTAATATTATATAAATATTAGTTAACGTTGTAATGCAAACAATTCTTTTAAGAATTATTTATAATATAGCCAAGTGATATATCTTCTAATCTCTTAAATAAAAAATATACTTTGTAAATTGTTTATGTAATGATTAAAAAAAATCATCCAGTTGCTAAGAAAAAAATAATATTTTTATTTAAATAATTATAAAAATACTATTAAAATGTAAATAACCACAATTTTTTTGATAATTTAATTTTATCACTTAAAAAGATATAATAAAAAATAGTTAACATCATCTTTTCAAAAGATACTTCTCCCTTTCTCCCTTTCTTTCTTTTTTTTTTTTTTTTTTGGCCATTTCCCATTGCAGTTATTGTCAAATCAGTGGGCCTTCCTATGTTTTCATCTGGCTGTCTGTTTTAATTTTGGAAAAATGTACGTGGATCTCGTCAGTTCAACCAACGAGGCCGGTAGAATTATTTTTTGCTTGAGATGGTGAAATGAATTAGAAAGAGAGTATTGTGGAAGAAAAAAAATAGAGAGAATAATTATTAAAAGAATTTATGTGTTTAGGTAATGAAGTGAAAGAAAATGAAAGAAGTCTTAATTATTATAAAATGCATAATTCGATAAATGATAAATTACTTATATGTTTCTAAAAGATAATAAGTAATTTTAAAAGAAAGGGTATAAGAGTAATTTAAAAAAAATCTCTTTTCCTTCTAAATCTTTTCATTTTAGAGGGGATAAAAAAGTTGTGAGACCTAAAAAAATATTAAATTTATTTTCCCTTTCCTTTTTTTTTTCGCTCTCAAAACAAATAAGAAAATGAAACTCAATCCCCTTTCATTTCCTCCTCCCATCAATCATTCCCTCCTAAATCTCCCTTGCCAAACATAACCTAAGAGATGAGTCTATTCACTAATAAACCCATCTCTTCAAGTGACGAATTTATTCACTAATAAATCCATCCTTTTGAGTGACAAGTTCAAGTTGTTTAAAACTAGGGATGGGCAAAAAAATTGATCAAATCGAGAAACCGAATCGAAACTAGAAAACCAAGTTAAAAAATATGATTAAGTAGTCCATTGATTTCGATTTAGAATCATTGTTTTTATTTCAGGTAAATTGTATCAGGAGGTCACAACGTTTAGGAGTAAGTTCATTTTAAGTTACAACGTTTCAAAAAGTTCAAAAAACATCATCATATTTGGAAAAGTGTCTTAGAAAGTTTAACTAAGTATTTCTTGTATTGGCACATGTCAATGGAGCCTTAAAAGAAGTGTTTCTTGAGTTTTAATTATATATTTTACCTATTTGTCAAAAAAATTAACACAGATCATGTATTTGTCAATTAACCGAAACACATATCATAGTTTTATAATTAGCTCTTTTTTAATATATATGAACAGATGATGGGAAACCTTAGTCGCTTTTTTCTCTCTTCAATCTTTTTTTTCTATATTTAACTTGCTAATTTGCAAATTTTTAATATACTTGTGATATTTAACTTGTTAATTTTCAATTTTTGAATGTAATTATGAAATAGAACGGTTTAACTTTTTTTGTACCAACTGAAAATGTGGTTAATCATAACTTTTGGCTAATTATTATGTTAAATAATTAAAAATTGAAAAAAAATATTAATAAAAAAAATAGTTAATCATTAAGGCGATTAATCATTAATAATAGATCGATTTATGTTTAAGATTTTAAAAAACCGATTATTATGGCTCAATTTAAAAAATAGGATCATGGATCAGTTCATCAAACTACGTCATCTCTATCTAAAATTAAGATTATTTTCATCCGGCAGCTTTTTCATAATTATTATTATTATTTTCCTTTTCCCCACAGTTGCTACCATTTATTACAATGCTGCTGGTACTTCTCTAAACACTAGCATATACCATTTACTACAATGCTGCTAGTACGTATCTAAACACTAGCATATCAAAACTGAACACCTTTTTCCAGAGCCCCACCAACTTTTACCTTATATGCAGTGATAAAAATTAAAACGACAGGACATATTGCACGAAGTCCATTTATTCCTTTAGAGGTAGAAATAAGCACAAGTCCCGTGACATACGTTAATGCTATTTCTAGACATTTATTTCAACTCATGTCTATTCTCGTGAATTCATTATTGCCTTCTTTTAATCACACACCAACTTGACACATATCTCATTTATTCCTTCCTTGACACCCTACAAAAAGCTCAAATCCCCCCACAGCATCCCAACCAATTGATCCTTTTCTCCATCCCAAAAATGACCTTCTTTCAATTACTACCAAATTTGGGCCTAGCATGTCTCATTTTCACATGTCTAGTGCCTCTAGGCATGCCGTTCACGGTTATAATGTCTGACTCGGGTGCACCCTCTAGTACCTTAGTAGATGCCCCTCAAAACGGGCTGGGATCGGGTCTAAATGGGGCCCGAACCGACCCCCAAGAACAAGAAGCGGTTTATGATGTGATGAAAGCAACCGGGAACGAATGGGCTACGAGTATACCCGATGTGTGCCGAGGCCGTTGGCATGGGATTGAGTGTATGCCGGACAAAGACAATGTGTACCATGTTGTCTCACTATCTTTTGGTGCACTTTCGGATGATACAGCATTCCCAACTTGTGAACCTTCCAAGTCCTATATTTCCCCATCAATAACTAAGCTTCTTCACCTTCGGACACTGTTCTTTTACCGTTGCTTCACCTCAAATCCTCAACCTATCCCATCATTTTTGGGCCAATTGGGCCCTACCCTACAAACACTAGTCCTAAGGGAAAATGCCCATGTGGGTCCAATTCCTACCCAACTAGGAAATTTAACCCGTTTAAGGGTTCTTGATCTTCACAGGAATAGCCTCAACGATTCAATCCCGGCTTCATTAGGCCAGTTGACCGATCTAAGATCACTAGATTTGAGTGGGAATAGATTAACCGGCTCGATTCCGACCTTCACCTTTCCGGCTTTGAATGTTTTAGATCTAAATCAAAACCATCTATCCGACCCAATTCCATCGAGCCTTGGATCATTCAAGTCGCTGATTAAGATCGACCTAAGCCGGAACCGGTTGTCAGGTCCAATACCGATGTCAATTAAGAACCTTCATGACCTCATTTTAATGGATTTAAGCTACAACTACCTCTCTGGTCCATTTCCAACATCATTTGCAAACTTGGGCTCTCTTCAAGCATTAATTCTAAAAGGCAATCCAATGGACCATTCCACGATTTCTAGAGATGGGTTTTCAGGCATGAAGGATTTGGAAATCCTAGTCCTCTCAAACATGAACTTGCATGGTCCAATACCGGACACACTAGGCCAATTGCCAAACCTCAGAGTGCTCCATCTTGATAGGAACCACCTGAATGGTTCGGTTCCAACTTCTTTCAAAAACTTGAAGAATCTCGTGGAATTGAGAATCAATGATAATCAACTGACCGGACCGGTTCCATTCGAGAGAGAAATGGTGTGGAAGATGAAAAGAAAATTGAGACTATATAATAATTCAGGACTGTGCTATGAGGCAAACAGTGGATTTGGAGATGGGGCCGATTCATCATATGACTCGGGAATCGGGTTGTGCGATGCATCAAAATCGGGATCCGAAAGAAGAATACAACATCTATCGGCAAATGACGAAAATGTCCCAAGAGCAATTAATTTGTCATCTGCTCAAGTACTCAAGAATTTTTCACTTACTACTAGGTTACTTCAATTAATGGTTTTGGTTTTGTTTGGTTCAAATTTGTTCTAAGAAAAAGTCGATGGACATGTAAATATTTTTTGGTAATAGTAGAATTATTATTTATTGTACGATTAAAGTTGGACAATAAAAATTATTAGTATCAATATGGCATGTGTACCCAACCCATTTAAATGATCATGGAAGAGAAGGAGTTTTAAAATTATTTTAAAAGAAATTTGATTATGAGAAAAAATGAGTGTAAAAAATTTTAAAGATTCGATTACGGTTGGAAAATATATAGACTGAGAAAATGCCTAATAACTAACCCATAATAATAAGGAAGATGAAGGCTTAATAATTAGCTCATAATAATAAAGGGAAGAAAATGAGTAACAGATAAGTACCAATATATTTTAGAGAAGTGATGAGGATGAAATATAAGTCGTAGAAAATGTGAAAATATATATCATTTCATCTTTCCGGTTGCATCAAGATGTATTTTTATTAAATGTGTGCATCCAACCAAGGGATGAGTTCCCCAACTTAGGTTTAGAGCAAAATTTATGAGCAAGTGATGGTGTGATAGAGCCCAATAACAAGCCATGCATCTCTAGAGCCCAATAAAATTCATGGCCCGTTTTCTTTCTTTTGGGCCGATGACATTACAAGTCAGATGTATAGGGATGGGCAAAAACACGATTTCTTTTGGAAGCGAACTATATCTTTTTATTAAATTAATGCATGATTGTATTTTGACATAATTTATCTTTATTTGTATTTAAGTTGAGATATTACTTCATAATTGTACCCTCTCGTAATTTGTATATAAAAAAATGCAAGTACTTATTATTTATTTAGTAAACCCCTGTACATCAAGAGATATAGGTATTATAATTTTTAAAATAAGAACAATGTAGATTCAAAGTGATAAACTTAATGAAATTAACAAATAAAATCAATAGTATAAATGTGGAAGTACAGAAGTTAGAATTTTTTTTCCTTGTTTCTAAAACAGTACAGTTAATTTTTTTTCCTTAAATTCATTCTACTTTTATAAGATTCTAGATTGAATCACTTTAAATGATCTAACGCTTTGTTTGGCAATTTTATGAAGTTTGACAAGCTGCTAATATGAGTGGAAAGAAAAAAGTAGAAAAGGAAATGAATAGAAATAAAAATTTGTGGAATGTTTATTTGTGTGTGGTATTTTACGAAGGAAGTAAAAGGAAAAGAAAAGAAAAGATGTTAGTATTTGATTAAATGGTCCCTTCTATTTTATTTTTGTTCTTCATTTATCGAGGAGTGAAAAGTAATTTTAAAACACCGTTCATCTTTTCCTTAACTTTCTTTCCAATTTTGGAAAGAAAATGGTGATGGATAAAAGTTGAAAATTTTTCATCCTTTTCCAACGCTTTCCTCGGCTTTCCACGTCTTCAAACACCAATTTTCTTTTCTCTTTCACCGTTCTCTTTCCGTTTCCCTAGCTTTCCGTTCACCAAAACATAGCATAAAATTAAACTAATAAATCACCAATTTATAATTAATTCCGATTCAAATCCATAAAATTTGGAATTTGTTGGGCACCACTATGGTCCATCCTTCCTTTCCCCCTCCAGTGTTCTTTCGTCAACATGTTTAAATTAAAAGCGTTTGAAAATTGGGGGAATATTCTTCTTAATAAAACAAAAACAGTCCATTCTAACGTTAGTTGAGCTTTGGCTTGCTTATGGCAGCTTAAAAAGGACACGTGGGATTGAAGAGCAGGTTAGATCACATATACATTTTCGTTCTCAAGATGACAAAAGGAAGTTAATAATGGTGGGAATCTCACAATTAGATTATGCTAACAGATTGATAAGATTAAGGGCCTACTGAAACACATATACCCCTTTATGCCCTTTTCTTTTCTATGCTGTGGTACGATGATTTTACATTAGTAATGAATAAATCACAACTGAAAGAATGATTTGAAGAGAGCGTTAGAGAGACAAGTCTTACAAATTAATTTTGTAGTTCTTAAATAACGAGTCTAAATGTTTGCATAAGTGCTTATTTGATCCTTAACGATATATGTTGGAATATATAATATCATTTCTCTACTCTTTGCTACGAGTAGGAAAAAAACCAACCAAACCAAAATTGTTGTTCTTTTTTTTTTTAACAGTTCGGATTTGGTTTGGATTAGTCATTTTCAAATATATTACATTTCGATTTGGAGCATAATTTGAATCAAACCGTTTTTAAAGATTAAAAAAATAAATAAATTGACTAAAGAGTAAAGAAATATACTCTAACCCTAATAATATAACCCTAGTCCTTATTCTTGCGATTTCTATTTTTTTTAAATTTCTCTCAATTGCTCAACCTGTACATTCATAGATTTTACCCTTCTCTTCTCTTCATCATATTTACTTTTCAATTTTATTTCTATCTTAATCCTCCAAGACTAACTCATACAACAATTGAAAATGAAAAATTTTTATTTGACATTAATCTTCTTCTTTTTTTCCCCTATTCTTGATGGTTATTGGAAAATTTGTAACATTTTGTGTGATGTTTCATGAATTGAGTTGGACATTATGAAGGCCTATAGAACTTATTAATTTTGTTTTTGGTTGTAATGTTTATATGTGTTGAACTATGAATTATTGCTAATATGAATTTACCAAAAAAAAAAAATCCGCATACCCACATTTTAAAACAAAATTTTTTCTTTCTTTTTTCTTATTATAATTTTCATATAATTAGTAATCTAGACCGAATCAAACTATTATTTAATGGTATAGAAAATTTCTAATCCAAATCAAATCGTTATTTATTGGTTTTGTTTAAGATAAGAAAAAACAAAACCATAAATTATTGTTTGCTTTAATATTTAGTAAAAACCGAACCAAACAGAACTATGCCTGCTCTTAAGTCTTTGCCAAAGTCACAAAATGAGGAAGAATAACTAAATATTTATGAACTTTTTGAAAAATCGCCTTAGTGATTCAAGGATGAAATATGGTGAAGTTCATTTTGAGACTACTATAGGTCAAAAGACTCAAAACTAGTAGCACTCATGAGTGTATGAGTTTATCTAAAAAAAGGTCGGATGCAAATGAACCAATCCAATGATCACATTTCCAAACCCATCAAATTGAATTTCTTTGAGCAATCCTAATATATGAACGAGGCTCCCCAGACCTTACCACCTAAAATGAACTCGACCTTTTATACTAATACAAGTGACATGGACTTAAAAAAATTCCTATGTATTTGCATAATAAGCTTACATCTCTTACCAGGAAAAATTCCATAAAGTGATGATAAAAAAAAAAACAAAGGAAAAGAAAAGAAATACTAGAAAAACTCAAATCTAATACAACTCTTATTTATTGATTTTTAGATTTGCATAACAATTCCTATGCAATTGCATAAAACCCTACATCTCTTACAAGGAAAAATTTCATATAGTGATCATAAAAAGAAAAAAAAATAAATGAAAGGAAAAGAAATACTAGTTAAACTCAAATCTAATACAACTCTTATTTGGTGATTTTTAGATTTGAGTCAAAATGATCTTATTGTAATTGTAAAGCGATGATATTACTGGCAATGGACAATATGAAAATGGATGGCCTATTTTAACAAATATTTGAATTCTCATTTAATTACTTAAATCAAAATTTAAGTTTAAAAAATTACGACGTGTGAAAGAACGTAGAGAGCTTAGTAGCCAATTTTTAGAATCTAGAACTTACCTATATTGTTGGTCATTTAAAGATATATTCTTACAAATCAATAAAAAGATTGAAACTTTAAATAAAACCAATCCTAAAAATGAAATAAGATTCGAAATTGTCAACGAGAGATATGGTAATAATAATTTTAAAGGATTCCTTAGTGGGTGATTTAGTAAATTAATTAAAAATCTAAAATGGAAATTCTTGGTATATCTCTATGTTAAATATGAGGAAAATTCTACATTCCTCTTAATTTATGTTATGAGATTAGCTTATAGTAATTTAATAACTTAAATTTATATTCATCAATAATTATATTATTAAAATACTTAATATGATAATTATTCTATTTAACTGCATTAGTCTATTAAAGATGCATAAATATAATCAATTATATGGGTACTACTATAATTATGTGACCTATCTCAAAATTTAGACAATAGACAAAAGGATTCATTAGTCATTATCAATGGACATTTTCCTCATTTTAAACCTATGTCACCCGAATAAAAAATTAGAGGCGTGAAGTAATCCCAAAAAATTCCAGACATGACATGAATGTACCGAGTACAATCATGAGTCATGACCAACAAACAACGAAAGACCAACGGAACAGCCATATATACATATATATATATATATATCGATGAACTTAGCTCTCAGACAGATACGAACTGGCAGTAAATGCAGTGCTGCAGCAATTACAGCTTTGTCTTCTAGAAATTGGATGCATCACTGATGCTTTCGCTGACATCAATGATTGGTATGCCTACCAACCCTCAAAATCCAATTCACGAGAAAAGGGCGGAATAATACCAAACGCGGAATAATACCACCCCAGCTGTTTTTCGGCCGGAAGACCGAGAGCTACTTATCGCGACTATAGACTTTCACTCTATATATTTTGTGAAATGGTTCATGCATGTTTGTTTATTGCCCCGTGCTGCATGATTGGATGAAGCACGAGTGTAATTCAATTAAGTAACAAAACTTTAATTAACACGGATAATTTTTTAAACTAATGAAAATCTCATATTTTTATGTATATTTTATTTGTTAAGATCGGAAAAATGAGTATTTTGTTCACTTTTTATTCTATTTAGTGCAATCATCATTATTAAGAATATACAATTTTTTTGCTATATGTTTTTTTAGTTGTTTTGTACTATGTTTGGCAACTTTAATTTAATCAAAAGTAGAAATGGGAAAAAGAAAAATCATAGAAAAGCAAGGGAAGGAAATCAAAGAAAATAAATTTTGTTTTTGTGTTGAATATAGGAAAAAAAAGGAATTAAAAAGAATAAGAAGATAATTTCCATTTCTATTGTTTGGAATCTAATGGATAGTAAAAGTTAAAGGAGAACATGACTCAATTAACAATATTATCTTCATTTTTATTGATAAACTTAGATTTTAGGGATGTTTTTGTAAATTGAGATCATAGAGAAGATGGTGCTTTGGAGAGGAAGGTTTTCCATCTCTTTCTACCCATCTCATTCCATTTCCACCTTTTATTAAACAATTCAAATATGTATTTGTTTTCTATTTTCAAAGCTTTCTTTGGCTATTCATAGCTCTTTCACCAATTCAAAGGGTGTGTTCAGAATATTCATTCATTAGAAGAATAAGATTTCTATGCATGTTCAAGAATGTTCACACTAGAAGACAAAAATAATGTGCATTCCAATCTCTCAAAAACTAAACATCTAACTTTTAACTTCTTTTATCGTAATTAATACCACTACCACCACAAAAGAAAACACCATAAACCATTGCTCCCTCTACTATTGGAGACTAGCTTGCATCACTAGCCTTCTCCATAACACTACCTTCCTCACCCTTTAAATGCCACAAAGCACTACCTCTGGGCACCATTTCAACTTGATCAAGGTAATTATGGCTCGGCCCATGGTGCTCGTAAGGTGATGACATGGCAATTTCCTTTATCATACCTTAAGAAATTTTAACATATTCTCTTGACATTTGCCTAATGAAATTTGATAGCTTTATTTGTGGTCAATGATAATGAAAATTAAAATATTATTCAGTGGAACATTGATAAAGTACTCAATAGAGGGCATTCTTTCACAATACTATGGTTTTGAATTTCATGGTCCGGACACGCATTTTAACACAAGATATAAATAGTAGCATATTATATATTCATGGATTTCTTTTTTTCCTTCAATGTATGATCATCGTTACACAACTAATTGTAGCATTATTATATGCACTTAATCCGCTATCAAAGAAGGGTCGAATAATTGCATTATATTACATAATTAAATAAGGTTAATTGTAAAAAACCGATTCGTGTTTTGACACTTTTGCAATTATCTTACCTAAGTCATTTTTTTTTAACAAACAACTAACCTGTAATACACTCCATTTTTTCCTATTAAAAAACTCCATTATCCAGTCACATGTTAGTTACGTGACTATAAAAAGACCACATACAACATCTCACCCATCATTCAAAACAACACTTTCTTTTTTTTCCATCTAACCGATTTAAAACAACAAGATCTCTCCATCGGAGGGAGTTTCATCATCTTCATAGATGATAAGCTGTTTTCATTGGTCTTGCAAGGGTAAGCCTCTTTGGTAGAGCTATTCATAAGATCATTTCTCAGTTTGAATCGAATCCGCATCCACTCTTTCTTCTTCTTTAGTCACAATTATGAATCACCAACTCCAACAATACCACCATAAACCGTGATTTCTATTTCAAAAGTGTCGATTGAATTTCAAAGTGTCACTCCTCTTGGTCCCTCTAGCCTTTCATTCCAAAACCTTGGCGTCATTTTCATTTTATTTTCTTCCCTTCTTTCTCCATGTTTATTAGATTTTTTCTTTTTACTATCTTTCCTAATATATATATATATATATATATATGTATTTATGGGGGGTGTGACGGTTGATAAATAAATTATTTTTAAAAAAGTTTAAAAAAAATATGCAAAACCAATCCTAAAATTTACAGTAGTAAACATCTTAAAAATTGTATGTTAAAGATATAATTTTAGGTGTTTGTCATAAATCATAAAAATATATATATCTTATAAATACGTTTCATAAAATTATAAAATCCAAGTCATACTTGTTTCATCTCTTTGAACTAAGCTGAATGGAAGAGATTTTGTTGTTTTGTTGGGTTAAATGAAAAAAAAGAGTGTTATGTGACTAGATAATGGATTTTTTTGACAAGACAAAATAGAGTGTATCATAGGTCAATTGTTTGTCCAAAAAACAAATCTCAGGTCAATTAATTACAAAGCACCAAAACATGGATCAATTTTTTCTAATTAATCCAATTAAATATCCATAGCCAACTCATACAACATCACTAAACTAATATCACTTGTTGATCAAATCATCGTGGCATTTCTTAATAGATTTATGTAATCAGAAAAGACCAATGTATCAGGTATAGATACTTAGATTATTTCTTCATCTCATCCACTAACCATCAAGGCAATTCTACAATGGTCATTGACCTACAAATACTGTAAGTAAATTAACATAACTTAGAGATCAAGGAAAAAGACTCGGTAACCAATCTTCTATGCTCAAGGATCAACAAGGCTAAAATACACAAACTTGCTCATAAGTAAATTAATTTGCTTAAACTATAATTCATTTTTTCATGATCTCTCTCCAACCATCCCACTTGTAGCTATCATCATAAACCACATTAATACTCACTACAAGAAAATTAATTTTTTAAGACAGAAATTCTGTTATGAAAAGCTAGTAAAATAAGTGGTACTTCTATAAATATAATCAACAACGATGATTTTTACAACAAAAACTTACGTTCAAGGACAGAAATTTTGTCTTTAAATCTCAATTTTTCTAATGATGATTATGCCCATATAGCCTTGCCTGATAGCAACATCTAGATGCTTGCATCTATACCATTCAAGAATTTCAATACTAAGCATTTTCTTTTCCAACGATGTACCAAATGAGTCTTTATAATTGATCAATTATAATTATCTCAAGATCGAATGACCATCTTATTTAAAAAATATATATATTGTGTATTACACATCACATGGTGCATCAATACTGATAAAATAATAATATATATTGAATGTGTAAAATATGGGTGATAAATGTTTTAGAGATTACTCATTCCATAACCATGCATGCTAAAAATTTATTGATACTTACCTATTACATAACATGTCATATCTAAAGAATTTTTTTTCTTTATTTTTTTTAAGGATATTGATGTTTCAATCTCAATGTTCAATACGAGTTATAGCAGATTATGAGTTCATCCCAAAACAAATTAAAATTGTA
Organism: Combretum micranthum; assembly: GCA_024138025.1. Classification (NCBI taxonomy): domain Eukaryota; kingdom Viridiplantae; phylum Streptophyta; class Magnoliopsida; order Myrtales; family Combretaceae; genus Combretum; species Combretum micranthum. Next base: position 584,269 of record JAMXBD010000513.1, read on the forward strand.
TATATAAAAAATCTTATTTTTTTTTTAATTGTATTGGAAATGCAATGTTACAATTTTAACATTTTTTAGAGTTTAAGAGTTTGATATTTTTAGAAATTCGACATGTATTTCATTACAATATGATCTTCATTTTATTATCCGAAAAAAAAAATTATTAAGTACGATATACCATATAAAATAATTAGTCACGTCTATATATATAAACATTTGTGAATGAATTTAAAATAATTATACATCATTTCCACCCTAATGTAATGCGGTGATTCAAATTTTTCTCGGCTCTAAAGCTGCCATATTGTTATCTTGTCGGTTGTTATGCCAAGTGCACTTTTGATTTCCTTTACTTATTTATGCCATTATGATCCGATATGTGCTTCGATAAACTTATTATCTTTATTATTGCATGAGTCCATGACGCAGGTTTATCGAGTGACTTTGCATTATCTATCGACTATGTACTTACGACTAGTAAAATGCTTAGATAAAATACCCGCAAATTTCAAATATGCTGCCACAGATATTCACGAACTTATCTAAAATTTTCAAAGTGTAATTATATCCCTTTTGTACTTTTTAATATACATACATACATATATATATAACTTGAATCATTACTAAGTCTAAATAAATACAGTATACAACTAAGCTCATAAAAAATAAAAAGTGAAGAACCTAGCGACATAAAAGTCTAAACTACATTTTTTCTCCCCAATAGTATAATAGATCCCAGCATAATAAATCAAACCTAAAACAAGGTCTTAGTCAATCAAAACGCCATTTCAGTTGACTATACCATGGTAAAATGGTTAGGGTCAAAACAACTTCAGCTAATTTCTCAATTGAAGAAATCCAACCTTGACTTATTCAATTGACTATTTATCTCTTCAATCGAACAAAGTGATAATTTTGCAAAAGAAAAACTTAATATGACTTTATCCAATCCATAAACTCAGTGTTTTTTGTTATTTCCATGATTTTAATCCATATTATTAAACAAGTTTAGTATTTAACACTTTCCGATTAATCATTAACGATCAACTTCCTCACAATTTATTTTATTCCCTAAACCTAACTACTAGCTATTGTAACTAACTGGTGGAAGGAATCATGTTGAACCGGTGTACTCAATATGAATTTTGATGAGAAAATATATTACATAGTTACCTACTCGTTGAGTTTAGTTACACTTAATTAACACAATATATTTGTGATCTGAATGCCAAGCATGCCTTCGAGCATGGCATCCAAGCACCAATATGATCAAAAGATTGATTATGTGAACTGCACCTAGTATTCGAATGCTAGAGATTGGCATCCGGACGCTAGACATTTTCTCATGATTAGAAAGTTTTTTTATCATGCTGTAGTAGGCAAGCATCCAAATAGCAGGGTGTAGCATCCATACACTAGCAAGGCTTCCAAAATTCTTAGCTTGTGTTTTTTGCAGATGGTGTTCATATGGTACCATGTGGTGTTCGAAGGCTAGTTAATAGGAAGTTATTGGAGCATTTAATCCAATGGTGATTTTTGTGAGAAAATATCCAAGGACCATATTTCTTGAAGATGTTATAAATAGAGAACTTTAGGCAAATTTAAGAGTTAATTGAGTTATTAAATTGCCAACAAACATGTTATATTTTTAATTCTCCACAAATTTATCCTTTGTTCTTATTGCAATATATTTTTGTAAAGCGTAGGTAGTGCCTTTTAGCTTCTTATTTGCAATCTCTTGTAAAGCATAACCCTTGCATTTTATTGAGTGATTTCGAGAGGACAAAAGTTGCGCCTTGAGTGTGATATAGTGTTTTGTATAAAATACACAACTTGAGCAAATTGTGGAGCAGCTCCTTTGGAGTAAATTTTTTTGTTAAATAAAGTGATTGTAAAGTCCTCCATTAGGAGGCAATTTTGTGGACTTATGGGGACTAAAGGACAGACCAAACTTCATATTAAACCTAGCTTGATTTCTCCATCCCATCTTTTACTTTGTTGCAATTCACTTATTATTCTTGTTTACTTGTTAAATTACTTTGTTTATACTTAGTTTTCCAAAAAAGAGATAATTTAGCTTTAAAGCTTGATTTACCTCCCTCTTGAGTTAACCTAGGTGTTAATTGGTTTTATAATCGGTATCAAAGCTAGTCTCAAGGTCCTAATGCTTAATTGCCTCTAGAGAAAAAGATCATGGCTAATCACATACTAGTATTTTTAGAAGGACAAGTTATAAATGATCTACTTATCTTAACTTGTAGTGATTATGCTTATTGAAAAATATAAGATGAAAATATTTTTCAAAGCTCAAATTTTATCTTTGTGAAGCATAGTAGAAAATGGACTTATTACAATAAAAGGAAAAGATGGAAGAAATTATACCAAAGCCAAAAAATAAAAAAGTTCAATTGAATGAAATTGCTATGAATATTTTATATTTTGCTATAAATGAAAATGATTTTAGTATAATTTGTATATATAAATCGGTTAAACACATATGAGATGATTTAGAAAATACATATGAGGGAACATCTAGCACTTTAAAGTCCTTATTATTCGATTTTAGGTTTCCAAGTATAGAGTATAAAAAGAAAAGGAATATATCAAGGTTTGCGGGCATTGGAAGCAATTTAATAAAGGAAAAAAGAAGATTTTTCAATGACATGGTCGTGTCATGAGGTCATGTCACATGCGAAATTCAAAGGTTAAGTGAAAGAAGCAAAATTGGGAGTTAGAGAGTTAGAGGACTCTGGGCATGATCATGTCTAGTTCGTATCCCACTTAGTTTTTAGGGAATTTGCCACAAAAAGATACATGATTTTTGACATGATCGTGCCTTAGTTTTGTTCCAATCAGCATCCTACATAATTTGAAATTTTGTTTCAAAAAGTAAAGTTACTTATTTGAAGAGAGGAAAAGAGTAGCTTAGACTAAATTAGGAAAGCCTCAAGGGTTTTTATTTCTTTATTCATTAAGCATATCCACTTTCCTAAGTTGATGATCCTACTTTGCAATTTAGTTGGAACCTACTTACCTCTATAGTAGACATCAACTTTTTTCATTTTCAGATGAGGAAATTTCTTTTTCTAAACATAGAAGACTTCTATTAGGGCAGGATCCTCTTGGGAAGAAATCATTTTAAGTTTTAGAGATTACACTCCACATATATTGAGAGATTTTTGTAAGTCAAGTCTTGGGCTTCAACCAAACTGTGAATTTTCATTGTAAATAAGGAGTTAATGCTTGATTATACATTTTCTTTTATGCCATGTGTTGTTGTAATTACTAATCCTATGGAGGAAAAACATCTAGTTTAAGTTTTGATTAACCTTAGATTATTTATGTGATTTCTACTTATTGTTTTCAATTTATTGATTGATTTCTTGAATCCAATTGTGTCACTTTAATTGTTTATCTTGAGTTGATAGTGTGTACTATTGATTCTCCATTAGATTTTAATCAAGTTAATCAATGGGCTACTTTAATGAATAAATCTGTACAATTAGAGGGAGTTGTATGCAATCCTGATAATAAGACAACATAAACCTTTAAGATTAGGATCAAACCTAATATGGAAATTTGATATTGTTAATGCTATCTTAGGGGTTTCAACTAGATAGAAATTTCAATTAATCAACTAAAATTATAATTAGATAATCTCAAAAGAGATATTGAATTCACTAGAATTCCTACCACTCAAGAATATCAATGATATAATTGGAATTATCCTTGGCATAATCTCATAAATACCTAGTGGAGATTCAAAATCTAAACCTTTTTACAATTTGGTTAATCTTTATCAAAATATTGACTTGCGATTGTTTAGTTTGATAGTTACTATATGTATTGATGCACTCAAATTTGCAGGTTAAACAATAGGAGAAAGGTGATTATCAGTGCCCACTGATTCCTAAGGCAACAATTTTGTATTTAATCTCTATACTTTAGTATCAATAGGTGCACTGGACTTACACGATGGTAATTGGGAATTAAATTTGAGATTTTTAACTTGTTATTGGTTTCTATCTTACATATGATTGGTATTAGGTAACTCAAATTTTTTTTTTTTTTTTAGATAACTCTTTAAAAAATAACGAATTGTTTCACTTTTTGAAAAAATGGGATCATGCTTCTTCAAGAAGATGAAATAAGTTGTTTTATTTTTTTTTAAATAATTGCATTTATGGCTTTTATATAAGAGATACATGCTTCTAAAGTAGGTGTAGAATTATTTAACCTTCATACCTTTTTTATGACATGATTGGTACCAGGTATGGACCTAGAATGAAATCAAAATTTCAAATTTTTTCCACATATCTAGATACACTTTTAAAGGTCAGAGTTATGATAGCTTGGAATTGACAATTCCACCTTTGAAGAAGAATTCGATATCGATTCTTTCTGTTAGAAGGTGGAATCACAATTCTATTTCAACCTCATTAAATATATCTATTTTAGTTACATATTTGTCCTATCACATATATATTCTGTATTTGTTATTAAGAACATTTTTAACAAATATACTTGATATACATTCCATTCTACGGAACATAGAATGATTTGTCATTCATTCTATTCCAAAATGATTCATACATATTAAAGTGATATAGCCATTAGCTACTATTAGAAGAGGAGGAGGGCACATACACAAAGATCCTCATGTATAAATAACTAATATGAAAGAAAGGGAGGTCAATGATAATGAAAAAAAAAAGTACCATGTATAAATAGGTGGGTAGAATAGATGAGCAATGGTACCATGCCATGGAGTGAGGGAGGCAAAAGTGGTACTAACTCATTGAATAAAACTTTGACTTATAAAAACCCTCTATGCAAAGAATTGTTCCTTTTGCACAAGAAAGGCATGCAAGAAGTCCAACATACACACTCTTAGCGTTGAGATTTCCTTGAAAGGTGTGTGGATGTTCTTTCTATTAGTAAAATCTTTCTTCTCGCTTGAAAGAAAAGTTAATAAAACCTTTGAGGTGGTTGTAGGATGCAATTGTGCAAGTTATTATGGGTACTCAACCCACTCGATCCACTAAATAAATTTTTAGGGTCAAGTTTTGGATCTAATATAAATCTTATAAGAACCTAAATCGACACTTAAATCCCAATAGGATCGATTCGTTACCTTATCATGAAATGTTTACTTTAGCTCATTATATCTATCTTCTTATGAAATTTTCTATGAATATGAAGAAATTTTATTTCGATTTTACATAGATATTATTTATAATATATCTAATTGTGTTGTTGTATAATACCAATAACTATAATATAAAATGGAAAAAAATTTGCAAAGGTTATTTAGTGGGTCGTAATAGGGGTGAGTTCATTCAAGTAAATCCAAAACTCTAGAGCTTGTAGGGACAAGTTTGGGCATAATTGAAAAACCTCTATAGATTTAGGATTATGTTTAGTAAACTCTATAAAGGACCATGATGTGTTTGGACTTTATATAACCATGCAAAATTCGTCTAGATTGCATTCATTTGTGGAGCAGAGTGCTAATGTAAATTACATGATTTCTAGACTAATTGCAATTTTTGCATAAATGCAAAATAATATAAACGTTCGCATTCTTGAATTTTTACACTTGTAAGTCGCTTGATTTCTCTTGCTGTTTTTCCTTCTTCTTTTGGTCGTTCGTTCGTTCGTTTGTTTTTTTCTTTTCCGAACCTATTTGAAACATTGTAACTCATTTTTTCTGTATTAAAAGGTATTTTTCTAATATTTTTATAAATATATATAATCGATATGTTCATTATGATCATCCTTCAAGTAGATATGTTATATTTGCATTAAATATGATTTAAAATTAAACTGCATATAGCATAAGGTTTTACTTGATTTATGTCGAATTTGAAACCTAGCACAAATTCAATAAAATATCGATGTACACATGAATTTGTTTTAGTTTTAATTTTATTAATAGTTTGAAAATTCGAATCCGATTCAATTATATGCAAATTGCAAATCCACCCTGTTACGATTAAAAAAAATTTCCAAAAGTTACCCATTGACTTATCCACTTGGGAAAATTTCATGGTCGGTCATTAATTTTGATAGGACCAATCCTATCACTATCGAATGGGTTATATCATATCCAATCATGATCGAATCACTAAAATAGTTAATATTCTAAGTATTATATTTATTTTAACGGTTAGATGGTTGACTGATTTACTTATTTGCTTATATTATACCTAGAGAAATTCCATGGTCTTGTCACAATTTAACGGCTTACATATTCCATTATGATCGATCACTAAAATAGTTAATGCTTCAATTATTATATTTATTTTAATTGTTAGATAATTAACTGCCATTCCATTGATAGAACCATAGAAGTTCCCGTGTAAATATTGTTCAAAACCATGAAGTCTTAAAACTACTAAAACAATATTAAAGTGGGCTAGCATTTTCTACAAAGGCGCCAAATCAAATTGATTTTGTACTTGAACCTCCTGCTAATATAATAATTCAAGGGGTTTTATTTTACTGAAATTTATCATGAATGTACTTATCTCCACTTTGTACATCCTAACACCATCCTCATTAAATTCATCATTATAATGACAAGAAAGGTTGAAAAAGAAGAAGAAAAGAAGAATAGTAAAATATAAGTAGTGACTTATAAGTAGACAATATTTCAATACGATGGCATTTTAATATTTAAGTAGTTAATTATATAAAAATAGATCAACTTTATTATAGAACTGAGGTGAGCGATTAACCGTCTTATGCAGGGTACCCAACTAACCCTATTCAATTAAATAAAGTCTAGGTAAGCATTGAGGATCATAGGTTAAGATACAAGTTTATTTTTAGAACCTATTTTCACATAATTGGGCACGAGTATTGGATCTTCATATCATATATCCACCCTAGAACATGTAATATACTATATAGAGGATAAATGTTTTAGGGTATCTTGTACCTACCCTGAAACATGAACCCCATTTAAAAATTGCAATATAAAATAAATAAAAAACAAATAATAATACTTTACTATTAAACTTTTATAAATGAATACTCAATAAATTAATAATCTCGATTAATAATAATTTCTCCTAGTCCTAACTTAGGTCAACATACTAAGCTAATAATTTTGCTAAATGCATAAGATAATAATTTATAAAGAAATTCTTAAAACCAAACGAAAATAAATTAATAATTCATTAAATATATAAATAAAATCTCATATAAAGTTCATAATAAAGTTTCTCTAAACTATATTTTTATTCTTTTAAAACTAGCAATTTATCTTCTAAAGCATTAACTTTAAAAAACTTTTTTATCTATTTATCCATCCATTCTAATTTTTAAGATTTACCATAACTTTATAGTTTTTTTGTTATAAAATTTATTGTTTCATTTTATATTTGTATTTTTGTCTATATTTATTTTTAGTTTTCGTTGATAAGTTATATATATAATTTGAAAAAAAAATGTATAAAAATCTTTGTAAATTAATAAATATTTATTTATCAACAAATAAATAATCTCTACAAAATAATTTTTATTGGTCCAACAATATTATTTTATAAAGTTTTTATTGTATTTTAATTTTGCAATCATTTTTTGTGAAGATTACCATCTAAAAACTACATTTTAAAAACATTTATTTAGAAAAGTGTGTATTAATTTATTATACAAGTACTTAAATTTTTATTTTGGAAGAAGTTTGATGTTATGTACTTGAAGTTTAAGTTATAAAGAAGTGTTATTTATCATCTGGGCTAATTATACACATATATGCTTGCAAAGTTTTTTATTTTAGAATTTACTAAATGTTTTACAATTGTGTTGAAATCACGTAATTAGGTTCTACAAGTATGTATTCCAGCTTTCAACTTTTAACACGTAAATAGGTTCTGCATATTATAAAACTTATGTTATTTAAATTTTTTGTAAAATTTCTTCTGATATGTTATTTATAATAATATATAAAAAATAAGGTAATTTTACATTTACAACAAGGTCTTCATAATTTAAAACTTGTAATATTAATTTTTTTTTTATTTCTTTTGATATGTTGTTTATAATGAATATATAAGAATAAAGTAATTTTACATATTATAAATTGAAATTTGAAATAGAAATAAAAATTTTATAGGTTTTCATGGGGTAGCTTATACATATAAGTTTCATAGGGTATATGGTAGGTATAGGATGCTACTTCACACTTTATAGGTAGAATACGAGTAATACTTCATATCTTACATACCTTAGACTCGTTCACTCCCTAAATATAACCATTCCTTAAAAAATAATAATATTATGATATTATAAATTTAAAAATTAAGATAATTTTGATTATTAATTTAAAAATCAATAAAATCAATGTCGTAGAAATGAAGGAGAACAATTTCTTTTATTTTTCTAGGTTTTTTAGGTAAAGTTACCTTTCTCCTTTTTTTTTTCTTTTTCTCTCTCGCTTTAAATTTTTTAACAAGCTATTGCGCATAATATCTAAAACTAGAATAAATGGATAAGTACCACAATAAAAACATATTTTAGGTAGCTTATTATATAAAATTTAATATTACTAAATGTGATAGATATTAAATTTTATTCATATTAGTACCATATTAAGCAAATCGAATTAAAATTGGAACAGTTGGTTTTGGGTCCTAAAAGTGAGGAGTTGAAACTAAAATCAGAACCGTCTCTTAAGGTTTTAGTCTGGTTTCGGAACTGCAAAACTGCTATTTTTTTTTTCAAGTGAATAATTTAAAAAATAAATGAATGAATTTTATTTTTTTATACGCTAGGTGTTAAACTCAAAATAATAATTGAGTTTAAGAGTATTGAAGTATTTAACCAATTTAAAAAAAAACTATTCGAAACGTGCATTTATTTATATACAAACATATCCAACATTAATTATGGTATTAATAATATAAGACTATAAAATACCCTTAACACTAAAAATAAAAATTACAATATAAAAAATAGTCAAATGCTATTAAGAAAAGGGATTTTCCTTTTAGAAGAAATTTATATAAACTAAATTAATATATATATTAAGTTATATTTATTTATTGTGTTGGTAATAACAACACAATAAATACTATGAATAGGTAATAATTTTTACTATTGATACGAAATAATTTAAAATTTAAACATTAATAATCATATATTTAATAATATTTTTCTTTTTGTAATTGAATGTCATTTTAAGGCCGAAGAACGGTCTAGAAATTAGGAAACTAGTGGTTCCCTAGCCGAGCTTTGAATTGGTCAATCAAGGTCAATCAATTCGAGTCCATTCCTAGAACTATCAGTAGCAGTTCCAATTCAGTTACTGGTTTAGAACCAAATCGTGCCCATGTCTATGTCTAAATATGATGTTAACTTGGAAAAAATAATTTCCAAATTCAAAAATATGATATTTAATAATGTAAAAGTTGATTGAGTATAATATTTGATAGATAAAACTTAGATGATTAGATTGATAAGGACCACTTTATATATATATATATTATATTGTCGGTATTATATCTTCATTTAATCTAAATCTGTCTTATGGTTTATGATGTATATGGTAATTGGAGTTTAAAAATTTAAGTGCTTTTAAAAGAAAATGTTAAAAAATATATAGTTTAAGAAAATTTTAATTGTTATTTTTGTAAAAAAATGAACAAAGTAAAGAGTAAACAAGTTATTAACGAACAAAAAAGGGAAAATAAGTTCAACTTTATAGGAGTTTATATTTATCAAGTATTTAATTTTAAGGTAAGACTACATGTGTAATTTTATATTCTTCATTTTATTATTATTCTTTTAACAAACATGTCCAGTTGAACGTATGCCAAATAAATAGCAAATGAACAAAAATAAGATGAACTAAAAAGAGTAATTAAAATTCATATAACAGTCTAAGTCATGGCATTATCTAAAAGTAAAATGAAATATTCAGTGAATATATCTAATCATGTAATGTAAAAAATAAAATGGAGGTGTAAAGATGTTTTCTATGAAATAGGTCATTAAAGTTAATATATATTCATTCAAATTTCCCATTGTTAATCTTTTAAGGTCAAGGACATTGTAATCACGGACATTATCATTGATCTTCAAGCATGATGAAATAAGTTTGATTACTCCTTCCCCAATTATAATATCTAACTCCAACGGAGGTCATCCATAATGTAGTTGTGTGGTAATCAATTTGTTAGTGATGTACTAGACACCAAATAACTTAATAAGAAGTGCTTTCTATAGATTTGCAATGTAGAGAAGGAGATGTGTACTTTTTTAGGTGGTATGATACGGTTTTTCTTTACATGTACTATGGGAATATAATAGTTATGATCAATGCAAGGTATAGAAGCAAGTTAAAAGGTCATTCACTGAAATACCCCAAACCTTCATGTATATTAGAAATTAGGTTTAGATAGATTTGAATGAATTAAATTAATTATAGGATATAAATAAACAAGTTGACAAAGTTAGATTAGTAATTAATTAGATGAAATTTGAGATTTTGATTCTAAATCTCCTAAGCATGTTTCTAAATTGTTTAGAGGATTCCTAAACTCTTGATTCTTAGCCTAAACATTAATTCCTAAGTCTTTACAAAATTTGAGTTCATTTGTTTGAATAAAAATATCAGTTCTTAAATTCGAGCTCAAATTAAATATCTTTGTATCTAAATTAAATTCATAAATTAAGTTCTTATTTTAAGTTCTTAATTTTTAACCTATTAGTTCAGAAATCATCTTCTAAATATTTTTGGAACTATAGATATTGATCTGGTAGTTCTAAATCTAATACATTATTTTGAAAAAATATTTATATTTTTCTTGTCCCTTTTATATTTATTTTTCTTCCCCTGCCTTTATTTTTTCTTTTTCTTTCTCTCTCTCACTCTCTCTTTCTTCAATTCATCTCACCACATCTCAAATTCAACAAAGCTAAAGGAGAAGTCAAAGTTAGGAATGAAGATAGAAGAAAAAATTACATGTTTCTCAAAAGCTAAGTTTTCTATTTCAAGTTATCTTTGTTTTATTTGTTGTTTAAGTTAATAATTGATGAATTCATGTTGATTTAGGATGAGAGTGTTGTTTATATATATGTGTGTTGAAGTTATGGTTGTTGGCAGTTGGCAGTTGGCAGTTGGGTTTGAGATTGAAGATGATGAATAGTGATTTAGAGTTGTTAGTGTTTTGAAGTGGATTGTATGTTGTTTGATGTGTTGAATATGGATGATTGATGTTGAGAAGTTCATATATCAAGTTTGGGAAGCTTAGAAAGTGATTTGGAGAAGTTTGGAAGTGTTAAAATGTTTTGCAAGACTTAAGTTTTCGAAAACAAGCTTCTATCAAAAGCGTGTTCTGTCAAATACGCCGGCGTTGAGCCTGATGTTGAAGTGATCAGAATGCCAATTTCTTAACGCCGCCAACAACATCGTCGGCATTTGCCTAACTTTTACTGGCGTTGAATGTTGAACCAAAGTGATCAAAAACAATTTTTTTAACGACGCAGGCATTTGCAATAATTTTTATCGGTATTGCCTTTAAAAATTGAACACCTACGTTTTGAGTATCAACTCCGCCGTGCGTAGACTTTAGCACTATTGGCATTGGTGCATTGAATGCCGGACTTTTGCCGGCATATCCCCTATTTCGAATTTAATTTCTAAAATCATCTTCAAATCTTTTTTGAAGCTTGAAATATGATTTTGTATGTATGAGTTGACCTTATATGATCATTTATATGTTATGTAAGTTGATTAATATAATTAAACATGAGATAAGTAGATTTATAGATTTAAGAAATAGTTAAATTAAGTATAGAAGTTAGATATAAAATGAACTTAGTTAATAAACCTAAGTTCAACTCGACTAAATGAGCTTGAATTAGCTAAAAGGAAATAGATTGCTTAAGTTTAATCAACTTGAACTAGTTTTAGATTAAATGATTAATTTTAATCAATTTGGCTTAGATTAAGTTAAAATGAGTTTAACAGCTAATAATTGGCTTAGATGAATGTGTTAGGATGATCTTTGAATAACATGAGCAATATGTTATTTCAAATGTTTATTTGCTTTGAATATGAATGTTTTTATGTATGAATGCCTTGTATATGTTATGCTTCGTGATAGGAAACTATAACTAAACTGAAAAGAATTAATTTGACAGATAAAGGAGAATCGTCCATATTTTGGCGGGGTGATATTCGCAGCCATAGTGGGGTTCCACATTAGTATATGATCAAATAGAGTTTAATAAAAGTTTGATATAAGTTCTTATATGAATTTGATATAAGTGGATGTTAGTTTAATTTCTTATATGAGTTCTTTCCTTAATAGTGATTGATATCTGACATATCTTCTGAGACGGTTTCTAATCTATCTTCTGAGATAGCTTTTGCCTCTGTTTGGATTTCATGTTTAAGGTATGCAGTAACTTGTGTGTTGGATGTTAGATAGGCATCTAAAATGGATTAAGAACTTAAACTCAGCTTAACAATTGACGAGTGTTGGTTGTTTATTACGCCGTTGAATCTGGTTCGAAGAGCGGCAACCTTGTCATGATGCAATGACACGGTAATTAGGCGCTTTAACCTTAGCCATGACGCAATGACTTTACCATGATGCAATGGTACGCTATGATACAATAGCGATTCTTTTATGGTTAAGTGGGTGATCGATGGAGAGTGTAGTGTCTATATAACATTTGCTTAAACTTTGAGGGAAATACCATGGTTTAGTTCAACGTTTATGGGAACGAGTGAACTAGATTCATGTTGTGGACTAAGTTAAGTAAAGTTGAGTAACGGCTACAAACTCTAGATGAGATTACTTTTATGGAATAGATATAAGGGATATAAGTATTCGGACTGCTTATATCAACCTTCTGAACAGCTGCTGTTACTCAGGACCCCCAGATTCACATTAGCTTATTCGGAGTGTGAGTATTTCATTGTTGATTTGTTTATTTTAATGGAAAGATAATAACACGTGGATTGATGCAATGCGTTTGGTGAAGCTCGCGTGCCACTCTGTGTGTGATTGTGTTACTGTGTACTGAGCTTTGGCTCATTAGTATTGTTATTGTTCTTTTCTCCATGCAAAATATTGAGGATGATGATGGTGTTCTTTGTTGATGATGATGTTGTTGTTGATGGAGTTGATGTCGATGATTGATATGATGATGCTTGACTCGGGTTTAGGGCGCTTGTGATGATTTGGAGAGAATTTGTGGATAAGTGAAGTAAGTAGGAGCGTGGATGTAATTTAGTTATTTTATTTCTTTTTGTTTTGTATTAGTGAGAGCTGGATTTTTTATTTAAACTTGTTATATTCTTTAAAAGGCACAGTAGAGCTCATGTTTTGTAATTTAATTTTTGTAAAGCTTTGTTTAATCGAATAATTTTCCACTTGAGAGAGTGGAAGTTTTGAAATGTCTTTATTTCGAAATTGTTTTATAAAATTTATTTCCGCTGCTAAATCCAGTTGTTGTTAGAATCTAACTAAATGATTTCATAACATAAAATTGAGTAGCAATGTTCAACATTATACCTTCTTTTAATACAACCTTACGTATAATTCGTAAGAGTTATACATGGTTGGGGGCTTGGTGTGCTTAATTCGAGAATTGAGTATCTCGGGTCTTTACATTCACCATGCAACAACAAAGTAGCCATCCCACAGCCACATAGTTAATAGCCTCCATTAGAGTCAACATTTACTGTAGATGAAAAGTATGTTAAAAATGACTGCTACCTAAAACCACAATCACTTGATGAGATCCGATGATCATTGTGATTTTCAATTGGGGAAAAATAGTTACAATTACAAAATTATGGGTTGAAGTTAGATGTTTCCAAATCTAACAACGTAAAGGAATTTCAAGTTTAGCTATCATTATGTAAAAAATATCTAATATGCACCAAAATAGACAATAACTTGAAAAATCATGATATATGTATTAAACTACTCAAAATGAGAGACGGCGATTTGATCTTGATATAACTCTTGGGTCCACTTGAAAAAAAGAAAAGGACAAAAGAAATATTTGAATTTTATTCATTCCACTCAGAAACTAATAATAATGTTATCATATCACAAAACCACTGGCAAAGTCTATTCACAATACATATGATAGAGAAGTTATAAGTATTAAATCACAAGTTTTAAAATTGCATATATTGAATTGCCTAAGATTAAGAATATATGTACTTTCATTGCATTTTTCCTCATCATGCTTAATGTAGTATAGCCTGTACTCAATTCATCTTTCAAAATAAAACATTTCTTCATTATGAGATTAACGGGTATACCTAACTATATATACTGAAAAAGGGCCAATATAATGTAGGGAATTGGTCCCATGCGTAAGATTTTGAAAATTGAAAACAGCTAGACGATGTAACAAAAACCCAAGAACAAACAAACCACCCTAACAACATGGAGAGAGAGAGACATAACAAAGATGACTTAGCTTAGCTTACACACTTGCTCTTCTTCTGCAAAGGAATCACTTAGACATCACGTACTGTTTGTTCCTTTTACTTTATCCTAAGAAAGAAAGGGGGAAAAAAAAAACAGTCGTTGCTTAGTCCAACTAATACTGCTACTTCAGTGCTGTTATAGTTGTTTTTTAAAGAGTTAAACGTTGGAATCTCAATCTCATTATTTTTCACTCACAACATCAAATCCTCTTACTTTTCTTTAAACTGGACTGACCCACTCGAGCTTTGAGAGAGAAACTTAAGATAGAACGAAAAGTTTGGATTTTTTTAGGGTTGTGAGGGAAAAATAAGAAGTGGGTTTTGATTGGTGTACTGTGTTATGGCGTTTTGCTCTTTGTTATGTTGTGGAAAGGGTTTAGATCGGTAAGTTCAAAATCTCAACTTTTTGGTCTTCTTGTTTGATTATTTGGGTTTATGTTATCTTTGTTGATGGGATCAATTAGGCATTTTGGTTTGAATTACAGTGAAATTAGGATGTTTCAGTAGGTTTTGGTTTGTGGGTTCGTCTTGGAATTTGATTTGAATCGCTTGAGAGATGGAAAGGTCTTGTCTTGGCATGATGATGATTTGTTTGGTTAGTGTAAATTATATTATCATGGAATGAAATTTTGGCACATATAAAATGATCCTCTTATGTTGTGATGCGTTTGACTTAATTGATGCCAAAGGATGAATGGGAAATGACATTGAAAAATCTGTCCTTTAGGATCAAGTAATTTGGTTGAGTGATTAGTTTGGTTTTTGAGAAACTTTTCGAAGTTTGGATGTTTGACTTATTGGTGCAAAATGGCATTTTGAAATTTATCTTTTAGGATTGAGAATAATTCACTTCACTGCTGTGCTTGATATTTGGGAAAGAGATGAGCAAAGTTAGGAGCTTATAATGAAATGGGATTGTTTGACCTGGTTGGGGATTAAATTATGGGTGGAAATGACGTTTAGAATCCATGATGTTGAATGTATTCTGTTCTTTCCATTTTGAATGGTGATTTATATGCGAGGGGTATTCTGTTCTTTCCATTTTGAATGGTGATTATATGTGAGGGGTCCCTTTATGCAGAAATGAACGAGGGAAAAAGCAGCCAACTTGGCGGATATTTTCCTTAAAGGAGCTACACTCAGCTACTAACAATTTCAATTATGATAACAAGCTTGGAGAAGGCGGGTTTGGCAGTGTTTACTGGGGCCAACTATGGGATGGATCCCAAGTAATATTTCATGCCTTTTGATTATGTTTGATCTTTTATTGATGT